>PYHW01010717.1:1144919-1204996 GCA_013186435.1 Turdus rufiventris
ACAGTTAGCAACAGAAATTTATTCTGTATCTCTGAGATGGAAGTAAAATGTAATTTCTGTAAGGGATACAAAGGGATACCAAACCTATTGGCAAATGATTTCAGATTTTGGAGAAGAATTGGAAACAGAAAAATGTGGAAAGTAAGAGAAAGAGCTAAACATACTACTTTTTCTTAGGAAAAGATGTCCTGTGTCTTCCCTGTTTTCAGTATAATCTTGTGTTACGATCTCTTTAAGTGATTCATAGATCAAAARAATTTTCTTTTGTCTGGTATTTTAACTGAAGTGCAGGCTTGAAGTCTATAAAGGAATAGATGTTTTGCTTTCAAAAAGAACTGACAACCTTTCAGCAACATCAGCCACTAACCAGGATGCTTCAACAGCTTGCACATATGAGCTCTGATGCATTTCACCACAACTACAGGGCCAGCAAAGGTGCATGCACAATGATGGAAAAATGTGTGTACATATTTTTTCATAATTTTCAGTACTTTGAAAAGATTTCTTGAAAATATAAAGGAAGTCAGTGTAACTTGGAGCAACATCAGAACAGAGCATTCAGAACAGCATAGGTATTTAGACTTTAAATACAGGAAAACATTCATAGCAAAGGTGTAATATCATTGTGATTGACAATGATAGTGTCAATCTTGAGACTAGAGAGACATAATTAACAGAAGTGATAATAAATATCAGATTTGTCAGTGCTAAGGGAACCTCCCTATTCATCTTATTTCTCTACTTGTCAGATATGTAACTCATTTTCCATGAACATCTCTATTTAACCAAAGCAGGATTCCTGTAGGCCAGGAAAAATCCTTATGGTAACCTTTATTCTTCTACACAATTTGGATACAGTGAGATGTAGAAAGAGGAGACCTCATAACTGAATTGCTATGCTGAAGACAATTTTAATGGTAAATCTGAATACGTCTTTCCCTGAGACTGAACTCTCTGAGGAAGTTACAGAGCAATTAAAGATGCAATTACAGTAAGTCATCAGGACCAGATGGTATTTCATTCAAGGACTGAAAGGAATAATGTGAAAGAGTGTACTGAAGAGGATATTTATTCTGAAGCTTCCAAAGAGGCAGGTTTCACTCTCTCAGCAGAATGAACAGCTCATTGAAGAGCCCTGGACAGTTGTCCATTGAGTCTCTGGTGACACAAGAGCAAGCTCTGGTCTCTGGGTTCTTGCTGCTTCCTGAACAAAAGAATGAGTCTTACATTCTAACTCAGAAATTCAACGCATTTGGACTCTGCATAAAATTTGACTTTCATATTGAGTGATTTCTATTGAGAAAATGGTTTCAAGAGGTCAAGATGAAACTCAAACTTTACCACAATCTCAGACAGCAAAACTTATAGAAATGCAGAAACTATTACATTTGTTCCTTCTTGAGATAGGTAATCCCTATCATTCAAGCTGGATTGGTTGAATCTATGAAATAAATACAAAACTCTGGCTAGTAAGAGATGTGGCAGTGCAAAGAGCCAAACTGGCTAATGTGTAATCTGCAAACAATAAGGCACAACTCTCATGGCAAGGGTATTTCACAGGATTACAGGACTACCCGTGGGAATATTGCCACATCCTAGAGTAAGCTGTATGATTCTTCTGAGCAAAATCCACTTCTTTTCTGTGAATTGTCCCTGAAACTCTCCTTGATTCTGTTAAGTGATAAACACTTTATTAATGCTGTATTGTTGACTCCATGCTCTTGTATGGTCTGCTGAGTTGTGTCCATTTGCTTTTTCGTCTGCGCAAAATTTACCATGAGGTTCTTGTCAGCAATGGCAAGGAACAAAACTTTAGGTGAACACTTGGAAAAGAGAATTAAACACGTAAATGAATTCTTTCATGCATATTTTAATTTATAGGGTAATCAGAGTGTTTAATACCGTACATTTTCTATCACAGTATTCTGAAAGGACCTTTAGGGAGGATGATATTTTAATTGCCATTGTACCAATGGTTAAGAACAAAGCMGCTTTGTATTTTTGATAGCAATAACAAGTGGAACCRAGTCTGTTCAGAAAGTACGGCAAAATACTCTGATATTCAATAATAAAGACTCAAAAATACTTATTGAGTAACAGGTAGAATGTCTGAAATGGATATTAATATCTGAATATTAATTCAGGTCTTTAAGACTGGTAACAACTACTTCAACAAGCAGCATACATAGGATTTTACACTGAATGGGCTTGTATTTCAACCATGCTATGCTGGTCAATTAGAACAGATTAAATACGGAAGACTAAATCAATCCCTAACATTTAACAGCTAGGAAACATATTTCCTTTCCTTTTGCATACTGAGCTAGCTCTACCATACATCCAGAAAATACTTTGCATAATCCTGTGCAATTAAACCTACTGTTTATGATAGTTATTCTTAAAATAGCAACTGTTTCTAAAGATAGCAAAGCTGCTCCTAAAAAGGCAGTCTTGCAATCTACAGACAACAAAGAACTTAAATAAGAGTCAGGGAAACTGTCTGAGAATCTAGTTAAGAAGTAGGTAAAACACTGATACAATTTGAAATTATAAAATTTAACATCTGATCTATCAGATAAACAAAAAAACCCCCAAACAAACAAAGAAAAAGAAGCACAAACTTTGGCACATTTTGTCCTTTGTCAAGTTTGCCCATACCCGTGATACTTTTCTCTGCACCAGCCTTCAGTAGTTGCAAGACAAAAAGCCAATCCCATTTCTGGGTGCCCAAGGCACAGCAGATTAGTCAGATTAGTAACAACACATCTATCCTTACACTGACTTAGAGCACACAATGGCAAAAAGATGCCATTTTCACACTCTGCTCAGGGTTAAAGGTTATAAGGTTCTCTCCTACAGAGTTACTATAAGCAATACTTATTTTATGTACTCATATGAAGAGAGAGCTGGACTGCGCATTACTAAAGTTTGATGATTGTACTAAATGGTTCCAGACATCAAAACACTACAAAGGACTTAAACTACAGCAGGATTTGCACAAATTGGGGGGATTGGACTGTCTTGCACCAGATGTTACAGAAATGAGCTCTTTGCCTTCTGAAAGCATAATGACAACATTAACTAAATCCCTGGACAACTTACTTGGGGTTGGGCTGTGCAAGACTATGAATAAATAAATTTCATGACCTGGACAGGAAAACTGAGACAAAAGATCATATCAGCTAATACTGTGCCAGCTTTTTGATTCTAGCAGTATCACAGCACCAATACATATTTTTCAAGAATGTTGTCCATATCCATATCCATATTTTTATAATTTTGAATGAATAGTTGAAACTACAAGATGGAGCTGTGAGACAATGAATATAAGCAAACCCGAATGTCTAAATTTTATTAACAAGACCTAAATCTGTGGCACTCTGGAAAGTACAGTAATTTCACGACTATAAGGTGCACCTTAAAGCCTAAAATTTTGATCGAAACCCAGAAGTGCGCCTTATAATCTGGTGCGCCTTATATACAAAAAGGTTTTGAGTATTGAAGGGATCTCAAAACAATTTCTGCTTCACATTGCTCAGCAACAAACATGAAGCTCACAATCAAACGACCGCAAGCAGGCGAGAGCTACGCGAGCCGTGAGAGCCACGTGAGCAGTGAGAACCACGAGCCACAAGAGCTGCGCGAGCTGCAAGAGCCGCAAGCAGTGAGAGCCGAGAGCTGCTTGAGCAGTGAGAGCTGCATGAGTCATGTGAGCTGTGTGCAGCCCGGCGCCAGGGGCGGCTGCAGGGTGCGGGAGAACGGCGGGCGGGAGTGCCGGGGCCCGCGGCACAGGGAGGGCACCTGGGGTTGCGTTTAAAAGCTACGCTGATCTGTGAAAAATGTTTGCAAATTGAACACCTGCCAGTAAACACTGCAATCGCAGGATTCCATTACTAGTTTTTTACTTTGTTGCGCGCGGATCCTCGCTGCAAAAAAACCATGCACCTTATAGTCCAGTGTACTTTATATATGGACAAAGTTCGGAAATTTGCTGACACTTGGAAGTGTGCCTTATAATCCGGTGCATCTTATAGTCGTGAAATTACTGTAAATAACTTTGGGAAAGACACAGCTCACCAGCCATTTAAAATTTGTATTTGAACTGAAAATTTTATACCATTAATATTCTATTAAAATCCCTCCCATCCCCTCAGAAAAAAAAATGCTGAATATAGCTGTCAGAACATCTGGGATGGAGAACCTGTTAGAAAACAAAAATATGTAACCTGTTTCATTAAAAAATGAAATGTTTTCCTGCATGATTTGCAGAGGTTGGAGAGATGGGCAGCTGGCATGCTTCTGTGCTTTGATGGTTACTTGTGGTGGCTCTGCAGTGGCTGTTCCCAGCCGTGTTACAGACACAGCAGTTTCAAATCCTACCTGATAGAACCTGACCATGCATTAGTACATCTGTTCTCTAACTGTCCTTCCTGGTCTTTGTTCATCTGTTGTATTGTTTTTAGCTGGTAGGATGGCCTGCGGTTCACCAGCTGGCTTATGGATATCTCTTATGCTATTAACCCCTAATTTGCCTAAAATTGATCTCTCCCCTGGCCTGAAATTGTACTTCTTCAGTCATTCTCCATACAGTCTGTACAGCTCACACACTGCATAGGTCAAATATCTCTGTCAGTCATATGAGAAAGAGATATTTGACAGGCTTGCTACTGAAACAGAAAGTACTGCAGAGAAAAGGTCATGAAATTGCCATCCCAGGAAATGTTTCCTGAAACATTATCACCTCCAAAGGAAAGACTGTAATTCTGAGATTTTCAACTCACTGTGAGGATCACAATAAGATCCTTGAAGCTATTATATAATCATGCCAAAGGATGGTCAAACCACACTTGAAGCAGTCTCCAAACCACTGCAGAAAATACTCCCCCAGACACTATTCTTTTAATCTTCTGGGTTGTAAACCTCATCTGTGGTCCAGCCAACCCTGCTTTGGAAGGGGCAACACCTGGGGCAAGGAGTGGAAAAACTAGTAAAAGCAACATGCACTTCTGCCATACCAGATAAATCATCCTGTGCCAACTCAAATGGATTAAACAGGAGGAAAGTAAAGGTAATCATTGCACCAACCTGAATTAATAAGTACATATGGTTACTCTATATTGTGAATATGCATGCTTCAGGCTAGTTCATCGGGCTGAATTGCTACAATCAAAGTAGGTAAACAGAATTTTTGTCAGTTCTCTGCTCCTCCACACAACAGAACATGACTTGAGATCTTCTACTGTGATCAGCACTGTAAACAGTCCTGTAGTGTCTCCCTTTTAAGATGAAAACTAATATCATGTAATGATGGTCAGCAGAATTTTGTTTTAACGTTTATAGTAATATAAATCTCCTTGTAAATTAGAAAAAAACTTACCTTTCTCTCCTACATCAAACCACATAAAACATTATAAATCTCTAAATGCTTTTGCAAATCTTGGTTCTAGAGGTGCTGTGGTTTGGTAGAGGAGCATGTCAGTTTGAATCAAATTGTTTAATCAAGCCCTCACCTTAAAGTTTCAGGGCTGCAGCCAACCCAGATGCAGAAATACAGCTCACAGTAGCACCCTTCATAGATGTGACAGGAAAATTTTAGCTGGAGTAAAATCAAAATGGCTACTGTAAAAGAAATTCTGAGCAATTTCCAGATTTTGGATGCTCATGTGCACCCCTGACTTGAACAGAAACAATATTACTGCTGATCTTCCAGCGGTACAGGGAAACAAATAAAATGATTGTCATTCTTCATGATTTTTTTTCCATAAGTCAAAAGTTAATTACTTCACAGATGGCAGAATGGTGAATGAAATGAATGCAGTCAGCTTGCCTAGAAAACTGGATTGCAGAACATATGCAGTGAAATGAGACAGAAAAGAGGGCTGGCAAACAATAAATATCTATTTCCTTTTTGCTTTAAATAGACTAAAAGGTCAAGAGAAATATATGACTGACATTTGTCCAAATAAACAGCAATAAAACTAGGTATATTGGTCCACAAGCAATCTCAGACAGAGGGATGAGCACTAAATTGGCTACTAAAATACATTCCTCCATAGCACTAGATTCCTTTTATATTTTTAATCATAATAAATTTAGATAAATAGTTCTAAGTTTGCTACTATTCTGCCATATCGCTAACAGTGATAAAGATCAAGTTTTTATTACACATTTAAGGGATATAAAAGAAATTAAAGAAATATTTAATGGCTTTTAAGTGCAGGAACATTGTAGAAAGTAATTTGAAGTAATTTGATTCATGGTCTGCACACATGAAACACTTTAGTACCATAGCAAAAGATTTCCTTTTATTCTTTTGTGCCACAGCTATTCATCTACCATCACTGATTTAACACGGACACATATTGGGAAACTAAATGAACAATAACAGTGGCTACAGGCATCCCAGGACAGGCTGGGCTAGAATATTAGGGAGCCAACAATAGAGACAAGGCTCAAAAACCACAAAAATAATGTGCCAGTTCTGACTGAATTCATCACAGAGGTCTACACCAGAAAGAACAGATGCAAGTGAGTGCTGGCTTTTTCTTAGTCCTAAACTTCATCTGATAAATTTAATTATTTCAAATATTATATTGTATGTGTTTATTTCATGGCCATCAGAACCTTCCCATGGAAGCCCAACAGCTCCCTTATCCATCATCTGAGATTAGGGAGAGAGATTTTTTTAAATCAGCTGCATTTAATAGCCAGATGATGTAAATATGAAAGAAAGAACACCCACTGTCCAAATTGCAACACTTCATCATTAATTTGTTTTCAGTTTGTTCATTAGTGTAAGGTAAGAGTTCTTTAACTATGAGCAGTAGGGAGCCTCAGCCCTGATCTGGTATTGAATGAAATTGAACAGGCCAAGTCTTGTAGGAAAAGTTCTGTGATCAGATATTGTCGATGTACATAAAATATTTTCTACATATCACTTTACAAAAGAGATGGCTTTTAAATAGGCAGGTCTGGAGCTCCTATGGTACCATAGGAACAGTACAATCCACTGCAGAAGACTTTAATTGTGATGTAATATTTTGGCACACATGTTAAAACATCCATTGGGTTTGAAAGTGTAGTCAATGGATGTGTTGTGTTCAGCTGGACACCAGAATGAAGCAACTTCTCAATGCAACAGCCAAGACCTGCACAGGAGTCAGCAATGCTGATACCTCCCTGCTTAGAGCTGAGTCTCTCAGGTATGGCAGCACTTTTGGCACCCTGGAAAACCTATAGGCAGGACATGTCAGATTGAAGAGCATGGAGATGAAACCAGTATACTCCTGCAGGGATTGGGGTGTTCAGCTCAGGATTCATCCTCTACAACCAATTGCTCTTCAGCAAACACCTTTTAGAAGGGCAGATCACATTTTCATTTATGTAATGGTCACCCTCAGTAAAATAATTTGTACCTTAACAACAAAGCCTTAAAAAATAGTTACAAAAATGAAACCCTATATAAGCATAACCATGGTTATGTCTGTATTTTTAAAAATTCCAGAGCTTGATCTTGGCGTTAAACCATACATCTAAACTTGGCAAATGGACTGAATTGATAAATTAAGCTGAATGAAAAGAGATCTGAGAGAGCAGTCTTGATGACACGATCTAGTTGGCATGGATTCTTACTGTTCTTTGACTGCAAACTGAATAGTGACTATAGAAGAAAGAGTTAATGTATTTAATTTTAAAATCCAAGTTCCTACAGAAGAGGTTTCTGCAAAGCTGTGAGGTGATAGGCAAAATAAATGCAACAGTAATGAGCTACAAAAAGATAGTACAAACACAACTCTAACATAAGGGGCTGCTTTAAAAGCTCACTATAGGGGTTAGAGGTGGGAAGAGTGGGGAGGAGTGGAGAGGGTGCTTCATAATTTTTTTTAGATTTTTATTTTCCGCTATTTCAAAGAGAGATTGATTCAAAGTACCTAAGTATCGAATGACCCAAGTCAGATATTTAAACTCCCAGGGCAGTCAATGACAGATTTATAGTCTCTTTGCAGTCTCTGGGAATTTGTGAAGATTCAAGAGGTCACCAATCTGAGCCGTGTACTTCTGGCACAGGCTCCTGCCACTGTAGCCGACATGGCAGAATGGATGATATACTTGCTGTGATTCAGTGCTCAGACATTAACCTCAAATCACTGCTGACTTTCTTTTAGGTTAATCCCTTAGGTGGCACTCCATGGCAGCCAAAATGTCATTCTTCCACTTTTGGTAGCAATCTGGAGAGCCCCAATAGATATCAGCCTTGGATGTTTGGTGGCAGTAAATTGCCTAGGGTCTGCCTGCTGGCGCACAGCTGACAGCAACTGAAGTGCTTTTAAAAGGCATTTCAGTGCTCTTGCAAAGTGGAAGTTATCCTGGAAGAAGTGCTAAGCTGTGCCTGACCACCGACCTCTCCTAGATGCTTCAGCCTGTGAATGAAGGTTCCATGGAAGGCACTTCAGTCTGCTTAGATCCAGAACTGAGAACCCTCCCCATAGCTGCCTCCTCTCCTTTCAAACAGGAGAAAGACTGCATATATGCTAAGCAATATTTGTGAGTAACAGCAAACTCACCAACAAGAGGAATTTCTAGGATTTGTGTCAACATGGATCTGTCTCCACAGAAATGCCAAAGTGAGTAAATGCTTAATGCTTAGCTAAAATCCAGGATGGAGAGAGAAAGCTGGGTTTTGACCCTATTCCCAGAAGCCTGTCTGCTTTCCATCACACAAATGTGCAACAAAAAAACCAAAATTCATGAATGGATTATGCTTAATAGATTACTCTAACACAATTCATCTATTGCAAATAAAGATAAGGAATGCATATGAAAGAGAAGCAGCAAATTGATGCATTTGAATCCAGCCCCTTCAAAGCTAATGAATAGAATGAGCAGTGAAAACCTAGCACTACTTAATGACCTGAACAGAAAATCTGTGCAGAGCTGTACAAAGAAATAAACCTGGAATACAGGCTAGGACAAAATCCTGTTTAGTATCTATGCAGCAAAACCTTGGTTACAGTACCAGAACCTGATATTACGCTGTCAGTCTTCATAGAACTCAAATAGATTATCTCTGCAAAGCTTTAGCAGAACTGCTCATCCAACCTTCCAGTTACATAATGAAGTCTACATAATTTGCTTGTGGTAGCACAGGATCATGCTGCATCAGCTTTTCCTCTGACCTCATACACTTATATAGTAAGAAATCCCACAAAATACAGCTTCATGGCACACAGACAGGAAATGTGGAAATATGTCATGTGTCCTGCTCTTCCACACTCTGGAAGAAGAGTAGTTTTGTTATATTCAGGCTTTTCCAGCAGGATTTTAGATCCAAATCTGGAAAAAAACAAAAAAAAGAAAAAACCCACTACTTAACCATATGCTTCTCCCTAAGTATGAGCCACCTGTTGACTTTAGCATGAGCACCCATATGCTGAAGGTGTACAACATATTGAAATAGTATCTTGGTTTGAAACAAAAACTAGAAACAAGATAAATCCTTCTTCTGGAGACCTGAAATAGTGTGGAGTTCATATGTGAAAGATTTACAATGGTGTAAGGATAAAAAAAAATAGAACGTAGCTATTATTGTAATTGGGAAGAAGAAAAAGAAAGGGATCACAAAAATGGCAACACAACTTCTGTATTCTGGAATGACTAGAAGGAGGTTAATTCACAGTAATACAAAATTGGATCACTGTGCCTTTTGCAGTTTCCTATGGAACACTGTTGAATTGAGGGTTGCAAAGAAAGAGGAATTTATTACACATAGTTACAATTAGGATGGCCTTGTGGCTCATTACTGATGCATTTAAAAAGTTGCATCTTACTTCTTAATAAGGGCAATGAAATTTTTGATTGTCACTCAATAAATCAATCTTTTTAGTTTGCCAGATTAAAGGGTTAGGTAATTTGTATTTTTCTCTCTGCACAGGTATTTCTGAATTTGCCTTAATACTGTATCAGAAAATAAGCAACCCCAATTGTAGTATCTGGCACAAAAATTAGATCAGACTCTAAAGACACCAAAAATCCTCAGTAATGGAAGATAACAGGGCTATGAATTGTAGGCACTTGGGCATTTTTAAATTGCATTTGATACCTTTTCAAAAAGCTATTTATAGCTCAGAGGAATATTCACTGAGCTGTGCAGTCCCAGCTCTCCCACTTACATATGGTAATATTTCTGAACATTCAAACCCCTTAGCATCAGTCAAGGCCTCTTAGTGCTATTGTTCAGGAGTAAGAACGTATCATGCATTTCACTCATGAGGTTACATAAGGATATTTTAGGCAGAGCTGCGTATAAAACAGGGTTTTTAATGAAACAGCTACAAATGTTTTCCCTTGCTGCACCACAGAACAATGTTCCTAAAAAATATGCAATATTAGTGTTGTTCCAGCTTCAGTGTTTTAATGACATAGAAATGCAGGGGTTTGAGGAGCAGGTGATTTGCTAGATTGACTGGAAGAATAAAATAAATTTATTGATGAGCTTATCATCTGGTTTGAAGAGAAAGCAAATCTTCAAACTAATGCATGAAGAAAAAAAAATGCTCTGACTTAAACTTAATTTTGTTATGCACTTAAGACAACCTGAGACAAATGGATAGTTAGTGGCTAAACCAGGTGTTTTTATCACTTGCTTGCTCCTGGATTGTGGAAGGAAAGCCAAGCACCAAATATGAAGCACCAAACAGCATCATTTATGATTGTACTTCCTATGAGGTGCTGTCCTATGGTTCTTCTTGCAGCAATAAAGGAAAACATTTGTTCTGAATATCAGAGGGATCCAAAAGTGGAAAAACTATTTATGTCTCAGGATATAAGACACATAAATGCAAGAAGGTTGACCAAGAAGGAGCTCAAGCGTAGCTCTAACATTGCTCTAGAATTTGATTACATGATGATATCTACAATGGTCTTTTAAAGTTTACTTTATTTATAGCAAAATTAAACTAGCATTTCTCCTTTGGCCTCACTGGCAGCAGAACGCTTCCTCTATATAACATCTACTGCACTGCAGCCCTGTTCATTAAGATGCTGGAGCCATTCTTGCTTAAAAGACTCACAAGGCGATGTTGGCTGTTGGATTCAGTGCTCCTGTCTACCAGCAAGGTCTGCATGCTCACTGGAAAGTCAGAGCTGCACAAATTGTTATGATTGAAAGGTCTGTTACTTCCAGAGGAAGCTCCTTCTGCCTCCTGGTTTTAGTTTGTTTGCAGACCACTGTGAGAGAAAAGATTGCCTTAATCCCAATCCATACACGTAAAGTTTTATTCATCAAAACTTCAAACTGAAATTCTTTTATAATTCTAAATTAGGAAAGAAGGTAAGCTTCAGAGAAATATGTAGATTTGAAAAACCAAAAAAATCTGTAAAATAATTAATGGTTAATACATAATGCAAGTCACAACATTAGATAACAAGGAGAGCTTCTCTCAGTACCTTGAGATTCTGCACTAGCAAGGACATCATCCTACCCTGCTTTCAGAGCAGCACTAAAAAAGATCAGATTTTCACTACAGCAACTGTACCCTGCCATGCATCTGGAAAGCATCCAGCTCTCTGAAGGACTCAAGTTCTGTTTCCAGCCTTCATCTCTGGTCTCCCCAGTAAACTAGATTATTCTTCATGGTTATACTGGCAGTACACACTTGACTGCTCTTCTCTCCTTAGTGCAGTCAGGAACCACAATGAATGCTGAAAATCAGCCTGTTATGAAATTCCTTTCACTTCCATGGTTCTTCCCTAATTCCTGCTGACATCTTGCTCAGTCTCAGGAAGGATGAATTTGTGCATCCAGACTTTCGCAGAAACTGCTAGAAGTACATATGGAGAAGTAAACTCTCCTTCCACAGAAACAGTCCAGAGGATTTCTTTACATCCATGCTGCACTAACACACAGTTTTAGAGCTTGTGAAAACAATGGACCTCATAAAAGCAGCTTTGAGAAGACTAATTAACTAGTTTTATGATATGAAGTTTGTGTTTTCTTAGTATATAATTATTTTAATTAACCATGAAGTGGAACGTTAATTACTGTTGCCTTTTCATTTTAGACAGTCATATCAGCTTTAGAATGGACTTCACTGGATGTTATTGAAAACACATTTCAAAATCAACATGTGACAAATTAAAGTGTTTTAAATAAGCAGCATTCGAATTCAATTCTGCCAGTAGGTGGGAAAATAATTTTGGTCTGGAGCCTAGGTCCTGGATGTCATGTAAGGAAAAGCCTTTGTGGCCCGGAGATTAACAGACATAGTGCTTTACTTTTCCACATAACCAGAATTTTTACAATAGGCAAAGATTGCACAGACATAGTCTGGAAGGGCAAAAAGAAGCAGGGCATTTCTAGACAGGAAGCTTCCTTCAAGAATTTCGGAATATTTTCTTGTACTAGCACATGCAGTTGCTTATCTGCACTTTGCAGCTGTCTAACAGACACTAATGAGAGATTTCATGTTCATACCAATTACTTGAAATATTTAATGTCCTTCTTAAGGTGCATTTACACATCAAAGAAATGACTCAGTCCGAATATGCCACAATGCTGCAGAGGAAAAGAAAATGTCCCCACTTTGTGCTGAAAGAGAAATGACTTTGAGTTCTCCTGCAGCTAAGGCTACATCATCAGTTTTATTTTAGATCTTCATTTTCAGAGGTTGATAACCCAGGGCAAAAGCGCTGCATCTGTACAATTCTGGATAGACAGTATATCAGGTAAACACTAAAGTCATACCCTCCTTAGACAGCTAGGGACATTTTTAGGCTGGCAACAGACAGGATCCCAAGAACAACTTGAGCACAACAACAGTGAAAAGAGTTGGGTGCAACTAATAGGCAGCTGGATTCTGAACCAAAATAACCCATCCTATCTTATGTAACTTGGATGTTGTAGGCAATTCTTTAAGGTCTGAGACAAATCACTAAAATTCTCTGTCCATAAATAGTCCCTTCTGGAAATAATAAAATGCTTCTTTTATTGGTTTTGTCAGAATTCATTCAATAATATTTGCAAAATTCTTCTGTGAAGAACAATGGGTGCTAATTAAGCTTTTGTTATTCAAGAAAACAATTACTGAAACAATAAGTTTCAATTGATGACAAAACTCCAAAACATGTAGGTTAAGTTGCTAGTGATGTGTTGCTGTGGTGGTGGCCACTAACTTACCTAGTCAGCAGCAAATATATGAGATTTTTTAGTTTCGGGTTTTTTTAAACTGCTAGAATATATACTGAGTCATCTCTACCATAATCTACGTGAAATCAAACAAAGCTGGGCTTGTTAAGTGAAAGGATCCAATAAAAGGGGTGAGCTCAGCAGTGGGAGTGAAAAACCAGGCACTGGAGCACCCTCCCTTCCCTGCACCATGAGACAACTTCCATCTTCCCTTCTCCATCCAAAGAAATTGGTGTTATTGCCAGAGGCTGCTGCTCACAAAGACATCTTACCCTCAGTACACAAGCATTAGATGAATTTAGCCTCACTTCCTTTAAGGTCTTATTAGATCTCTCTGGTAAGGAAACATTTTTAGCTGTTAAATAACATTTTCTTAGCATATGCATTTAAATGGCTGCAGTTGGTTCTCAGTATACTATTTCATGCTATTTGTATTTTAGTCTTTTTAAGAAATGTAAATCAGCATTGGGAATATATTTTTTGCCTTTAAATATGCAGAATAATAATTGTAACCATTTTTTTCTTTAGAATACTAATATCAACAAATACATTCACAGATATAAAATGTAATTCCCATATGTAGAGAATGTTTATAAATAATATCAAGATTTTAAAATCTGTAATTGTCTCCTATTTTTTACACTGCTTAGGGGAGAATTTAAAATCTTTGGCTTTTGAAAATCAAAAATAAATTTGTTAATCCTTGATAAACAATATCATCTGAGCTAAAACAAAACCAAACCCCTTGCATTTTATTTTTATAGCAGTTAATATTCAAAATACCACAAGGTTATGTGGTCTGTATTAAAACAAATACAAACTCATCATTCCATTAAAAAAATTAATTGTTGAATTTGAAAGGGTAAACTTGATATCATTTATTTATAGGTTAGAGGTAAAAAATGGTTCCCTAGACTATTAGCAAAAATTTGTTTCCGTGTTTAAGCCTTTTCTTCAGCTGGTACTCCCTTTGACCAGGAACTATTAATCTTTGTGGCTTTTTCATTCCCAGGAAAAATTAGCTTTTGGTACTCATCCTCCTTTTAAATATATATATATTTTGGTGGTGAAAGATTGCTGAAATGGTTCAGAGGTACCCTTTGTTACCATGGGTTCAAGTATGGTTCCATGGAGAGAATAGAGAAATTCAGTTAATTTCCCAGAAAATATTTGTATCTTTATTCAAAACCCAGCAATTACATTGTGACACTGAAATCACTGCAAAAAAATTGTGCAATTTTACAAGTAGGAGTGTGGGGTGCTGGGGAAGAAAAAAAAAAACTACTAAAAGGGATTACTGAGATGACAAAATCCTGGGAGTTCAAAGGAAGCAGGAACACAACCACCACTGGTCTTCAGTAAGGCAAGGGAGCTAAGCACTTTCAGGTGACCCTTTTGCAATTTCAGCAGGAATGGACACAGGACCAGAGACAGGACACTGAAGCCATAAGTCAGCCACATATTGCTGTAGCAAAGAAATAAACCTTCACTATGGGTACACAACACCTTGATGTGTGTGTGTGTTTGTGTGTGAGTGAAAATTTCACACCATCTTGTGAAGAGTGTGATATTGCCCGTAACAGAAAATTGAAATGGTTTAAGTCAATAATGTCCTTAATGGTTTTATAGAAAAATTTGTACCAAATTTCGAGGTGATATGAGATTGTGATGTGCTCGTTTATCCACAAAAGGAGAGCAGATTCAAGATACTTGCAGAGGATGATTAGGGGCATGAAATACAAGGGGATATAAAGGGAAACTATTCTCAGGATACCTGTAATACCAATGCTCACAAAAATTCTGCAGGTTAGAAGCCCATAATGCTAATAGGAGAACTCTGAAGAGAATGAACTGAGTGGGTGAAGGTTTTTAGTGAAATATTAACAAAATCTTCATCCCTCTGTTTGGTTCAATGAGAACAATAAACTTTTCTAGAAGAGTCACAATGGATCTTTCACATATGGTTCTTCCTGTTCAGAATGAGAACAGCAGATGAAATAGGAAGTGCAGTACAACAAGAGAAAAGATCACCTGCCTGCAAGAATTTAAAAGGAATAAACTTCAAGAAAGTTGGTTTTTAAAATATCTATATTAATAGTATGTCTAAAAACTGTTTAAAAGTAAACTAAAACAAGGGAAGATGCAGATTGCTGAAAGCAGACACTTCATGAAAAGTGACATGTCTCCAGCTGGAATGGTCTTGGAGGATATTTGACACTGTGTGGGGTTACCTTTGCCATCTTTGCCATTTCTGAGGACCAGCATGCAAAGGAAAGACTCAGCACACTGAGGGAGCAGAAGTGGGAAGTGACCATTAACAAGTACACCATGGCTCTACAAGAAAACAGCATTCCAGTCAGGGAATTCAACATCCTGGAGCCCACTGGCTTGTCCAAGTTGCTTATCCAAAGGCAGCCCAGACGTGCCCTAACTTTTGCCAGCCTGCCTGATTACTGAGCTGAGGACTGGACAGGCTGCCTGCAGAAATGGACTGAGTGAAGTCATTTAGCATGAAAGTGCATTTCTACAATGCACAATAGATGAAAGAGATGATTTAAGTGCTTTCTGTTGGTGGCAGATTAAAAGATTAAAATTAAAATTGTAAAGGTGTGTTATGCAAAAGGATGCAGACACAGTGTGGGACCTGGCATTGTGGTGTCTGACTTTGAAGTGGTTGGCATCTTCTTTTGAAGTGCAATCCATCAAGCCATGTCAGCTGCCCGCATTCTCCACAGTGCTCTTCTGAATGAGATTCAAAGCAGCAGCATGCTGAGCAGTGAGCCACAAACACTACTCCAAGAAAAAAACTAACGAGAGAGGTATGTCTGAAATCACACCCTCCTTCAGCTTTGGACTCGCAGGAAAAATGAGTTATGCTAGGAAGTCACACATCAGAGTTTCTCCAGTACAGAAAATCAGCTTCCTAGCTTCAGGCAAAATCTGTGGAGAGTTTAGTCCAATATTTTTGGACTGGGATGCCTGGATACTGCAGCTGTAGGAACTCCCAGTTCCTACAGTCTAGGCATCAGTATAATACATATCTTGTTGAGGACACAGGGAACTGTAGATGTCGAGATGCTGAACCACCGTCACACCTGCAGTCCCAGCTGCAGAAACTGCTGTTGGTTCTAACAGAAACCATCTTGGTTATGCTTGGCTACAAGGAGAAAGAAAAGGGCAGCACAGTACAAAAGGCAGGTTGATGGGGCACACCCCAGCTGGAGTGGCTAAACCAAGAACAGCTCCTCTACTTTTTTAACCAAAGCGTCTGACACTGTTTTCAGATGAACTTATACTGCTTGTATGGTGCAAACTTGCTCTTACAAAAAGGTGCTAGACCAAATGCCTAAAGAGGTATACTTAGAGGAAGGCCTGAGGTACAGCATGGTGGTGAATATCCACTTACAACCTAAGTGTCTGCAGACCAAGGGGAAGGGATTTCTAAATGAAGTATAAATACTGATAATTTTCCCAAGAAAAAAGTACAAGTTTTTTTTTCTCAGAAGTTGAAACGTAAAAATACAAAAGGACAGAACTGAAGGAAATATCAAACAAACAAACAATGAAAGATAATTTTGATTTTTTCTTTAAATATCAGAGGTGCAAACTATGGTGTAGTTTACATGTGAACTGTGAATTGGACAAATATACTAGCTACACTGGGCACATAGAGGCCACCAGAGCCCACTCTCAAAGGTTGCAAAACAAATAATCTAATATTAAAAGTGTATGACAAAACACCGAGTGAAGGCAAAATCATAAGATAAAGTATTTGCAAAAATTACCCTTATTTTGTTTATAACCATGCTTCAGAAAACTGGTTAAGGATTATATGCCACTGAGAAAAGTCCTGCATGCAGAGAGAGAATACTATTCTTGCTTTATAAGAGATAAGCCTATTAAAAACCCTAAACCAGACACTGACAACAGACACGTATGTCACTCAAGGTAAGAAATTTTAAGTTCTAGATGTCATTCATTCACTTCTGCCAGTAACCATAACCAACCAGCACCACTTGCTGCTCTTCTTTGTCTATATTTTTTCTAGTTCTCATTTCTGTATCCTCAACTGCTTTTTTCCTGGTGTGCACCAAAAACCAGAAAGGCACTGTCCTTCTCATAGTATTCCAGGATCTTAACAATAAAATGGAAAAAAAAAGATAAAGGCAGGAATCCAGCTTAATGGCAGAACAGCATAGGTGATATCTGGCAGATTCTTTTTTAGTATACAATGCTACTACATGCACATTATGTACAACTCCCCCTGCACTATAAAAGACCAATAAAATTGTGAAGTAGTATTCCAAGGATTGGACGATGTGAACGATTACAGGTGGGATTTGGATTCCTACAACAAGCAAGCTTGCCATTGACTGGTACACCTTGTTCTTCATTCAAAAGTCATGATTTAAAATCTAAATACAAGCACTTCTCAAACCCTCACCACTGAAATCAGATGGAAGCTTAAGGATTAATTAGTTCATACAGAAGATGAAGCAGAAGACAAAACTAATACCCCAGTAGAATGGAGAGCACTACTAACAAAACCACTTACATCTGCAACAGCAAGGGACAGGCCCTTTCCCTTCCAGGTTAGACTTGTAAGTCAGGAACTGTTTCTGTCTTTGGTGAGAGGCTTTTCATCTCAGCTACTGAATGGTGCTGACAAACATTGACCCTGCTTGACCATGGTCATTAACTGTGTTCACCATGACAGATTCAGCAGCACTTCTGTTTTACACTGCTTTCTCTGACCCATTTCTTCCTGGCTTCTCACTCAGACCTGGCTCAGGATTTCTCTTTGCCAGGGTGAAGTGTCAGTAACAAATCTTCCCAAATGTGGAGTACTTTTTTATTTTTTAATTTTTTTTCCAATCTATGACCTGGCTTGGCTTGCTAAAGGGAAGAAGCTCAGCAGTCTGTCAAGTCTGACAGCTCCCCCCAGCTACAGAAGCAGACATGGCTCTTTCAAAATGTATTAGAGTGCCAAGGGGACTATTAAGAACAGGAAAAGAAGGCAAAACAGTCCAGTGGATGCTACTTCCTGAGCATGAAGCATGGCCTAAAACAATTCATGTCCTAAGTTTGGACAGAAAACAAACAGAAAAGTGAGCTGCCTGTGGGAAAATACAGTTGTTAGGTTCTCTTGTATTCATAATTACAGAGCAGAGTCATCCAGGTAATTCAGCTTTTTAGAGTATGAATTTTCCATTTTTTCAACTAAATAAAACCATTAGCCACAGGTGTGCAAAATTTCACACTAAAGGGAGTGTGTTTGTTTGATACTGTGAACAATTAAGTTTGATACATGAAAAACATGCAGCAGTAATTGAGAAGACTTCAGTAAAGGGAAGAAGATAAGTCATAAAATGTCATACCCTAAAATATCACTGGTTCACTACTGTTGGGATGAGGAGGAAATGGTGAGCACTGTAAATTCTGTATTCTAGGGAAGAAAACCTTTTACTTTTGTGTCAGAGGTTTGTCCTCTAATAGTAATCATATACATGTTAATAGAAAGAATGGAACTAGAACTGTCAAAAGTGGTTGACTCCAAAAGTGTATAATCCGTGTCTCACTTCCAAAACAAGAATATTTTTTGGAGAACAAGCCACTCTTGATTGCCTCTCAGGAGAGCCTTGCCAGTGAGAAGTCTAAAGTGAATGATGATCTCCCATTCAGGATGAAATCGATAGCCCATTCTTTAACAGTTAATAATAATCTTTTTATAACAGCAGCTAAAAAAAAAAAAAAGACAAGAATATTTATAAAAAATCTGATTTATCACACATTGAGAATATGCTTTGCCTGCAGAAGCCATCTGTCTATGCACTTCACAGCTCTGTTTTCTGTAGGAGATGGCTGTCATATGAAACATTTCTTTCTGCTGTTTATTTTGGGGTTCTCAGTTTGAAGGAGATAAAATATTTTGTATTTTGTTTTTTTCAGCGCAAGAAGACATATTTGAAGGCTGACACATGAATCAAGGGCCCAGGGAAGGCGTTAAGCTTGTGTAAAAGTTTAAGTTGAAGTGATGATTGGGTCAGACAACTGTCAATGGCTGGAAAAGCTTTCAGGTGAAGTGCCTTAGAGAAGGGTAATAGTAGTGTTTGAATCTGAATGAACCACTGCACTGAGCAGTAGTCTGGAAAAACAAGTGCTTTGTTTCCTCCAACACCAAAAGATATGCTTTTGATGCTGCAATTATAGCAAGAGTGCCCTTTTATAAATCTCTCTCAACAAGCATTTTTTGCATGTATGAACATTTATGAAGGACTTTGATTGGGAAAGCGTATTGTTAATCAGCCAAATATTAATTTCTTTTCTTAGCTTTTTATTTCTATTTAATTTTAAGATCTTAAATTTTTTGAGGAGACTGACTTCCCAGTTGTAGGTGCACATCTTTATGCCTCATTGTTAATTACATCTGGTTACACACTAAAGGCAAGTGAAAAAGGAAATATAGTTTCAGAGGCTGATAAAGACTTGCTCTATATCAGATGTAAATATTCCAGTGATAAAACAGAGTGTATGCTTTACAGCTTGTTTTTCAACAATATGGTCAACTTCAAAACTCCAACCGTTAGGAAGAAACAGTAGCAGTGATCCTAATATTTTTTTTGTGTAGAACCGCATTACAGAACACTCAGCTGGGCAAAATTGGTGCACGCAGAGCTACAGCAGCAGAAAAGGAAGTACTCCAGTTAACCAAGAACCTATATATCCTCAGCAGAGGAGAGAAAAACAAACGTCTTTCCTTGAAAGAGGAAGCTTTCAATGGCAAAAGCTGAGTTAAGAGATGTAGTAGGTTAAAAATGGATGAACAAAGAGGAAAGGAGTAATCTGGAAAGCAGGCAGCTGAAAGCTTGAAAAGAGAAAATGAAAGAGAGAGGCAGCCAGGGAATGAGGGGGAGGAAAGAACATTTAAATACTAATCTGGATCAGTTCAAAGACTAATTTCTGCAATATTTTCTCATCAGTTTCAACAGGTCTTGACTCAGGGTTATACTTGAGTTAATATTTCTGTTAGACATGCAAGTGTGTGCAGCAAAAGGAAAAAAATTGCAGGATTTGGATGTTTCAAAATAAAAAGGAATGCTGGGCTGACATGTCTAGAGGAAAACAATTCTGCTCACATAAGCAATAAAATGGTTTATGTGTGTTTCCTGTGGATTCAGTAGGAAAGTCTGTGCAGATGTGGTGAATCACACCTCACTGCTCCTTCAGTGGCTGTATTTTTTCAGAATAGTTCATTTAGGACAAGTTGGGTCTGGGAGGAAAGCAAGATCGCAGACAATTCTGGCACAATGTTATCAGATACTTACAATACAAAAGGCGTAGATGCATGTTGAGATGGAAATGTACTCTGTACGTGTTATGAAGTGAAGAAAGGCTTGGAAACCAGCACCCTTTCAGGACTTACACAAAACCCATAGTTCCTTCAGTTTATTGACAGGCATTTTTACTTTTTGTTTTTTCCACTCAAAGAAGCAAACAAAATCCAGGCAAGAAAGTTTCAGATTTCACCTTCCTTCATGGTCAAATCAAATAATAAACTGAAAAGGCCAAATGACCTTTTCTGAGAAGTTTAAAAGAGACTACATTGGTTCACCAAAGTCCACAAACCCAGAAAACCTGACTCAGGAGCAGATGTAGTTTATGACAACAGTGAAAGAGCCAAACCTTTGATTACATGCCTGAGGAGAAGGTGTTTAGGAGGCAAATGGGGAAAAGAAGGGGAGAACAGCTAGGAGACATCCGATCTGAAAGTTGACAGAGTGCATAATCAATTGTTGAATGGGTGGATAAAAAAAACCCAAAAAAACCCCAAACACACAAACAAAAAACCCACAAAAAATCCAAAAAAACCCAAAACAAAACAAAACAAAAAAAAACCTAAAAACCCCAAAACAAACCAAGAAACAAAATAAAAAACCCCAAACTCAACCAAAAAAAAAAAAAAACCAAAAAAAACAGTGGGAGGAGAACAAGCTAAACTTCTTATAATAAAAGCACTTTGTGGAAAATTAAAAAAAAAACCCCTGTAGCATATTAATACCATGCGTAAGAAGATAAAAGTTGTCTACAAGTCATCTCAAAACACTTTCTCAGGACAGCATCTATTTTGGCTCAGATGAACTGCAGCACACAGCCTGGGGATTTCTGGGAGTGCAGTGACCAGTCTGAGCTCCCACACTAAGTGTCATTGCACTTGCTTTACACTACAGGAAGCAATTCAGCAGATACAGCTGCAAACAGAGAAACTCTGAGGTAAAAATTACACCAGTAGAAACCCAGTGTATTTTATGGCTAGTTAATGCAAGATAAACACTTAGCAAAGTTAGCAAAAGTTTATCTGTTAATCATCCTAGTGTCCCAGCCAAGAGACCTACCGATATTGCCATAATGCTAAATGAAAATTATATATATATATATATATATATATATATATGTGCTTTTTATTGCCAAAACATGGACATGCACAAAATGCTTTTTGAAATTTTGAAAAGTCAAAATGCACAGTAATGTATTCTTGTTTCCAATTTCCCATATTGCTGGATATTGGGAAGAAGTCCTGATAACGGACATATGTTATGTGAAGGCAACAGCCAAGGGAAGAAAAAGATAGATTTGTAACTTTTCTAAACAAAACTCTCTGATCATTTTTATTATTCAGAGCTTGTTCTTTCAGGTAGTGATACTACTGCTACAGCCCTTACTCCATCAGAATTACCCCTGGGGCACTTTAGAGGTAGCCTGATAAATGGTCATCTCCACAAACCCAACAGTTCCCCTCTGCGAAACTAAGAGAGGAGATCAAACAGAATGACTGCAGCTGTTCAGCAGTACCAGCCAAAACACATAAAATAGGTCACATTAGGGGATACTGTTATTCTCTAGCCTGAAGACCCTGGAGCCATTATCCTGAGATAAGTCACTATTTCTAGGGTTATAAAGCAAATTATTTTCACCCAAATTTCATGTAAGTCCATGAGGAATCGGTAGATTACTGCTTTTCACTGAGTCTGTAATCTGTATTTGATGATCCATGTAATTTTCTGTTACTGTGGTTCTTAGTGGTTTTTGAGTTCTTAACATCTTTCTAATAAATTAGTTGGTCTGCTTGCCAGTTTTCTAATGCTTTTCCTTAAAATACATTACCATGTCTGATAAACAACCTCTCACTGGAGTTTTCCCAGTAGTTACTGACCTTACAACACGCCACCTTAGTGTTTTTGCCCTCTGAGTATTTCACCATTGTAGTACTAAAGTAGCACTCTTTTACCTGGACCCTCTCTGCAGAACGTTTATTTTCCTTGATGAGAAGCAATACAATAAACAAAAACCAAAAAGCTAAACAAAACAAAAAAGAAAAATAAAAGAAAGGAGAAGGAGGAAGGGGAAAAAAGGGAAAAAATAAATAGCCCCATCCCCCACCACTCCCTAAATAATCTCTAATATCTTAATGCGGAATCTGGTGGTAAAATGAATACTGCATGTGTTCAGAAAAGCCACAGTTCAGGCAGTGAGCATGTGCTGGGAGCTGTGCACAATGGCTTGCAGAGTCAGGGCCTGAATCAGCAGTATAACTGGTAAGAAAAAAAAAAGAAAAAAGGCAGAGACAAAAAAAAATCTATGATATGTCTTATGATGAGCTGCTTCATGAGACACAGATGACAAAATGACATTCTGTACTCTGGTTGTTAAGAGCAGGAAATTCTACCAGTATTTTTACCCTATTCATCTTCTAATACTAAACATTAGGTACAATAAACTTTACTATTTGTGCTATGTTAAGCGTGTATTTCATTTCACATCACAGTGATCCTTCACCCAGTCTCTAGGACAAATATTTGTGAACAGTGAAAAGGTTTTTTAAAACCTAAGTAAAAAATTACACTGAAATTCACCTGTGTGTAGGACAGTCATCTATGCCTCTGTTTGCTCTTATAACAAGACTTAAATGATGTCACTGTTCTTAATATCCTCTGTGTCCATAATGTATTTCAGAAAGTATTAAATGGTGTAACTGTTTAAAAATTATACTAGAAATAAATATAACAAAGAAAAATTAAAGGTATTAAAAATACTGCCAAATACCACTCCAGAGAGTACTGCATTCAAAGACATACTTCTGTTATTTTTTCAAGCATTCAATGAAGTGAGCAATAGTTTCTATTTTATATCAATTTACCTTGTTCAGCCCCTCGTTCCCTTGAGAAACTACTTGTAGGCTTCATTACTTGATTTCTTCTGCTCCTCTGCCTTTGGCTCCATGGAAACCAAGGTAAAATTAGTAGCGGTGAGGAAATCCCAAGTAGCCCTGAGGTAAAATCTAAGGTGGATAAAATCCACCTTTTTTATTTTACAGAATCAAAGAATCACAGACTGGCTATGGTAGCAAGGGATCTCCAGCAATCATCTTGTTCAATCCATTTGCTCAAGCAGAGCCACCTAGAGCAGCTTTTCCAGAACAATAACAGGCAGCTTTTGAACATCTCCAAGGATGAAAATACCTCCTCCATGTCTCTGGGCAATCTGTGCCAGTGCTCAGCCAGTCTCAGAGTGAAAATGTGTTTCCTGAATGGTCAGAAAATACCTCCTGTGTTTCAGAGTGTTCCCACAGCCTTTGGTCCTGTCTCTGAGTGCTTGAAAAAGTGCCTGGCTTTTTGTTCTCCCCCTTCAGGTATTTATATACATAGATACATGTATACCATGTGTCTTATATACACATATATACACACAGTCCCAGTTCTTTCAGCCTTTCCTTATGGGAGAAATGCTCCAGTCTCTTAATCTTGTGGCCCTTTGTTGGACTCTCCTAAACGTCCCTGTCTCTCCAAGGGAGCCCAGAATTGGACACAGCACTCCAGTGTGGCCTCACCAGTGGTGAGCAAGAGGGGAAGGATCCTCCTTTCGCCTGCTGCCAGTGCTTTGCCTAATGCAGCCCAGGGTCCCTTTGGCCACCTTTATGGCAAGGTCACATTATTGGTTTATGTTTGATGTGGTGTCTACTAGAAGCCCTGGTCCTTTTCTGCTGAACTACTTCCACTGGTCAGCCCCCAGGGTACTCAGGCTTGTTTCTCCCTGGATAAAGGACTTCCCATTCCTCTGTTGAACTGCCTGAGCTTTCTGTCAGTCCAATTCTCCAGACTTTCAAGGAACCTCTGGATGGCAGCACAACCCTCTCAGGCACCAGCCATCCTTCCCAGTTACACACCACCAGCAGCCCTGCTGAGGATACCCTCTGCTCCATCACCCAGATCATCAGGGAAGATGTTGAACAGGGCTGGACCCAGGACTGAGCCCAGGGTACACCACTACCTACTGGCCTCCAGCTGGACTTCGTGCTGCTGATCACCACTTTCTGGTCTCAGCCATTCAGCTTTCAACTGGCTGTCTGCTCATCATCAGCATCAGCTTCTCTATGAGGATATGGCAAACAGTGTCAAAAGCCTTACTAAAGTTGAGGTAAACAGATAGGACTCACTGCTCTTACCCCACTTATTTAAAAAGAGGATGTTAAACTAAATCTGTGGTTTGATAATATAACTAGTTCTCTCTCAGCATTTATGTGCTGTGAACATATCTAACACACTTGAGCGTGACAGTCAGTTGAGAATCAGCTTGGAGAGCCACCAATACTAGACAAATATCAGTAGCTACACTGTTGAAAACACTTGGCCAGAACTCACCTGGAAAGCAACTAAACAAAAGAAGCAAAGCTGGAAGAAGTAGAACTATCACCATTTATACAAGTTAGGATGGAAAACACCATTTAATCAACAAATATGTGTAAGAAGTTAGTTTTGTTTGAACTTCTCTCTGGTGTATGAAACTACTGTGAAATGCTCTGTGGTTGCCATGATTTCACTGCCATATGAGATAAGGGGAAAACTTTTAAGCATGCAGTTACAGGGAAGAGTCTGAAATTTCTGTCCTTTTCATTATCAGGCCATGAGCTAATTAGTTGGAATAAGTAGGAAAAGTCGCCTCATGGCATATTAATTTACAATTCATATTCATGGGGGTTCCTACTCATCCCCTCAAGCATCCCAGACTGCCTACTGAGAGGCAGCATGGTTTGCCCTGCAGTACTGCCCTGCAGAAAAGTGGGTATAGCACCACTTACTGTGTTTTGAAGTCTAATTAGCTGTTTGCAGAAAGAAGGGAGGTCGGCAGATTAAAAGTGCTTCAGAAATGCAAAACATTATTAATAGTCTTAATAATAATAATAATAATAAAGCATATGCACCAAATAATTATCATACCAAAACAACACTGATAACTTTGTAAGGTTACCTAACAGTTTGAAATGGTTGTTAAAAGGAAGTTGAGAAAATACCTTATTTTCCTTCAGCAAATCCCCTTGAACCCCAGAACCCCTTGTTTTTTAACAAGATACTTTTAATAATAAAACTGGCATTATATGTTGCACATAAACTAGGTGACTTTTCTAAATAGAAAAAATAATACAGCTAATGTTTTAAAAACAATATTAAACATATTAGCTTAACAAATACTGAATGTTAATCAGGAGATTTTCCAGATTTTCAAGCACTGAATTGGCTGGTCTCTTGAAAAACATGACCTATTTTTAAACACTGATCTTGAAAATGCTCTACTTACAGTCTAATGTTCAAAGTATTAGGCTGCAAGGTTTGGAACAATCTAAATAATTGATGATCTCCTAATCAAAAGGGACATACATCAAAGAGAAAAAGCTACAGTTCTGTTCATTGAAAGAGTTAGGGAAACATGGAGGCAAAGAAAAAGGAGTGTTGAGACTGAAAATGGGAGCAAACAGTAATCAAATTACTACCAAAATATTTTTACAGACCACTCCTATCATAAATCACATAAATTGCTTATGATGAATAATTCCATTGACAACATCAAGTGAAAACTGAATCCCAAAGACAACAAAATTTTCACAAGTTATACTTTTTATCTCTGTACACTGATAGACCCAAATCTAGGTATTCAAATTCCTAATAGACAAGATTCCAGTTCTTCAATTTGTACCACCTAGAGTGAAGGTTTTTGTGATAGGTAACCTGATAGCTTGGAAAGTGGTAGCTTGCCTGCATAATAAACCTCACTGGCTTAATTTATGGAAGTTAAAATATGTCAGTTGAACATATTTTTATATGTCATATAACGTATTTTTATATGCAAAACCAGTCAGTTAAACTGGTGAAAAAATTAGAATTAGAAAAATGTTTTACATTAATAACTGTACACCAGAAAGAGCTTTGACGTGAATTAAATGGGTGTGAGTTAGGTCAAAATCAATTTAGAAATGCCACAAAGTATGTCCATCTTATGATTGACCTTTACTTTAATCCACTCAGCTTTGTATGAGAATCACAACTAGAGATAGACATTTTTTAAATCTTTCAGAAGCAATGGCAGTAAATTTCCTTCTAATGTTACACAAAAGGAAAAATGTATCTGTGTCACCTAGGGGAAATATGGCTCTGAGAAACTTGATCTCATGAAAGATATCCTTCCCCATGGCAGGGTTTTGAAACTAGATGACCTTTAACGTCCCCTCCAACCCAAACCATTCTATGATTCCATGATTCTATGATTTCTAAGACAGAAGAATATTGACATCCCTTCACCAAGGAATATTCTGAATAGATCTTTTAAGGCTACAGTCGTCTTCTTAATTTATGTTTACAAACGGCACTAAAATAGTCCTAACTTCCAAAACACTCCAAGCCCTACTATTTTAATATTTCATATTAAATTTAATATTTCATTAACCTTTTAAAAATAATCTATTCCATTACCACTTTACAGTCTGTGTTTATGGCAATAAAAGAATTATCTTGGTTTTTTTTTTTATAGATGTTTCTTAGTTGTACCCAGGCACATGCATTTTCACTGGCAGACATATATTTTTTTCCCTGGTTTCTTTCTTTGCGGTTTGTGGAACTCTGATTCAAAAGAATAATATTATGCTCCTCTCATCTTTCTTCTTTAGGTCACCCTCACCCTTACTCCTATTTCTCATGGTTTTTTTCAAGCAAGAACAGTAGAAAAAGGGCTTCTCCTTTTTCCATGTCACTACTGTTTATAGTCAGCCTTATTATTCCTGAAAGATTAAAAAAATTCG
Organism: Turdus rufiventris; assembly: GCA_013186435.1. Taxonomy (NCBI): domain Eukaryota; kingdom Metazoa; phylum Chordata; class Aves; order Passeriformes; family Turdidae; genus Turdus; species Turdus rufiventris. The sequence continues at coordinate 1,172,228 of PYHW01010717.1, forward strand.
GAATCATTGTAACATCAAATTGTTTTTAAAATATTAATATTAGGTTTCAATGTGTTATGTGAGTTAAACCTTCCATCATAAAAATAAGTAATTTTTTTGTCCTTTCTAGAGCTTTTATGCAAAGCTTCAGTAAGGGTCTGTTTTCAGCGAGCTGTATATGGTGCAAACAAACGATGGAGAGTCTATCAGGTGAGTTCTAGGAGTGCAAGTAAACAAGTTTGCCTTGTATGAATGGCTACCAGACACTTGGTGAGATAGATCAAAAGCAGAGAAAAGGAAGTCTTGATGGCACAATTCCTACACCCTAAGACAACCACACCCATAAATAATAATATAACAACTTGGAAATCAGACTTCTTTAGAGGAAAAAGATTGAAATTAAATATTGTCCTTTACAGGAAACACATACATAATGCTTATTACTATTTGTACACAAAGGAAAAAGTGTATGGTCCCACCAAAANAAAACCAAAAAAAAAAACCAAAAAACCAAAAAAACAAACCAAAAAAACCAAAAAAACAAACCTAAGGTAAGTTTTCTGCTAACTAGAATGTTTTACAGGATGGGTAGGAAAAAAGAGGATTCAGCACATAAACTCACACATTCCCTGATACACACATACATGTTCTCCCCCTTTAACCCTCTAAATCACTCTCAAGCTTTGAAAGACACAAAAAAAGTAAATGCCCACTTCCTCTAGCTGTCTCCTCTTTCAATGATGCAGAACAAAGGAAGACAGTATAAAAATAACCATGAGTTAATAAGTTGTTTTAGAATATGGGCTGAATGTCAGACAATAAAATCAGATATTTATTCTCAGACTTTAGAAAAGGAAAGTTCTTGGGAATAGTTACAGAGTCAACAGCCTAATAGTTTGGTATCTCCCATCTCTTGCACTCAAAGAATAAGCTAAAAACTCTCTAAAGGAAAAGAGTGCAAAGATACACAAAGATACCTTTTGTCACATACTTGGACTTTTATAATAATTTACTGAAGGGAAACTCAGAGCTACACACCTTTGACATTCTCCAAATGGCACACTCCTTTGACTACTCTCCAAAGGAATGAAAATTGGATCTCTTAAATCATATCCTAGGGTCCTTTTGCCATCTGAAGCTGAGTACAGAGGGATCCGCTTAGTTTGTAAAACTTTCTCTCATTTCAGGACATCAGCATGACACTGCAGCCATCAATGAGGGCTGTTGCAAGCACAGAAATGAAAGCTGTAAGGGAGTACAATCACTTACAACTCAGCTTCTGGGCTTGTAGCTCAGTCCTTTTCCCATTAGGTAGGCAATATAACTCTTTTCTTCTGTACATGCTCCAAAACATGGAAGATAACTTTTTAATTAGCTTTAAAATCATGCTATTCTCTATAAATTTATTGGCTATGAGTGGTTGCTGACATATTTGGTGGTCAATGTTAGCTGCATTCACCAATGTATTACTAGTTTGATTGAAACACAAGACTGCTACAAAAAAACTGAAAATGTTTTCCTCTAGTCCCTTCTCATACTTCATGCATGAAGTTCCTGACACAGAGTACTCTGCTCCCAGTTGAAAGGTGGCAGCTCTTTACTGGAGGGCTGGTTCACAACAATGATTAAACACTTACATCACACAGTTGTGGGAACACCTTAAATCTGAGTTTAGATGAGGTTACACAAAATTTGGAGAACAGTTTGTTCAACTACTGACACATCTGTCACACTATAAGCCTTAACATTTTCTGTAATTTGCCTCATCTAGCTTTTCCTATTAGTTTCTACAATACACTGTGACAGTTGGATGGATTCAAAGCCCTAGCAGTAAGTGATAGAGCCCTCTTATGTAAAATGAAAATAACTGTTTCAAATAGGTTAAATATATTTACACATGCAGAGATATAAAAGAGGTTTTGAGGTTTACAGATGTGTGTTATTCTGTATTGGGCTACTGAAAAGAAGCTGTGATCTAAAAGAGACTTTATTCAGCCATGCTTTATTTCTCTGCATTTAGTACAGTCTTTTACTTTCCTAGTCAGCAGCATGCCACCTGCTCTTTCATTTCCTCAAAGTAGGTCAGCAGTCAGCCATCAATCTTTCATCTTCATTACAGCTAAATCCTAAAGCCTGAGGCAAATGAACCATTTTAAAGGAGATGCAGTGATAGCTGTGGTATTCTCTCTCTTGTGTTAGCCATTTGCAGCTGAAAAAATATCTCAAAATCCAGATGAAGCTAGCCAACCTTTAACTGGAAAATAGCAGGGATGAAAGCAGTTCTCACAAGGTCTTTATAAAAATTGGGGGACCAATTCCTAAACACAGAAACATGTGGCCAGTCTTCATATCACATGATCTCTTTCATATCATTTTTAAACCCTGAAATTCAAGTTGTATCATTACCCCCCCAAAAGAAGATAGTTCTAGATCTTCAACTAATCTAGTGTCTTAGAGCAGTCTCACTCCCACACACAGCATCTCTTTACTCATGATCAATTTTTAGCTATATATTTCTAGATGAAGCCAGACTTTTTGTCAGTAGTATTCAAAGAAAAAACAAAAGGGACAAATTGAAATGCAGGAAGAACCATTTAAACATGAGAAAAAAGCTCACTTTTTGATGATGAGGGTGGTTGAACACAGTGGCATGTTGCCCAGAGAGGTTGTAGAGAGTCCACAGTTTAATATATTCAAAATATGATTAGACATGGTCTTGAACAATGCACTATAAGTGACTCTGTTTTAAGCAGAAAATATCCAGAGATGCCCTCCAGTCTCAAAGATTCTATAATTCTATATTTAATTTCTTAACCTCAGTTTCTTTTACAGGAGTCAGTTTGTATGAATTAAATGAAAATTGGGTAAATCTCTTCCTCTTTATGATGTATTGGAAGAATATGTTTTCCCATCACACAGCTATCAAGTATAGCACAGCTGTACTGGGAAAAGAATGCAGGACACCTGATGTTGAGAATTGCATTCTAAACATTCTTCCATCGTTGTTCAGAAATGCTATCAGCAGTTTTTCAGGATTACTCTATTCTATGAAAGCATTATAAAGAATATAAATAAAATTAAGAGCAAAAAGAATTTAAAAATACAGAGGTATCTGTGAGTTTTAAATTTTCTGTGCTTTCTGACACCTCCATTCTCTCACTTTTAGCTTGATAGCTAGGAGTGCTGAAGAACTCTCAGTACTTTAGACAAAATTTAATAAACAGCCAAGTCTGAATGAGAAATTAATCTTCTTCATGTTTTAATCCTGTCTCTGAGTGAAGGCAGAAGAAAAAGAAGACAAGCCACCAATTAGGTGGTACAGCTCACCCCTTACAGGTGTCCCTTCTCTCCATAGCTGATGCATATAACAGATGTAGTCATAAAAATCTATCTAGCCCAATGCACATCTCAAGTCCTACCAAACCATGCCTCCCCTGGAAAGAACATGAAAAAGGCCAAACATAAAGAAACAGCTCTAAAATATTCTATCATCCGTCACACAATGATTTCTTCAGAGTGGGGGTCATGTCTGCTTATTTAACACCTGATAGCTTTTTCCTTCATCAGTGTGCCCAGTTAATCCCATGAAAGCTTTTAGGATGGACAATTTTGCAGAAAAGTTCACCATCTGCAGTATGTGTTGTCTATTCTTTGAACCTGCCAGTTCCACTTCATGCTCCTTAGCCCTTTTATATAGGAATAGACTATGTGTGATCACTTCTAATCACATTTTCTAAGCCACTGAAGATTTTATTCTTCCCTGTCCTCATCCATCTCTTTCCCAGACACAAATGATCCCAGGTTATTCCTTGGATGGGGGCTATTCCATACTTCTCAGGGCTCTACATAGCTCTGGATGTTTTCCATCTCCTGGAGGTCAGGAACTGTGCTAGGGCTGTATGCAGTATAGGTATAACTCCACTCTGGATTTAAACACTGACATAATATTGCTTTATATTTTGTCCTCTACTTCTTTTCTTATAATTCCTTACACTTGGTTTGCCTTTTGACCCCTATTGTGCATTAAGATGATATTTTCTTAAAACTAAGTGCTTTTGTATCAAGCTCAACCACCACCTGGCATTTATTTATAAGCAGCTTCACCTATTGTGTCATTTTTCCTTAAACCAGATATCTTGTTTGGCATTTCAATTTATGAAAGCAGTGTCATAGTGACTTGCGGAAATGATTTGTCAAAGTTCATAATTTTAATTGCTTAAATAATTACTTTGATAATTTCTGATATGGATCTTATTTCATAATAATTAAAATTTTAATAATTTATTTTTAAAACTCCAAACACTGGAAAAGAAGGAAAAAAATATCCAAATTGCTCACACAGTGATCTTTTCCATCTTATTCCAGCCCAATTCCTTTGTAATGCCATTTCTTATAATGTTGTTTGATGGTTTGCCATCTACATTTCCACCCTGAATGTGTCTTCAGAGTGCTTTAACTGGCTGTTCTTTCTTCTATATTAATGTATACAAATGAAAAATATGGAAAGAAATAAATTTGGTTTAAACTGCTCACAGTGTTATTGTAAGATTAGATCCCAGTGAAAGCATTAAAGATGTGTGCCTTCAACCTGTTTAACAAAGCTGAAGAGCATCTCCATTTTGGAAGCAAGAAATATTCATTTTGCTTTCATCTGCTGCACAAAGATACGTGCTGGCTCAATGGTAACATTGCAAACAGAAAATTCTGTGGTAAATGGAACTTTGTATCATTAGCCCTACAAATCTAGGATGTAGGTGCACTGTTCCACCTTTATTTGCAACAGCCCCAGAAAATGAGAGAACCAATCAGAGCAGTTAGATTAAATAATCCTTTTCTGCAGGGAAGTAACCAGCACACGGAAAGAAATAACAGAGGGACTATCCAGCTATTGTCAACAATAATCCAAACCATTGGTTGTTTCAGTTATGTCCCTGACCAAATATCAGAACTGAAATATCAACAGTTAAGATACTGAATATATATATGTACATATTAATACATATGTACATGTTCATACATATAAATGTACATCTATATGCAACATATTGAAAAAAATATTTAGAGAAACATTTTGTCACAAATATGTGCCTTTTCAAGTATCCAATTCTGAACAGATAAGAAGAGACTCTTCCACACAGGTAAGAATTACACAATATTTTGTTTGTTGATGAAAAAGGCAAACATAATAATTTTAAAATACAAGTAGGATATTTTCGTAAATTAAGGATTCTAGCTTTGTGAACTCTAATCTGATATAGAGAGATAAAGAAATTATCAACTGCTTAGAAAGATTCTTGGATCTCTAAAATTCCTACTCAGGTCATAGATGCTTCATAATTAAGCAACAGAAATATCTCAGAATCAATGGGAAGCGTTGAATATAATGGTAATTCTAAAGAGAATAACTATATCAATAACAAAAATCCAAAATGTTATTTGAGATAACCAGGAATCCTTTATAACACAGTCATAATAACAAAGTTATAAAGTATAGCAGAAATTACATGGGAAAAATTAGGATGTCTAATACAAGTTTGCAAGAGCAAGTAGCTAAAAGACAGCAGTAAGTTTGTTTTTTCAAGTGTACCCAAAAATAAAAAAAAAAATTGATCCATGATATTGCTGTTAAGGTGAGAATATTGTTGACAATAGAATGAAAACTCAGAATTTTCTGTTGAAAAGACTGTTTGCTATCGCCACAAAAAAACCCCAACCCAACAAAAAAAACACAAAAAAAAGAAAAGAAAAAAACAAATGACAAAAATACCACTCCCAACAACAACAAAAAATCCCCAAACTCCAGAAAAAAAAACCCAAAAACATAAAACCAAAACCAAAAAAAACCAAAAAACAACCACAGAGGGGTGCAGGCAGCTACAGCTGTGGGGATCGGGTCTCTCCCTTTATTAACCACCCTCATGCACTAGGAACTTGCTCCACTTCCACTTCATAACTAATTAGTAAGCATTTATTTTTAAGTCTTAACTACAAACCATTACATCAGGTCTTCCTGGGAAGCCTTACACTGGCTGTTCAGAAGTATGTCCATACCAACCTGTGTAGGTCAACAACTCTATCTTTAAAGAAAAAAAAAAAAGAAAGAAAAAGAATAGCAGTCTCAGCATCCTTACAAAAATAGAAGTGAATACCTCCCTTGGGAAATTGTCCGATCTGCATCTGTTTTTCACTTTTTCTTCTTACTTCTGACCGATGGTCACCTGCAGTGAGGTCATCACCAGTCTTTAATAGCTGCTCAAGAGTGGGCAGTGATCTAAAGCTGAGCTCGCCTTAGTCACAAGTTTGCTGTCCCTTCACACAGCCAGTTTTATGAACAACCTGCATATTATGATAGTGAAAGTGAGCATGAGGTAAGATTTGTTAAACTCATGGAAACAGGCAGGAGAAAGCATTATAGGAGGGTAGAGAAGCATGGAATGAAGGAATGCACTTCCCAGAATAGAGCTGCTGAAGGTCTAAGAGTGAAGACAGTTTGGAAAGTAGACTTCAGGATGATTCAGGTCTTTAAAAAGCAAGATGCCCTGTGTTTTATAGCTTTAAAAAATACATATGCAACCAAAGTATTTGTAATGCATATTGGCCCCATTAATAATGTGGTTAACAACTATTATGTGTTTCTTCTCTTTTATCCAGGGAGAGAAGTCTATACAGAAGGGTATTTTAAAACAAAAATGCATAGGCATAAATACATTCTTCTGGATATTAATGCAGGAGACAGCTAATTGAGAAACAGTCTTTGCTTTTGCACAACTGAGATTTGTGAAAATCTGCAATTTTTGTAGGAAAGTTCATTCCAGTGTTTTCCAGTGCCAGAAAAAAAAGTTTTTATGATATACACATCTAAATTTTAGCATATGCTTATCAGAGAAGAAACAATTTTACCCTCTAAAGCAAAACAATTTTACATACCTAAAATATAATCATATAAAGGCTTTGATTTACTACCATATGGGAAACTCCAGCAGAGGATGGCCCAAGGCACTTGCAGAAAATATCTTGTGTTGGTACTAGCACTTTAAAAAAAAATAGTTTTCAAAAAATGGTTGCATTGCTTTGCTAGGGAAGGACAGAGTCTTCAAGGTTTGGGCACAAACACATTGGACACATTGCTCACAGATGCTGCTCTGTGAGAGGGCATAGTAAAATGAGGAGTCCAGGAGAACTGAATACAGAAGCGAAATGACTTGTAGTGCATAGCCACAAAGAGGACGGCTTTGTTCAAGGAAGCTCTTCCTCAGGCCCTCTGCACAAAGTCTGGGTTAAGTCTGCAGCACTGCCGTGTGCTGATGGCCTGTGTGTGCCCTTGCTGTCCAGCCAGCTCTCCTGTCTCCCTGGGAATGCTTACAAACAGAAGTGCTCTACCTGGCACTTCACCTCAAAGGAAAAATACATCAGCTCAGATCAAGTTTGAGCAGCACTGAAGTGGTTTTAGTGCAAAGCCAAGGTGTTCCTTTTGAGTGAGAGAGCATTACTTCATGGTCAAGCACTGCAGAAAGATCTTGTGGCAGGTGACTCATGGCTTTCTTTTCCAATTGGAAAGAGGACTAATCACTGCCATTAATCTGTTCCAGTACAATTTGTTGGCCAGAACTCAGGACATTCTAGGCAAATGATACTACTATTATTACCTATAATATAAACTTGAGGCTTGCCTTCTCCATAAAGTTACTTATGATTGAAAGAATAGTTTTAAAGAAGCACCAGGATATCCAGATTGTATCTTTTCAGAATCAGTCTATTTAAACATTTGAAGGAACAAGAGAATATTCTTCCCCCAAAGAAATATTAATAACATTAGATAATTTGCTATCCTAAACAGCTATTTTAATACAGAATTCTCTATTTTCAGAGATGTCTGGTGGAAAGATTTTATTGGTCTCTATTGCAGCATTAACATATTTGTGGAGTAATTCATTATGGCTCTTTTTATTCATATCAGCATCTGGTTTTGGGCATGAGCATTAAAGTCTGTCTTTCTTTATACAGTGGTAGTTTCTTCAAGAGAGGAAGACAGATGCTACAACACTAGAAAGGGCTGAACATTGAGCACCCAGGATAAAATGCAGCAAGGAAGATTAATCCATTACTAGACTGTTTTCTGGAAGTTTTTCCTCATCAGGTTTTGGTGATTGATGGAGAGAAGAATTTCTTGTCTTTTTTCACTTCTGATATTAACAACTAAAATCATTGACACTCGATATGAAGTCCAAGTAAAAATGTGTCCATAGACCTCATAGAGACATCTCTGAATGAAGAAGGTGAGCATGTGAGGAAAAAGAGCTTCTATGACTTTGCTGATGTGGTACTGCTTAACATAAGTTGAAATGTCTTAAAGCCAGCTATGTTTCTATTTGCTAGGCAGTTCCTAACTGCCAGAAATATCAGCGTCCTATACCAACCCTGTAGTCTTATAAAGGAGCATAAAATCAATGTTAAGTTTGGCTCTGGCTTCAGTTTTCAGAGAAATAAATCTGAATGATTGTACCCTATGTATTTGAAGTTTAAAAGGAAGAAGTGCTGCTGGGTTTATCATATACTGAGTCTCCTCAGTGAATGAACAAAATTGTCACAGTGCCTTCTGTGTGAAGCAGCCAGGTATCCCAGACAGATGATGTGCCTGCTGCTTTTAATGATAGTTAGGTGGTGAATCATTCACTGGTGGTCTCATACAGCAACCTCAGCAGTGTTGCTATCATAAGTGGTAAATAGCTTCTTAGGTCCATGTGTATATATTGACTTGCTGGAGTTAGATATCTGACATCTGATTTCCTCCAACAGATTAATTCACTGAGGACTAGGGATTATGCCTTAAAATCCCAAGGGAGGAACAATAGTCTGGCTTTCCAGTTGCAGTTGAAAGGGTGGGTCCTGTTGGGTACCTCTGGCAGCAGAGCCCTCAGGACTACTGCAAAATAGCAGTGACAGGGCAGAAATGTGACCGCATAACAGTAGCACAAGTAACAATAATTATACAAATAAACCCCATCCACTACCATGCTTCCATATTCCAGAATAATACTTCCACTCTAAGAACCATAATTCCATACTAAAGTCGGTGTTGCCCAACAGCACAAGCATGAAAATACCCAGATAAAAACACTGAGGTTAATTGAGTCTAAAAACGTGTGAGGACAGTAACAGAGTGGGCCATATGATGACAAGTGGAGTTTGATTTCAGTAGCTGTAATGCCACTGTAAAAACAGTGGAACTACTTATACATTTTCTCCAAGTTGTAACTAGTTCATGGAAATGATCTGGGAATAGCTTTGACAGCGAAGTCCAAAATTTTGTTCAATGGTGTGCAACAGTGAAAAATAATACACTAAATATATGGAACAGGATGAATAATAGATAAAACACATTACACAGATCTCCTAAAATATGTAATATTAGTCATCCTAACTAAAAAGGATGCTTTAGAGTTTCTATGTCACATGAAAAAGAGCTTAATAAGATTGGGACTGTCTACCAAAGAAAAAAAGAGGAAAATAAGGTTGTAAGCACACAGATGCACAGTAATGCTTGGTGCTGCCAAAGGAGATATGGAAGACTCAACTCTCTTCTTTTTCCCTAAAAGAAATGTATGTTCAGTGAGACTGAAAAGCAACATTTCCAAAACTGAGAAAGGAAGTTCTTCACACCATGTCTAGTTAGCAATTACACTGATCTGTGCAAAGTTTGCAAGAGTCAAACCCACCTGACATTTATGGGAGTAACAAAAGTGTTCAGTTAGTGAGAGTATGAGACTTACGAACTATACGCAACTGCTCATTTCAAGTTACCACTCATTATGAATCACTGCTGAAATTTTCAAATGTGACAGATGAACTTCCAGATGTGCACTACACATTTCTGGTGTCTACCTCTGAAAGTATTTGGGCCAGTCATTGGTTTAAATGAGGTGCTGGACAAGAGGAGTTACAAGTCTGGCCAATGATAGCAATTCCTACATTCATGAGGTGGGGAAGTTTCTTTGGGAGGCAGAACTAAAATTGGAATTGTTTATTGAAGAGGAATAAGTACCAGCAAGCCTCATCTTGTTAAGTAGCTGGTGTTTAGCAGCAGCCATTCATCCTACCATTTTGGAACTGACCCTGCCCTATTTCCTTATTTTTGCCAATTTGATACACGTTTCCATGGGAACAGAAGCAGGACTAGCCACCAGCTGAGTCAATCTCAGCTGCTGGCTCCCAGCTCTCACGTTTTGTTCTGTTTCCTTGGAAACTGATGTCAAATGAAAGAGAGAAGTAAACCAGCTTTTATTCCTTAGTATTTACTCTTTCCTTGGACCTGTGCTCAATCCTCTGGGCCGGTGGAAGGTTTACAGATGACTGTAATGGCCATTCATTTTCCTCCTGTCTGGAGCATCTGCCAGCCACCAGAGTGTCCCAGCAGATGCAAGTAAGAGTTCTCAGTTTCAGCTACCCCTGGCGGGCCGCCTGCTGAGAGCTACAATGGCAGGGTTTGAAAGCAGGCTACAGATTTCAGGAGACATTTGGCTCCCACAGTCTGTAATATTTCAAATTGGAAGGAAAGAAATTAAATTTATTTAAAAAATAGTAGGGGATACAGATGGGCGTAACGATATTTAGAGAACAAATTGACTAACAAGCTCTGACCTGCATTAGGCTGAACACCCCCAGGAACTACTTCAACCAATTAAATTCTTCATTTCACATTGCACATTTGACAAAGTTCTCTCTAATCCAGCTGTTAGCTGACTGAACAGCACAGTGTAAACAAAACCCCAAAACCACATCTCTTTATGCAAATATACATATGCAGAAAGAAAAAAGAACATGATCCAATTTTTTCAAAATGTCGAAGAATTTACAAAAATCTGCTTGAGCTCATGAATTTGAAACAGACATCCATACTTATGTAACCCCCATGTTACCACGTAAATACTAACACCCCAACACATCCCAAGCCACCCCACACTCATCTGTGAATAATTTTGGACCAAAGTATTTTCCAGTCTCTTCAATAGCAGTGTTATTAATGAAAATGGATGTTAAATATCTACATCTGTGCAGTTGAACCTAAATTTTCACATAACTTTTATTGAAAAAATGTAGGGACAAAGACATTTTAAAAGACAAAAGCCTGTCCTAAGGAAACATTTTATATCTGATGGCCACAGCTCTTACTTAGTTAACTAGTTCATCATGGTATAGCTCCATGCTTACATTGGACTTTCACACATGATATGTGCACTCCTTCCTGAGTATTCTTTACATCTCATCTCAGTTATTTTTGCACAATTGTCACTTACCATTAACCTTGCATTACTATTATGAGTAACTTTTAGACTTGTATATCTACAAATAGCTAAATTAATGTACAGCGCAAATAAAAGCTCAGTAGTATTAATTTCTTCGGGTTCTAGGAGCACTATCACAGAAAAAACAATCTGATACCAGGAACAATATTTATTCCTCCAGTCCTGTTGTACTTACATCCATATATTGAGGGTATACTCAACATATCTGGGTGCTCAGAGAGCTGTGTCAAACCAGCTGATTTTGTTCTGTGTTAGTTATATTTAAACGAAATCTTTAGGCAGCCATAATTGTTTTAAGCTAGGCTTTTCTGTCTTATTCAGAAAGATGTACTCAATTTATTTAATCTATTTATGGGTTTCCTCTAGCTGAACTTAAATCTATAATTCCATCTTCCTCTATATCAGAAAGAGTTTACATCACAAACCAGACAACATTTATTTTTACTGCTACAGCTGCTGTAAGGAAAGAGCATTTCACTTTACGTTATGCTTTGCAATGTCTGTCCCGAATTGTTCACCGTCAGCCCTCATTTATATTTTCTGAAATAACTTGATAAAACCTCTTCCACTGAACAATACAGGTACCAGCACAAAGACTGGGACTTGCCTGAAGGACTCTACTGGCTACATGCCTCCTTACTTGAAAATGAACTTTTATTTATTTCTGAGATCTGTTTCCTTATTCTAAAGAACTTCATACCCATTTGATGGTCTCTCTCATTCCAAGGTCTATTTCCTTTCTGTGAGAGCCTTTGATGAAAGAAATTGATGAGTCCTTTTTTTGAGACCTAGCTAGCTGTGTCAGCTTCTATTCATGTCTGCTGGCTTCTTCAAAGGACTTCGCTAAGTTTTGATGACTTGTTCCTTCACAAGTGCGATGTCAACTCCTCCTCAGCGTAGCATATCAATTTCTAGTCCTATTCCTGATTATAATTTTCATAAGTTGGCCTACTACATTAACTTACAAGTTTAAGGTTTCTACTCTGTCTTGAAAACATGGCAAGATATTTGCAACATTTTGCTCAGATATCAAAGCAGTTCCGAACTAATGATTACATACTGTTGCAGTAGTTTGGCAATTATTCTTTTGAATTGCTATAGAAGACCTGGCAGAATAGAATCTTTTTCCATTGATTTATTTCTGATCGGTTTCCCCTATTCCTACCAGCATCTCCAGCCACTCCTCAGTGAGTTCATCAAAAGGGTTCTAGTACAGCAATCTACACAAATCCTCCCACTAAAAATTTTGCTGAACAAAGCAGCAAAGCAGTCATTTAATCGTTCTACACAGCCTTATTTTCTGCAAGTAATGATCTTCTATTCTGCTTAAATATTATTCCTAAGATTCCGTGGCAAACTTGTTGCTACTGGTATTTACAGAAAGATTTATTATTCTTTTTTCATTCATTGTAAGATGCTTTTTTAGACTCCTTTATTGTCTTCTACATTTAAGTTACCAGACATTATGATCCTGTGTATTTTCCCTGTCTGGATATAATTTTATTTCTTTGAAGGATCTCTTCCTGCTGTTTTTTCATGCTGAGTCTTTTTCAAGTGTTACTTGATGTGTGGCATGAATTTACTGTGCCTCACATGTGAAGTTCTTAATACTCCCTAAAACACATGCAAAGATTTAACTCTCTGCAGTTTTGTCTTTAGCTTCTGTTTAAGAAGCTTCCTCAATTCAATGTTCTTCTGCTTTTTGAAGCTGAGTACTACTCTACAGACCTTTTTAATTGTTGCTTCTTCAAAGCTATCAAAACTAAAAATGATTTATTTTTAGCTATGGAAAATTCTTTCAGATAGCAAGACTTTGGAAAATCTTCTGTGTGCTATTCAGAATTAAATAAAGGGTTAATTCTCTGTCTCTGGGTTCTCTAATCTGCTGAATTACAAATGAGTTAGTCTGAGCAGCACATTTGTCCAGTTTAAATAGTCTTTTTTTTTGGGTTTGCAATGTTTATGAGTCCCTCAACAGATCAGTCAAAGCTGATCTTCTGGCTTGTGTACTAATATGTGTCTGGCAGCATTGTTATACCCTTGAAATATGCAGGAATCCTGTCTCGCTCCCTGAAATTATTAATTTGGTAATATGAATTGGCTTTAACACACTGCACTACTGTGATACTGGAATGGCCTACTAATCTTTCCTGCATATTGGTATTTTTGTAATTGCAACATCCTCATATAAGGTTTACTCATATTGTTTTATACATTTTACATTTATATTGATGCTAGAAACCCAAATAGGACATGCTCATTGATCTCTTTTTCTCTTCTGTGTATTCTAAAATGGCATCTTGTTCAGATTTTTTCCTTTATTTCATGCTTATTACCATCCCAGGACAAATTAAGATAAAACCTTAAATACTGGTATTCCAGATACCAGAATGAAATTTATTTTTAAATATTGATAATGCTATCATAAGAATGTATAACAGGAAACATCACAAAATATCTACTTAATTGGCATTAAGACATCAAGGAATGCAAAGGGTGCTGCCCTGGATAAACATTTTAAAATTTTACAAGAGATATTGGCATCCAGTATGTGAGGTGCTACTTTCATTGAATCTAACACTAATGCAGGATCTTTTTACCTTGGGAATTATAAAAGGTAGTCCATTTCCCCTGAAAGTTATTATTTATTAAACATTATCACTGTCTACTTTCCAAGGCCACAGAGTTCTAATCTGTTTCATAGATATTTATGTTGGGAGAAGATAAGCCAGTCAAAGGCTTTCAAGCTGAACTCTAGAGTAAAATAGTTACTACACCATAGAATCACAGAGTATTCTGAGTTGGAAGGGACCTACAAGGACCACTGTGTCCATCTCTTAAGTGAATGGACCATACAGGGACTGAACACATGGCCTTGGCATTATTAGTGCCATGCTCTGACTAGCTGAGCTAATTACAATCTAGAGGTGAGCATGAGTGCATGTGTACACATGGACCCTTTCAACTGTACTAAGTACATAATTGAATTATGATATGGCTGTTGCACAGACTCCACTTTCTGAAGGATATTGCTATTTCAGATTGTGGTTTCATTCCAACGCTGAGCAACTGGAATTAGAGCGAGCTGGTTTCCTAAGTATTTTTTGTTTTGTGGCTGGTAATTTAAAATATCTGTCTTTAGACAAAGGGATAAACTCACTCTGTGACCCTTGTCTTAGAGCAGACACTACCAGAACCTCTCCTCAACACAGTTTCTAGCAAATCTGTTGCGGTTTTACATCCTTAAGAGATGTATCTGCTCAAATTTGTCAGATTTGACTGAAACAGACAAAGTTTGTTAGGTAGCAGGAAAAAAAAAACACAGAGCATAATAAACATAAACATTACCTTCTTAAGAAAACAAACCAAAAAGCAAAAAGTGGTGCAGCATTGCGAAACTTCTGCAGCTGCATCCAAAGAAGCACCATAATTCCTCATGGGCAGCAGAGCCCAAGAGCCCAGCCAGTGAGACTGTGAAGGAAGGATGCACTCCAGTTCACAAGACTGGGAGAAACTTAGTCTGGCAGGAACCTAGCTCAGATCTGAGCATAACCCCAGAGCATTTTGATTATGACAAAAAAGGTGAATCATGATGAAAAAAGCAAATTCCTAGTTAAGCCTGGAAGAACTTAGTGAGAAAGAAAGTGAGAGGTCTCTCCACTGGTCTGAAAAATTACCAAAAGGAGAAATGTTACAGCCAGTGCAACTAGGAAAACAGATGAATAGCAGTAACATTAAGGATTAATTCCATTTTTTTTTATACACAGCTGCTTGAAGTTGAGAAGCCCTTTGTGTCACAAAATGCTTTCACATTATGTGCAAATCAAGCCTACAGCACGCTTAGGAAATGTACAGAAGGACATTGTTACAGTTCTTTTGCAAATCAGTGTACAGTTAGGGCAGATTTAACGTCATCCCTGTCTGGGTCTTTAACATCTTGACTTTTATCCAGCAACTTTATTGTTCATGTACCATAAACTACTTCCCCTACAGATGACTGGAGGATCTGGATACTTTATGGTTCCGTCATTAAAACTTTTAACATGGTGTTTTATGGCAGCCACAGACGTGCTTTTCGTAAAGAAACCATACCTGTGAGGTCAGGATGCCAGAAACTGGTCTGAAAACTGACACACCCAACATCCCATACAATTTCTGCCTTCTACAACAACCACTGAGTCTCAGGAAATGTCTTCAACTTCCCTTTGCGTTTTTAGGTTTAGACTGCCTGTCCTCAGCTTATAAGGCGTGGTCTGCATGGACTTTGTGAACAACTCCAGAAAAAGAGCCTGGATTTTTAAGTTCTGGGTTTAAGAACTCTTTTAAAAACTTCTTGATAATTTACTGCTGTTCCTTCATTAAAATGAAGTATTTTGTGAATAATAGTGAACAGCACAGAACATTACCAATCTTTAGGCTTCTTATCTTGATTCCTTTGATTGATGTATTTATGAAGACACAACTAACTGAGGGCCACCTGATAGAAGCCAAATGCAGAACTATCACATAGAAAGCTAATGAGTATTCCTAAACAGAACTCAAATGGTTCATTAGCTAGAATGACTGATTGCAGAAAAGATAATATGTGCTCAAACTCAACTAAATAATTCACCATTACACTTTAAAAACCTAAAAATTAAAAAAGAACATAATAATAACAACAACAATAGCAGCAAAGACAATTGTTATTTACTTTTACACAAGAGTTTTTGAGACCTGAAGAGGTGTGTTTCAGGAAAGCAAATGTCACGTCACTGCTTTTATAGTAACATATTTTATGCACATACAATAGTTTAATGACTATATTTGCTAGCATGATACTTTTATTTCCTTCCCTCCCCAAATCCATTAGCTTAAAAAAATATTCTGCACAATTTACAGTAATAGCTAAGAGCTCTAACAGTAAGTTCAAGTCAAAGTGATCAAAATATCAAACATTTTCATGTGCACATTTGGTGAGTGTCCCTTTGCATAGGCTTATATAATTCCAGGAGAATTTCAGTTCTTATGCAAAGTTCAGGCAACTGTGGGCAGCTCCACGATCTGGGAAGCCCCAAATGTGAAAAAAACACACTAAGTTTTTAGTATTATACATTAGAAGATCAAAGAATATACACTGAAAAGTTCAGATGGAAATTGCACTCATTCAAAACTACAGTAAACATTGTTTTTCAAGTATATGGTATTTATGGTTTAACTTCACAGTTACTGCTGCTGTCTATGGACATTATACTCAAGTGAATCTAGTAAGACTAGATATCAGGATCTTTAGTTTAAACTAAAGTAAAAAGTAAAATTCCTTCTATCTGAGATTATTTAAATTTGATTTTGTGACTATTTGTCATAATATGTTTGGGTTTAGATGAGCAGACAAAATGTTAACAATACTGACAACTGAAATATCACTTACAATACAATTGGAGCAAAATGAAGTAAACAAGGCTCTCAACAAGCTGCTATGGCTTCAAGCTATACAGACACAGACCAGGAGTTTCTCCAGAAGACAAATTTCAGTTGCATTTTCTATTTTTTGTTGACAACTGTATTAGCTGGGAAGTCTTTAAAACTCTACGGAATGACTGAGACAAATCTTTTCAGACTCTAAAATTATTTCTTCAAAGAAATCAAAGAGGCATTGTTCTAGGGTATCTTATACAAATTATACCAAAGAAGTAAAATCTCCTAATAAAATTCCAGAACTACATTGCAAAGTAAGAACAAAGCAAAGGCAGTGGAGTAAAATGGTATATATTTTCTTGCAAATGTTAACATCAGAAGAGAAAACTACTGTTCTTTTTCTTACAGATTGCCAAATACTGGAGAAGAGATTGAAGTTCTAGATTGTTCTCATACAATCTAGTTTTCAGATTTCACCAGTTTCCATGTTGGAGGCAATAAACTCTCAAACAATGCAAAATCTACATACAGACAGATATTTTTTCCTAGCTAAGAATTGTTGCTGCCATGTTTCTTGCTGTCAGTTTATCCAGAAAGCTCTACTTCAGCTCCACGTCTTGCAACAAACCAGAGTGTCGGAAAGTGTATACAGCTGGCATTAAGTTATTACCTCCTGTCTATCAAAATTGCTCATGTGACCTTTCTGGGAATACCATTAAAAGAGGAACAATCATTATGGGTGCACACACATAAAATTACTGCAAATAAATATAGCAGTAGGTAACATAATTCCTGACCATCTCCACAAAGAATGCAGTCTAAGCAGTGACCTCTCCTGCACTTATCTTGAATGAGCTCTTACTGAAATCCACTAATGGGTTCTGATAATCTATTATTTATTGCAACAGACTCTAATAGAGAGTCTTAGCAGAGGACTCTCCTGTGTTTACAACCCTTCCAAATAAAATGTCACACAAGTGACAGAAATGTGGCACCTCCAACTACATACACAATTTCTTTTGGCTGCAGTTGTTTCTTCTCTATTTGGTTTTAAAAACCAGAACCCTTCCTCCCCCAAAATACACAACTTGCTTTCATTTTACCTAATGCATCTTGAGCTTAACCTTATGGAAAGCTGTAGATACTGATATGCAACCATAAGTATTACTTGGGCTTGAGGACATACCTCCATGTTATACTTTTCCACTGTCCTCCTCAAAGGATCCACAACCTGCCAGCAAATCAGGATGCAAAGATCAATCAGTAGCATCCCTCCAACTATCCCCAGTAGCTTCTGGTCTTTAATGATCTGGAGAGACAAAGAAAAGAAAAAAAAAAAGAAAAAAAAAAAAGAAAAAAAAAAGAAAAAAGAAGCAGGGAGATTCCCATGAGCCATAGATAGACTCTGTACAGCTTTATTCCTATATAGGGAGAAAAACACAGGTTGCTAATAAAGGTTTTTAACAATGAACAAAGAAAAGAAATATAGAAAGATGAAAGCAAGACAAATTATTTTAGGTCATTTCATGGTTATTAGAAGTATCTGAAATGCTTCTAAAAAGATTTTGGGAGGACTCACACATTTATATTGCAGCCCAGGTTTAATATTAACTCCTGAAAAATGAGAAAAATATATTCTAGGGAGCCACTGCTGTGTTTATGCATGCAAATCTGGAAAATGTTCATCGGTCTCTCAGAGTAGCAGGCATTGAGATAGTTTTCATTAAGAATTAGTGCTCACTCTTTCATAACCTTCTTGGATGTGGAAAACACGGAAGCCCTCAAAAGTTTATTTTGGAGGTTTTCTGTGTCTATGTGTTTAATATTTGCCCCTGTTACCCAAGGAGTAGGAAGGAATTATGTATTTTTTCTGCATTACAAAGGTCAGAGGCCTTCATGCACATCCAGTGTAAAACATGCTTTCAATTTTGCTTGGGGTTTAGGTTCAAAAAAGAAAAACGAGTTGCTGATAAAAATAACAATCCAAACCATGTATTACAGTCTTTTATAACTGCATGCAATCCCTATGACATTTCTGCTCTTGTACACATAGCAAAACAGAAAAAATACACTTCAATTACATTATTTCAGCTGCAAAGTTGTAAGCATGTTGAAATATCAGGCTTAAATTAATTTTATTTTGGTGCTCTTGAGTCTATGGTCATGTTTTCTTAATTAGTATATACCTCTATTACTAAGAACACTCATCCAATAGTCAAAAGTTATTGCTGAATTGCTTTAACATGGACAAATCCACATTTTTTTTCCCCAAGTTTTCATTCTGGGAAACAGTTGACTTAATCCAAATGAAATATTCAAAAATATTAAGCCTGAGAAGCTTAATAAAGTTGTGATTATTTCAGTTCAATTTGATGAAATTATTAGGATTTTGAAAATGCATTAAAAAGCCAGAAGTGTCTGCTAATCTTAATAGGGGCAAGGTTAGTATTTCTGCATAGAATAAATTGTATTTGCATTACATTTTTATCAAGCTGAAGGAAACGATAAAAATGACAAAAATTTGAAATAATGTAAGAAGACCTTCAGAAAGTCTGGTTTTCATATTGCTTCATATGATAAATTTTCTATTTTGAAAGATGTTTCTGCAACATTGTGCACCACTTTTTACTAATCTGCTGGTTTATTTTATAGATAATTTGGAATAAACTAAGAGTAAAATAAAGACTAGAAATCAGAATGAGCTAAAGGACTCAATATATTATTTTCATTTCCTGAGACCAGTTATGTAAATCCATTGCCATAAAGGACTGGAATGTGATGCTTTCCACATGCTTGTGGCAGCAATGAAGTGCTCAGGACAGACAGCACAGGCGTGTCTGGAGAGGGCAGATGAAGGTAGAGGAGGAAGCTTTCATGTCTTGCTGCTGGATGATTTGGCAAGGAGAACTATGCAAGGAAAAGGTGTCTTGGTGTGCTGTGCAGGGGGAGGAAAACTGTTGATATGTGTTTCTTCATTAAGCTAAAATGAAAGCAGGTACTGAGCAAAGATTCTCAGACACAGCTTGGTCCCTTGTCTTCTTTGGGAAAACAGAACTGTGTCTGACCTTTTAGCTGTTTATCAAGTGGCAATCAAAGCTGAAAAGGAACAGGTTAGCCTTTGTTAAATAGCCCATGGGGTTTTAAATCTCTTTTCTAGTGTCTGCAAACAGGTGTTGGGTGAAGCAGACCTAGAACTACTGCTAGTATGGGTGGAGATATGGAAGAGAAAAAAATGGGAAATTAAGTCCATAGAGAATTCGGATCTAGATAAAATGTTGACACAACTCAAATTTCTTTTCCTCCCTCTTAAATGGGTAGGGAATGTATTGTATTGACATATTTTAGTTGGTCTTCGGTCTTCCTTTTTTAGTGATGCAGTTTATTTTACAGAGGTTGGCTGTCGAACTGTTACGTTTAGCCTTTCAGAGTAGCCAGTGAACGGGGACAAAAGCCTTTAAAACACAATTAATCTCATCTATCCTGGGTCAGAAAAAATAGTGTTCTGAAACATGTCCATCCCTGCCTCACTCCCAGCCCCCCAAGAGGTGAAGACAATTAACTTCAGCTAAAAATATGCATTTGACAAATTAAAAGCATCTTTAAGAGAGACAGAAATATCTATCTCTGCTCTCCCAAGCCAAAAAGGTTCCTTGAAAAAAAAAAAACCCTAAAATATTTTATCTTTCTAATGAAAATAGTGTACATTTTAGCAAGAGTAGGTGAGCAGCCCAATGTCTTCCATATTTATATGGACTATCTTCATATTGAAAGTAAAGTTGCATTGGATTCATATTTACAAACCCTTGGTAATATTAATCAGATGGGTACAGCAATGCCAGAAGCAAAAGACTGAAAGGATATTATTAAAAGCAGCAATACTGATAATCCACTCAGAATCAAAATAAATAACTTCATATCACGTTAGCAATATGATCACAACACTTCTCCTTGCTCTTGTATATTTTTAATTTGTAGTTGTTCTTGCACTATTGCAGAACAGTATATTAGTTCACTTGTAAGTTTGGTAACCCTTTTTTTGGACAGGTAGTTACTAGTAAAAATAAAAGTAGAGATACAGCAAACAGCAGAGCTCTTCCTTGGATACCTCTTGGAGTAATTTTTCCTTCATTACTCTGCCCTTTTCTGGACAGAAGGGGAGTTGTATAACAGCAGCTGTCACTGGCAGCAGGTATTATTCATCCCTTACTTCTGCCAGACAGCCAGGAGGAAGGCAAGCAAAAGAAAGCCCATAAGTTAACCTGAGTGACCTACACGGCCATGATGAGCTCTGTAAAACACAGTGGTACTGCTGCTGCTGCAGGGTGAGAGGGCAGAATGCAGGGCACCTGGGGCTGCCCCCCACGCCCATCACAGCACTGGTCTGTCCCCAGCAAAAACACTGCTGGAATCTAGCTCTGAAACAGAACTCTCTACCAGAATACTAGCTCTCAGAACAAAACACTGATGTTATTTTTCACTTCTGCCAGTCATTAGCAGCTTGTCCTGAAAGAGATTTGCCCTGAGAAATGCCACTGGTATATCACTAATAGCATTTCTAAAAGGCTTGCTGCTCTCCCCCTTCCACCCGCAGGAAGCTCAGCTTTCCCTCTCCCCAGCCATCACTCCCACCCACTAGAATTCCTTAAGCTCAGTACATTCACTCCTTGGGAAACACCAGATGCACTGAAGGAGTCTTGACTCAGATCTTGCAAATCCGACAAATTCTCTGTCTGACAAAAGAAAGTCATGAGCTTCTGAGTCTCCTCACAATCAAAAATATAATTTTTCTTTAAGAGAAAAGTTCTCATTTTTTCCTTTTTCATTTTCCTTCTAGCAAACAGTAAATCAGCCTTTGGAAAAATACATGGTAGCTAATAAAAATCCATTTTGCAAGTGCTCCCAAATCCTTGCTGAAGCCAAGCTCTCACACAGCAGCATCTGTGAGTCATATTTTCTACCATCTGTGATTGGATAGGTGAATCTGTCTCATCCTGGCAGATCTGAACACTGTTATAAATGCCATTGCCACCAGTCTGGACTATATATCTGGATAAGAAGTGTTGTGCCCTCAAAACAAATTCACTCAGAACAAAAGCTGGTAGGCCATTTTCTTCTGAGCAACATTGCTGTATGAGCAAATCAAAATTGTTCTGAAAACTTGTGACCATGAAGAGAGATCAAAGTCCTTACTCTCCACAGACCTTGCTGTCTGATCACAGGAGTTTAAAAATCTGTATAAAGCTCTGGGATAAAGTTTCTACTCATGGAAATTGTTGAGGATTTTCTAGAGCTATCACAGTCTGTACCATCTGCCATGATAACTTCAACTGTCCATTTGGTTATTATTGCACAAAACTTTTGTTGGGCTTTTTTTAATATGCTTTCTAAAGCATATCCATTGTGTCCTGGAGGACCCTATCATCTACCAGTTTGTGGGATCACCTGGGAATTGGGCAATCAAGAGTAAATAAATACGAAATTTGTTTTTTATAGTTAAGGCTAGGGGAAACTTTCCGTTACTTATCTTACTAGAAACCAACTCTGAAAATGTTCATGACATAGACCCTAAAGCTGAACTCCATTCTAAACCATGAAGAAAGAGCCATACATATGAAGACTTACCCCTTTCTCCAGAACGTAACATTAGTTTTGTACTCTGATTTCCACAAAAACTCTTCAGTCATGCTGGAAAGTTGAATTTACTCCTGTCTTTTTTTCAGAGTTAGTTTTCTTGTTACCAGGTCGCCTTCTTTTGTCAGAACAAAATATCTTTAAATTTTAAGCTATATTAGCCAAATCTTTGTGTTTTGTTTGTTTGGTGGGTTTTCAATTGAATTCATAGAAATGCTATGAATACTTTTTTCCATAGGTTTTGATATAAACATAAATATATATTTTTTCTTTTTCATTTAAAATGCAGGATCATTTTTTGTTTAAGAAGGCAATTCTGGTTTCTCTTATGTAGATCAACCCTGTCTAGTCTAGCTGGCAGAGTAATCCCTTGCCTTCTGGCACTAGTTGGACAAACACTTAATGTTATTAATTAACCTTTTTTTTTTCAGTTGTTTCTTCCCCTGACTCCTGGGATGGAATCTGTAGAGAGAAACTCTCTTTAAAGGACCCCCCGTTAAGCTTCCTAGACCTTATTAATTTAAATATATATCACTGACATCAATTATATAAACCCTCAGAAATTTGAAACCAAATATTCTTCTCCCTGATCCATACAGAAATCCTGTTGATTGGTGTCCTCCCTCTGAACTGGAGGGGAAAGACAAGAAAATAGAGTTTGCAGGGAATAAAACCTGTAAAGTCTGTGAGCTTGCAAAGGGACCATTAAACCACTCATGAACTTGCCTTCACGATCGTCTCTCCATTGCATAAACTAACCTCTCATTTCTCTCAGTATGGTTTTCACCTTTGGCTTGTTCCCTTACATTAAGTGCATCAGCACGAGTGGGATGGTGCCAGGAGGTTGCGGATGCAAAGTCAGTGGTGGGTGGGTGAACTTTCCCCTATGTGGGCTGAGGGAGATCCTATCTGAGAGTTATTAAAGCCATTAATATTTTAGAGAACTATACTGTAATACATTCTTAATTTCTATTGTGTAATGGAATGAGAAAAAAGGACCATTGAAAACACATTATGCATTGTTCCCAATAACTCCATGATGTTTTTTTTTAACAGCTATTATGAGTACTTCCTATAATTGATTGTATGATTAGTATTGGCAATGCCTCAAGTTGCAATTGCATTAGTTTTAATGACCGAATGCTGACATTTAAAAAAACCCATGTGTTGTAGTGTTAAGGATTTTGACCAGTAGTAAGTCACTGGGAGAAAAAGCTAAGTTTTATTGTCTTTGAGGAATTTTGACTGATTTGGTGGAAGATTTGTATATCCACTCACAAATTAAAAAATAATAATAAAAAAACAACAATAAAAAAACAACCAGCATTTCTCTTTCCTGCAAGGATCAGCTGTGACACCAGGAATCTAAGAACTTGGTGACTACCTTTCAGGATAGTGGAGTGTGTGGTACTCCTGACAATAATGGATAATTGGATATGATCAAAAAGCTTGGCTTTGAGAATTGCACAACTACAGTCACTAGACTGCTAAAGCACATATTTCGAAAACATGTCATCTTTGGTGACTCCTATTTAGAATAATTGCATCATTGGGCAGACTCCCTCTCCCAATAATGCTATTACAAATGTGCATGTGTTGACTCTAAGCCCTGCTGCCAAGAGAAGCTATTGATTAGAAGAGACCTTTCCTCTTTTCCAACTCATACTAAAAAAAGTGGGATCATCCTAGTGGTGATGCTGCCTAGGGAAAATAGAAGATAAAAACTTTTCTGTGGTTAGAGTTGGAGAGAGATTTAGTGATGGGTTAATAAATTTATAAAAATCCTCATTTTTGAAAGCCTGAGCCTCAGTTATGACTACAATGCACTAGAGAATTGGAGAGGTGATTGCTTTAGTAACATTGCTAATCCAACCATAATGAGCACACAGAGAAATATAAAATGACTATTTTTCACAAAACTCTTTTGAAAGGACAAAAATAAAAAAAAGTTAGTCTATAAATTGCACTAAGAAATCCAACCTGACAACATTAGAATTAACCATTCTTGCTGGTGTTCTGCAGAGCAGTCTTAGAAAAAAAGCCTCAACATTGTGTTAACTTCTGCTCTCAACCATAAGTAAACCAAGACGTGCTGCCTTGAGAAACCTGCATATCCCTCCAGTTTGACAGAAGTCAAATTCACCTCTGAGAAAAATGCACTTGCTGAGCCCAAGATCACATGGGCCATGAAAGTAAAGAACTTTCTACGAGAGGTGTGAATTCTCATCTTTGGTGTTGAAAGGAACCAAAATCTTCAGGGAAAAAGTGCATGAAGGGTTTGAATGTTTGAGAAGAAATATTCTGATTTTGTTTGATATAACACTAAAAGGCCTAGACTTTAATATTTTCCTTAATGAAAAATGCTCTGGGAAAGCATACTTCATCGTTACCAAATAGCTGGGAATATCAATGCACTTGATTACATTTACAATCCAATTTCAAGCTATTCAGGAATAAATTGCCTCATACTGTATAGCGACATGTTCTTTATTTCTCTGTCATCCAATAGTCTCATAATACATAGAAATTATGGTTGTAGCACCATTTATGAGCACTTACATTTCACACAGAGTTTTCATTGTTTTTGTCACTACTGAGGTTTACCCTTATCAAATTGTACCATGCAGAGATTTCCATACATAAATTACTTCAAAAGCAGATTTTTCTTCTAGATGTACAGTTCATTAGCTCAGGTTCTTTCTGTGACATGAACTTGAGATTTAGCTCCAAATTCCATATTTATATGAATGTAAATTTTTGAAATGTGAATCCTGTTGTTCCTTAGTTGGCATTTTAGCTGATCAGCTCTTATCAAAACCAGGAGGCTTATTTTTCATCTAAGTTTGGATTCTAAGATTACACTGACTATTTTTAAAGCTTTGGACTTAAAATTTATAGTTGTAACTATTTGGGGGGAAAAATAAAAATAATTTGGTTTCCATTTATATCACTTTAGGAAGTACTGAATCTGTATATTAATAGAACATAAGCCATACCTGAATAATTTACACTGCCCTGTGTCAGAGATTACTTGCCCAGTGGTAAATATTCGTAATGAAAAAAAATCCTAAACATAAGCAAATTTCAAACAGTCTTCTTTCTTACTCTCAAAGACTGAACAATAACACTGAATATTTCTTTAGGTATCCATATGCTGGTTCATTTTCAGCAGATGGTCCCTAATAGATTGTTGTACTGTTGGTATGGTTACCCAAAGCAAATTTTTGGATCTTGACACATCTCTTCTCCAGACTTATGATCTCTCATATATGTTCAGTAGAATACAAGTGTATCCTAGGGGAAATCCATCATATAACTTTTTTGCTATACACATAAAAAGCTCTAGAGGGATTTAAAAAAAAAAAAATCTTGAAAAAATATAAACATTTACAGTGTGAAAACTGACCTGGAAAAATATTTTAGAACAGAATTTACAGAAAAAACTGATTAGATTATACAAACTGCATTTATGCTAATTCAGAACTATGTCTACAAATGAGATTTGGCCTGTGATGTTCTGACCTAAACCCTCTGTTAATGTAATCTGGAGAACTTTGCTTCATCTATTTTTAAAAGATTAAGATAATGGGTAACTTTTTATAAACCTCTTCAGGGCTTTAGAGGAAAAATATAGATTGTAATAAATTCTAAATTCCATAAGTGGCTTGAAAAACTTACGGAAAAGTTCATAGCTAAAGATGACATTTTATAAACTTCCTCACAGAGGTTTTCCAGTGAGGGATGAGGATAGAAAACAACAGACACAAGTTGAGAAGAGAAGGCAGCTGCACATAAACTCATCACTGTGTAGCCTCCAGCTGCTTTCTTCTCTGTTTCCCTCATCCCCAGGGACTCTGTGCAATCACAGGACCTGGCAGCTTCCCTGCAGCTGCATCATGCAGGGGAGGAGCACACAGCCCACCCCGACCTGGGGATGAGGATTGGGCACTGCTCAGAGCAGCCCATGTGCCTTGCTCCCCAGAAAGAGCCTGGATGGTTTCTTACCCCTCCCAGTTTTCTATACACCTGTTTTTGAACCATTAAATGTACAAGTTATGGAGGTGAGGTGGCCAGATTTGTGTTTAAAAATGGTATTTGAAGGCAATGAGCTAAAATCTGTGAGGATTCCTGCACTGTTTCACTCAGGTAATAGATTTGCTTTTCAGAAACAAAGAAACAACATAATTTCTGAAAAGTATGCTCAGAGAGATTTTTACAGCATAACAAATAATTCTGGAAAGTAGTTATTTTTCATTTGGCACTTAACTGTCTTAAACATGAGACCACCTTTCTCAAAACTCTTGCTGTCTTTTTCATTACGCATATTTTCTAGTTTAAGTGAAAGAGATGGTAACATAAAACTGTCTCTTTTACTGCACAGTCCTGTTCCATGCCCAGAGTAGACTGACTACCTTTGTTTCATCTCAGTGGCATCCTGTAGGAAGCTAAGGTTTCACTGGTGTCCTAATAATCCATATAGGGGAAGAAATGTACATAGTAGAGATCCTAGCAAGCTGTAGTTTTTCAATTATCGACTTTTTATCCCCAACATAAAACTTTTAACATTTTCATGAGCCCATTCTTCATAAAGAAAATTGAAAGAGGATTCAATTATAGAAAGAGCTGCACACATCAGCAAGAGGAGCCTTTACATCTTTGCACACCTCATCAACTTGAGCTAAAAGAGTCACTAGTGGCTATCAGAATCTGTACAACTGCATAACAGGAAGAAAAGACACATATTTTGCCTGTAGGTTTTATAGATACATAGAAATGGAAAAAAGAATAGAAAATTCCAAAATCCTGTGTCCAGATTTTATGCTCTGTCCACACTTCTTGTGCAATCATTTTGGCAGGTCCTAATTTCAAGTTTTTTCTTGTCTCTTTCTCCATTCTCATTCCTGCTTTCCTTTCCTAGACTACATCCCTACTTTTTAGGCCGCCCGTTCTGCCATTCAATCTTAATCTAATTTTAAACCAGACTTAATCCTTCAATTACAGTTTGCCACTTAAATACCGTACTCAGGCTCTGCATTCCATCACAGTCACCTTTCTTGATCACTTCTTACAGACCTTCCTGAATTTGCTGCCTTTGAAATTTAGGTTCCAAGGGAATTTTAATTCAAATTCAGTCTCCCTCTTCCATATCTTCTCCCAGTATATAATTCCATAATTCCAAGATTTTCCTTTTTTTTTTTTTTTTTTTTTAAATCTGGACAGGCTTCTGTCTTGAAGTTATTAGCAGCAAATCTGATTTCTCCTCTTCAGTTCCCCATCCCACTGTCAAAAACACAATCTCCACAATCTCCTACCCATCTTTGTAAGGGATGAAGACCTCAGGTGTTATAAGCACCTAGTAGGCCAAATGAATGCCAATGAGTTTGCCAGATGGCAGCCTGACAGGCACAGCTAAGTCAGGTTCGACTGATAAGTCATTTTTGTCTGTTGTGATTGGTTGTAGCTTTCTTACCCTGTGATATTGGTAATACAGAGAAAAGCTTATGAATTATCGTGAAGGAGTAGAATAGTGTTGGCAAAGCTATAGCAGCACAAGCCTCAAGATAAGAGACTGCTCTACATCCCTTTTGTCATTATATTCTGTATTTATCTTGTAACAACTTTGTCATCATAAAAACATATGCCACCAGAAGTCTACTGTGGTAGTAATAACTGAGTACAATGGTAATGTTTTCAGTAAAAACTGAAGATAAAAACATTCCTTCTCTGATGCCACAGTTGAAGAATTAAGTCCAAACAGCCAAAGCCAGATTGTACTCTGTTATGGGTAAGACAAGCTTATCATGGCAGCATCAACTGAGATGTATTTTACTTTCAAATACAACAAATGCAACAAGGCAACATCATGACCTAGATCATCTTCTGCTTTTCTGTAGCCATCTACAAATGGCCAAACACTTGTCTTTGTAGGAGCAGAATTTATAATATTTATGGAGGCTTTAAATACCACTGCATTGAATTTCTTACTATTCTGGTATTTATCAGAAGTGCATGGGCTTTATTTGGCATGCAGGAGTTGTGCAGGAGCAGTCATTGTGTAGGACTGCTTCAACACCCCCAAATACCCAAGATAGTGCAGATCCCATCAAAACAGACAGCTTCTCATCCTTCTAAATTTACCAGAAGGGCTGGCTTCTGAAAACAGTTCAGCTAGCTAAAGCTTCCCCAGGACACCACATGCTCTCCTGCCACTGACATTCTCCTCTCTCTCTTCTCATCCACTGCCAGCCATCCTGCTGCCAAGGGAAACAAAAAACCAGTTCCCACCTCTCTCTGAGCAGCAGACGTTCTGCAGCCCAAAACAACAGAAAGGAGACTTATGAAAACCAGAATTGCACCTCAATTATAACTGTTACAGTTATTTTTAATACTAATTCTATTCTTCTTTCCATTATCTCCGCTAACCTCTTCAAAACTCAAAAATAATTTATTTATCCCTACTGATTTTGTCATTTTCATTTGACAAAAATTGATCCCCTTGCACCCCTCTGTTTCCAGCTAAAACTAATGCATTTTTAATTTGCTTCCTTTGAGCCCTAGTAAGATCAAAGATGGTGACAGAGCTCTGGGAATTTTGTGCAATTTGTCCTTAGTATTGTGATAACAGAATGAGTGTATTCTGAATTTTATTGTTTATTAATTTCTAGTAACAGAGGGGTGGATATATAAAAGGGTGAAAATAAAATAGACTTTTGAAAGCTTTATAAACAGCAGTTAATGAGAATCTTCAACTAATTCAAGACACTCTAACTCATTAAGTTCCACTTTCCACTGCAGGAATATGTAGTCTATTATTATTATTATTTGAAATTCTGTACATTTTCTCACACTGAGACAGATATCCACTAATCTCTTCAAAAAGCCACATTGTACACCAAAGTGCACAATAAATGTACAGAAGCAAGCTTGCCCTATCTGAAGAAGATAAACAGATTTACTCATCATATTCTCTCTCACTTAACACCCACTTTAAAGAAATGAATTAACCAATATTTTCAAAAGCCACACAGAGATTCTTTCACTCTGTGAAGAAATTTCACTGTTGTCAAACGTTTTCCTGAGGAAAATATTGAGGATGACTGGCAAAGGTGGTATGCCTCAAGGTCATACAGGTTTTACTGTCATATACAGGTAGTGACTGAAGTGGTCACAAATGAATAGGATCCACAATACTTATACAATTTTGGAACTTTGCACTTCTCTGATTGTAATGCCAGTCTACTCTGTCATGGCACAACTAATTCAGAAAACATTAATGTGCTTTCTTCATGCAGCACTGCCTTTGTGCATTTGTCAATTTAGATATTGTTTGCAAAAATTTCTATTTTCTGTGCATCCATATAAAGAAAATACTTTGGCTGTAAATTACATCTGCAGAAAATGGAAATGTCATTCTTGCAAGACATAAGTAAAGAATGCTATGTTTTTCAGTCAACTCCTAAAAACACTTTTATCTATCCTGGCAAATCAGAGACAGAAAATATATGACTAGTAAACACTTATCGTGGATAGCTGATTTGTTTTACATAAAGAAAACTGCTGTACTTCATGATTCATGCTTGTGATTTAGAGTGAGATATCTAAAAAAAGAATTCTTTAAAGTTTACAGAACAAACTGTGTTATTGATTTAATTCCAGAATATTGAAGAAAATGGCCTAATAGCTTTGATGTTTCCAGTATCACTCAGAGAAAAGCAGCTCATTGCTCATCCTCCAGATGTCTGAAAGTTTATTTCCCTTATACTGGTCAGTGTCTTTTAAAATAATTTTTAACATCCAACTCTACATAATCAATTGCAATTTGTGGTTGGTGATGAGCCCCTTGAAGAACAGGGGCAATAAAGCATTTAATGATTATGCTTAGTTAATAGACATTGAAATTTTAATATTGAGGCAGCCCATTTGCAGATCTAAAATGTAATGTTTAAAAAAAAGGAAGCAGAAGTTCAGTGACAGTCCACTGCAGTACCTGTTCACTCCTATTTGAAACAGTACGTATTAGAGAAATTATAAAATTCTGAGGAAAACAAAGGTTATGAAGTAAATTATTTTATGTGTTAGATTGTAGTGTCTTGTGTAACTTCACTAATTTAAAAATATTTGTACCAATATAAGTGAAAACATATTTTCAATGTAAATTTTAATTTCTCAAGAAGGTAAAATCCCGGCTCATCCTTGTATAAAACTTTAATATATCGAGTATAAGATCCTTGAAAAAAAAAAAGAAAAAAAGAAAAAAAACATTAAAAACTCTGGTAGCATAAACTGATATTTCACAGTGGGCTCTTTGCGCATGTGCAAAAAGTGGGGTTTCCATTTCACTCCACCCAGAGTATCCTTGTTTTGGTATGGAATTTTTTTCCAATTTTAGTTAGTTTTAAGATATTTTGTATTTACTCATCATTATGTTTTACAATGAATGATAAGGAAATGGAGCAAACCTGACATGACTGAATAGGAGGAGCAAGTACTAGCTGGTTGTGTTGTTGTGGTGCCAGAGTAATAGATCCAGTTCCAGACACAGCATGTAATTCCTTAATAACCTGAGACATAAATCCTCCTAGAAACTGAGTTAACTCTCTCCCTCTCTATCTGAAGTCCATTCCTTCCAAGGGAATGATGTATTCCATTGTGACAGTCTCCCTACACAATGCAGTTGTGGAAAAATAACATAGTGCTAACAAAAGGAATTTACAATAGAGCTCTTTTATCACCACACATAGGGGAAAACAGGAATCTGACAAGGTTTTGGATCATTGTTCTATTTAATTTAGTTATAGGCAATCCTTTATTGGTTTTTAGAATAAAGTTATTCAGATGCACATAGGAATGCACTTGACAATTCTGCTGTCTCTGTAAAAATATTAATTTTGTTTTTCTTTTTCATGCACATTTCTCTTAATGCTTTTACCATTAATGTTACCAAAATGTTTTCTGTTCAGTGCTTTACCAATTTCTAAATAAAATCATCTGATAAAAAATACTTCATGTATGAAAAGAAGCTTAATGGGGAAAATATCATGAAGAGCTGTGCTACTCCTAAGCTGAGCCTAATCCTTTACAGAAAATGTGCTGTGCCAAAAATGACACAGACAAATATTGTGGTTCAATTCTGATTAGTCTTAGAGTAAACTTTCATAATTTCAATGATAATTAGAAATAGGAAGCTATAAGCAGGACTTTCTCTTGCCTCCTTCTACCAATCTATGAGAAATCTGCAGGTAATATCCATGTCTCAGATAGACATAATCAGAAAACATTTTATAAAATGAATCTACCAGAAGGAGAACTCTGGATGCTGAAGCAACATATTAAGAAGGAGAAGAGATTCAAATTCACTTTGACAATTGACAGCCAACTTCACTGTCCACCTCTTATTAAAAGACTGGAGAGCTGATGCTTGACTCCAACTGTCAGAGACTAAACAAGAAACCAAAAAGCCCTGATATCAAACTATTCAGGATCTTTGGATGTGACACATGAACAGTCAGCACGGCTATGGCCATGCAGGAAAGGTATGAAAACAATTAGAAAATTGTATTAATGGGGCAACAAGAAAAAATTCTATTTCTCCTCACCTTTTTCTTCATTTTTACATTTTTGAAAATTGCATGGACTCTCCACGTTTTTGCAAACATTGCTCCAAATGCAGTTGTGTATCCCACTGTAAGAATCCACGTTCGGACCTAAAAATATATATGTATAAAAAAAGACAAAGTTACTTAGATGTCAATTTCAGACAACTTTTTTGTCAAGATCCTGAAAAAAAAGAAAATCTAAAGAACTTCACAGAACTGAAGTTTAGTAATTTCTCATTCATTGCTTACTTGCTGTTTTTACTCATTCCTTCATTTCCTCCCTAATTTCCTCCCATAAATCATAAATATCTTATAATATTCTGCTTTTCTTTTTTTTTTTTACTTTTATTGTATACTTTGAAGTTAGAGGAAAGAAGCAATAGAGAAACTCAAGAGAGACTATAAAAAGAATTCAGAGAGCCAATATTAACAGCAACATTTTGAACAGAAATTAACAGAGAAATAGAGACGTAATTCAGTCTAAATAAAAAAGGATTGTAGTGTGTGAGATATGCATCACTCAGTGAAAAACCTGAGCATTCTGGAAAGATATGAACAACAGATTTTAAATTACCCTATGAGAGAAAATGTCAAAACAGGAACATAGTTTTGGTTGGCAACCTCGGGAACAATACCTGAGTCAATGATAATACCTGCAAATGTGGCCTAAGAAAAAGGAGGTGGTGAGCTTGCACAAAGCAATGGTGTAACTGGACCTGAGCTGGCCACAGCTTTAACACATACAAAACAGATTTTAAAACTAAAATAGAATTTATGTCTTTAGCATAAAAAAGAGAATAAGTTGGGTTTTTTGTGTGTTCTTTTCTTGTTGTTGTTTGGTTGTGGGATTTTTTTTAATAGAA
>PYHW01010717.1:1205046-1232276 GCA_013186435.1 Turdus rufiventris
ACTTGGTTTGAGCTAGGACAGTGGCCTTCAGAGTTGCAGTAAGCTCTGCACAGCCCTCTCGATTTCCTTGGAATTTTGTTTTCATTACCATGCAGGTTTGGCTGGTTGAAAGCTTTTTTGCCCTGAACAGGCCATTTTCTTCCCAAAGATGGGTCAGAGACTACAAAGCATGGCAGGTAGAAGACCATGCAAGAGGCACAGCTTGAAGCCAAGAGCTGAATCTGGGATCCTGAGAAATCACAAGGAGGAATAATCTCATCCTCCCTTCTAGAGACTCCATGGAAAAGGGACGATGAAAAGAGAGACTGCACAAAATTGAACAAAGAAGTAAAAAAAACCAAAATACTCGACCTTGCAGATGAAAAAACTAGGGGAGAGATGATGGCTAAATACAGGGAATGGAAAGCTCGCAAAAGGGAAAACCAGCCTTCTTTTGACTGTGCTGACCATGCATGCTTGGCCAGCAGAGCTGTTTTGTGATATAAAAACCAATCTGATTTAGAGAAGCCAGGATGTTCTAAGAAAGCATTTGGGAAATAGTCTTTAGAGAACCTAAAGGCAATGATTTTCATTTTAAAACCAGCCTAGTTTCATGTCTAACTTCTTGAGAGTTTAGGATTTTTAATTTGTAATTTCAGGGTATGCATGTTGATGAGAAACTAGGTATTCTCATAAGATTCAAAACTTGACATCTAAGATAAACCTTAGGAATAATCTAAATGTTTCATATCTGAATATATGCTAATTTTGCCTTTTCAAGCTTTTCCAGAATTTCCATTTTTGTATTCAAAACATGATCTTTTCACACAAAATTTTCTGTGGAAAACAAATTTTAATTTTTAATAGTGTTTAGTGACTAGGTATAAAGGCAGGGAAAAGGGAAAAAATATACTCATTCAAAAACTATTGATAAAGCAATAAGATTACTGCAGTTCCTTAAAACAAATAAATAAGACACGTGTGGTCCAAAATGGTGAATTAGTAAGAGAAAAGTGGTTCTTCACTATGAGAGTAGTGAGGCACTAGAACAGGTTGCCCAAAGTTGTGGCTGTCCCATCTCTGGAAGTATTCAAGGCCAGGTTGGATTTGGCTTTGAGCATCCTGGCCTAATGGGTGGCATCCTTGCCCAGGGCTGTGGAATTGGAACTCGACAATATTTAAGGTTCCTTCTGACCCGAGCCATTCTAGGATTCTATGAAAAGTACACACAGCACCATGAGTCTTAACATTAGAAAATGTTGTGATTGTGTATAGAAGGCTGTTTAGATATTTGTATGTATATAGTAATGACTTAGTGGCATCTAATGTTGTGGTTTATCTGTTGCATTGTTGATAATGACCCTGAATGTAGAGTTGACTCCTTGCTGGTTAATCTTGCTATTAACAAAACCGGTAAAACAATTGTGATTACAGGAATTTTGTCACTTTATGACATTCTTGAATGTGATATTGAAAAAAGAAACCCCGAAACAACTAAATAAACAGAAAAAAAAATTTTAAAAAAGCATTTAGGCCAGCAAAGCCTAATTTATTTTTAACTTCAACATTTTTCAAGTCTTCGCTGATTTACTATCCTGCATTATGCTTCAATAAAACCACAGTTAGATCAACTCTAAGGGATTTAAAAAATACATTTCATATAATTGTGTTCATACTAGCCAGTTACATTTTTTTTTGACTTCACATCAATAGCCATATTTAGCTTTCAATCCTTTTGCTGTTATTAATAAGTATTCAGCTCTTTTGTGTACAGCTTAGTGGTATATTTGGCAAACAGATACATGGCATTTTTGTGTTTCTAATAAGACTGTTTTGTTCTCACTGAAACAGTAATTGTCTTTTGGGAATACTAATAAATTCAATTATGCTCATAATATGTTTCTAACTCAATATTCAGAAAAATGTTATTTCTGGCATGTTTGATTAAAAAAATTTTATGTATTCCTGATTGGGACCGTGAATATTAGAATAACTCAACTACTGTCTGCATCGGAAACATTCTAGCTTAAATACACCAAGATTTTGTCAAAATGAGATCATTGTTGCTAAGAAGGAGATGGTAAGTTTCAGACTAAAATAAATTTTTAATTTTGAAGAAAATGACCTCAGATTTATCTACTATAATTCATTAATGCAGCTGGCAAAATGAAAAATTTAGAAAACAGCAAAAGTCTAAAATTCTTATATCTGCTCATTTATATTCTTAAATGTATTATACCTCCATATCCTACTCATTTGAAAGAACATGATAAAAATATCAGTAACTGAAGACCATGACGATGATGTTATAGAATTGAATTCTCTCATGTTGGTACTTTCTAACAATGTGTTTTGCCAGAAGCTGAAGAAAACCACCCTTCTCTCAGCACCCACCAAACAAGCAGGAAAATGTCTTTTCAGTAGACAAGAACTTGCATTCAAATACCTGCTCCTAAATATACAAAAAAACTTGAAATAATTCTTTCTTTTTTTTCTTAAATGGTTAAGTCATTACAAAATTCTTGATGCCTTTAATTATCTTAGGGTTTACTTTCAATTATCTGCTTATACATCTTGGTTCCTTTCAACTTTTTGAATGAGATATGTTGACTGTTTGAATATGTCTTACAATTACTTTGTTTTCTATAATTCAAAGACAACATGCAAGTGTCAAATGAAATTATATAATTTGGTATACAGCAATCAAGGTCTCCTATACAAATAGCAAAACGGAGTTTCTTATGTCTGTTTTCTATTTAGGTACCACACTATTTTGGTTTATGATCTATTTTTGAGAGCACCACTTAGAAATCTTTGCTTTTTATAAATTACTTGCTAGAAGTTCTTAGAGGTGCATTAACTGGGATAACTAAAAAACACCTGGAAAACATTTATCTGGTGGATAATGCACAGTTGACAAACAGTAAATGCTGAAAGTATCACCACAAAGAAAGATCTTTCTGATAAGGTTCCAGATTTGAAATAGATATGACTGTTATTTAAAAAAAAACCTTACCTTCATCAAATATTAAACTTGAGACAAATATTCTAAGTTTCAACTAAAGAGTTGCTGGATCTATGAACAAGTTGTTCCTTATATCTTGTAGGATCATCATTTTTTATTGTCCTCTGGCATTAAAACCCCTCTGTTTTTAACCTATACATAAGGTCCTAAACACCTTTTATTTTTTTCAAAGACAATTCTTCTGCCACATAATAAGCATGGGTAGGTTAAGAATCTTATATAAAATTACTTTAAATTCAATCCTATTTCCTCTCAACCTTGAGCTTTAGCTGCCTGGTCTATACTTGCTGCTATTTGATATCTTCACACAAATCTATCTGAGCCTCTCCCCTCATCTTGTTATGGGAATGGAGAAGTGGCTACTAATTATAAGTCTGTGTAACAGACATAAAAGTTACCTGATATTACCCCTCATTATTAATAAAAGAAGCCATCTATTTGTGAACAATGAGTTAGTAAGGGGAAATTAATAAGTGGTGAAATTGCCAGAAATACTCTGAATAAAGATGTAAAAATGTCTATTTATATATTCTAAGAATGAAGTGTACAAAAAACCCTAAAATTTTAGGTTCTGCTAACTTTCAGATAAACAACAATATTATTTGAATTAATTTTAAATATTTTATTTTAAGGTAACCACAATTCTAAATAAAATTATAAGGTTATCTTGGAAAATGAACTGAATTAATGAAAAGTTAAAACTTTCATTTTTTAAGAAATTTTATTTTTTTTCTTTTGTTTGACCACCCCTGCCTATGCATTCAGAAGACCACACAGTTACAATTTATCAAAGCATGCCTGGGAAGGTTTTGAGTCCATGAAAATGGTAATATCAATTTCAAATGTAGTTGATCAAAGAAGTGGTGCATTTTGCTGCTTTTTTAAAAAAATTAAAGAAAGAAATATAACCTGAACTGAATACACTACACTGTTTTTTTCATGTTACATCTTTGTTAATCCTATGTTAATCCAGTTTTCCAATCTCAAGCAAAAAAAAGAAGGTGGTATTAAAGACTCAGAGTGATGAATAAAGAAACCCAAGTATCAGCACAAAGGACCTTCATGCATTGTGTTAAATGCTTCAAACTTCTTATCACTTCTTTAGGTGACTTTGTTTGTTTGTTTTAAATAACAGTTATTTAAATGGGATAGTGAAATTTCTTGCTCTTTAAGGACTCCTTCAGTTACTTAAGCATTTAGATTATGTTTCTGCAGTGGAATCATACAGGTTTAAGATTCTCACATAAATACTTTTCCCCACCCCAAGAAATCTTTTTTTTCTTTTTAATAAAACTTGGAAACCTTTCTTTCCATTCACAGTCCATTCTCCAGCTTTGTTTATGAGGCTCAGACTGATTCACTTGAGGAATATCAATAATGAGACAGTTCTACACATACCATGGGTAGAAGTTGCAGTGCCCAAGGGTTTAGGCTGCAGCTGAATATTGCTGCTGAGCAGCTAGGCAGCACCTCAGAACTAGATTTAGGTACTTAAAAGGAACAAATGTGACAATAAACCATGCTGTGCATTTAGCCCTGGAGAGAACAATTATCTTTAAGTGGACAATGGCATTGATTTCTGTGGAGTAGGCAGGAGCTGGAAATTAAGCACCTTCTATTTTTCTTGGAAAACTGGAGACATAATGGATAATTATGATGAACAAAAATGTGTCATCTCAACAAGTTTTCACTAGGTTATGGCTCTGCTTCTATTACTGATGGCAAAATTGACAGTGTGAGCACAAGCAGACCCCAAAGAATCAGTTCATCCCTTTGAATTATACTTTTCTCATTTATATCAGACATTTTTGACAATTTTTTATGACTTTTAGCTCATTTTCTAGAATTTGTGTGGCACCAGCACAAATTCCTGTAAAACATAAGTGGCAATAATGTTGGAGAATTGAATCCCGCTGTTTTCACATAAATTAAATACAGAGGTTCATCTCATGCTGTGAGATCTCCTGTAGTGATTTCTTAATATCCTTTAGATCATTTTTCACAGTTAATCTATGGATAGTATAAAAGATGTTATCATTTCTCCTGTTTCTGTAAGGGGGCTTTAAAAAGTGTCTGCTGTTTCTACTGAAGGAGAAGAAAACATTCTAAAAATATTACCTTAATAAATCTCTGGCAAGGTTGTGGTGTATTTGCTTCAGCATATGACATAATTTTGTTTCTAGGATCTATTCAACCTTATAACTTTTGTCTGTACTCTTTTCTTCACCCTCAAGAAAATGTCATTTACTAAAATAGAAGCTGATCAGGCTCATGTTAAACTCAGTAACAGAATTGCTGTTGAATTAAATAGGAGTGAGATCAGTTTCAGACTGAACGACAGGGAGAACAATTATGGAAGTGATTATACAGAAAAGGGAGATTAAAATTAACAGCTAAACAATTAAATAGGAAATAAACTGGAGAATACACACAAAATTAAAAAGGCCCCATGAAAAACACAAACAAAGGCTCTGGTTTCCAGAGACAAAGAAATAGATTAGAGGTCTAAGTCATTTTACAGTTCAATAGAAGTTGAGTGTCTATCTGTTGGATTTTATTTTAAATTCCTGGCCAAAATTAAACAATTTGAGCAAAAGAATTAGGCAAATATAAAGTCTAAAGACAGGAAACATCTCCTCCTGCCAAAAAATAATAACCCCACCACAAACCAAACCAAAACCCCAAGTTTTGGGGAATGCCTGAAGAGCTTATGGGGCATGAATAAGGACCACATCATCAACTATCCAAATATCAAGGCCACGTGCTCTTTGGTAGCACAAGGTCTAGTCCAAGTGCCCTCTTGCCCACAGAGAAAACCACAGTGGTGGTGCTGCCCACAGGTTTTCCTTTCAGTCTGATGCCTCAAATTGATTAAACAGAAAAAATGTGAAGTGACACGTGAAGACAAAGCAGAAATAAATAAAAAGACAGAAGGTTCATACATCTCCCTCTCCCTGCTTTACTATTAGAGGCATGTCACTCCTTTTAGAACTGCACTCAGGCAGCTTTTGGAGTTTTAGCAAATTGCTCACCATCTCCCTCCCCCTGCAGCCTGCTTCCATACCTAGGAATCTGTTCCATAACAGCTCACAACTGCCTTTTCCTCCCTTTTCCTCACTACAGTGTATTAGCCTCTGTTTAATATGCTTTTTCAGGATACCTCTCCACTCTTATATCACGTTGTAATCCTCACCCTTCAGAGGTTCAGCGTTTCCCTAGAAAGGGTGAAATGTTAACCATGAAATTCCACCTTGCCTTGCTATTGTCTCAGCATGGCAGATATAAGAATAGTAAAAAAAAAACAACAACAACAACAACAACAAAAACAACAACAACAACAACAACAACAAAAAAACAAAACCAAAAAAACAGTAAAAAAAGAAAAAAACCTGCCTTTCACATTGTAGCAAGGCACAGAGTCAAGTGTTCATGACCCATAATTAATAATAATACTGGTTGAAAATGCTAAGTTTGTCTGACTATCTGGATACATTCAAAGGTCACATTTTAAAATGCACATTTGAGAAGATACAAGGTCTATAAAATCTACTGTTGCCATGAACGCACGTGTCTTCAAGATACTTTTCTGAGAAAAGGTAGTCACAGACACTGTAGTAATGAGCTGGACTTTGTCAGTGGCCTGTACTCTCTCCTTCTCTCTTTCTGATTCTCCATCCCACCCCACTGCTTGGTTTCATCTTTCTGTACAGTGTTTCCAAATACCCACATCATGGCTGAGACCAACCAACTGAAATCCAGGAGCCTGAGCACAGCCCGCACTGTGCAAAAACTTTCATGCCTTTTTTTTCACTTTGTCTAAGCCAAAACACTGACCAGGCTCAGTGAGATCACCTGAAATCACAGAACATCTGCCTGGCTTTGGCAACGCATATAAACTATGCTAACTAATGAGATTATCAAGATAAAGCATGCTTCATTTTAGTGCCTATGTAAATTACAAGACTTAAATCCGCTTATATTTTATGTGGCACCTCTGTAGAACACTTTGGAGTATAAAGGATATTTGATCTGTAGAACAGGTATCTCCTATCAAAGTATGAACCCTATATTCAAGACAGATCATTTGCCACTTCCCAATCACTGCAAT
This sequence comes from Turdus rufiventris, assembly GCA_013186435.1. Taxonomy (NCBI): domain Eukaryota; kingdom Metazoa; phylum Chordata; class Aves; order Passeriformes; family Turdidae; genus Turdus; species Turdus rufiventris. Next base: position 1,212,159 of record PYHW01010717.1, read on the forward strand.
GACCCACTGCAGCACACTGCCCAGGAGAAAGTCCTGCTATACATCAGAACTAGCAAGACTGAGGAGAAGAGCTTTTCACTCTACTACTGCCTAATGAACCAGGCCATTTTTGTGGAACTACAAGTGAGAGCAACGTGGAGTACTTCAAACATCTTCAACTCCAACTTAATAATTAGATTTACTTTTTTGAGGAAGATGCAAAACAGAGTGGTCTATGGTTTTCCTCAAGAATCTAGTGGTCTTTCACTCCCTAGCAGTTCCAACTTGGAAAGACATTACAGTAATTTCACAACCATAAGGCATACTGGACTACAAGGCACACTTTTCTTTCCAGCGAGGATCCACCCCCAGCTCCCCCCATGCGTTTGCTGGCTGAGGCCCCGCCTCAACCCGGCAGCCATGGCCCCCGGGCCCACCTGTACCCGGGAGCCACAGCCCCATGGCCCTACCTCCACCTGGCAGCCACGGCCCTGCCAGCTCCCACCAGGTTGGCAAATTTCCAAGCTTTGTCCATTATATAAGGTGCACCGGACTATAAGGCGCACTTCCAGGTTCAGGTCAAAATTTTAGTTAAAAGGGTGCGCCTTATAGTCCTGGAATTACTGTACTTAAATATAAATCATTAAATTCTCAGTGGAATGTATTACAGAAGTCTAAACGTTATGATCTTATCTAATATTCTCTCTATTTTAAGTATCTCTATTTAGTATGTCACCTTAAACTCTATTCACAGGATATGTCACTAGCATTGCTAATTTTGAGTCTCTCTCTTCCATATAATGACTGCTTTGAAATATGTTTCCACTTGCTTGCATTTTTCCAGTTGGCATCACATCTCATTTCACACTCTTACTTCTAACTTCTCCCTTTTTTTTTTCTTTGCTGTGATACCATGGTGATTCTGAAATTAAAAACAAAGATAAATCATTCTCGTTCTCTCTCTCTGAAACACTATGTACTTTGGCATACATATGGAGGTAATGAAATATTGTATTGCTTTTTTCTTGTTCTGTGCAACCAATAAAGTTGCTATTAAGTAAGACATGATCTAATGGTTCAATAATACACTGACCACTTTCTCAGAACTCACTGCTCTGGATCATTTTAATTCCATATAATTTGAGTTATAAAGTATGATACCTAATCTCTAATTCTGACAGAACTAAATTATGCTACATTTACTATTATGAGTTCTTACTGCGAAAACACAGAATTATTATGTATTCAAATATACTGATTACTTTTTCAGAAATGGCCACACCAAGATAAAAATTAGTGTGTTTGGGAGCCAATTATCCACTCTATCACTCTGTCACAGGGTCCATATTTTAGAGTTTTAAAGACTAATATCATATCCTTATTCAGCAAATTATTTTACTATATGTTTAAAGTGCTTTGCTGACTGGTAACTACATTTAACCCTTGTTTCTATGTTTCAGCATAATGACATATAGACCACCTCCTCCTACACCCAGTTCCTAACAGAGTGGAAAGTGGTAGTACAACTTAACAAATAAATCATTTGAACCTTTCAGGTGTTACTGCTGTAATTTGTTCTTGGAATATTACATTAGACATATGCCACATATAGACATAAACTGTTGAAAAGTAAAAAAAAAGAGCTGATGTTGCAAAGCATTTCACCCTTCAAGCAGCACTACAAACAACATGCTCCAGAAGAAACAAACCCAACTCAGTAGAATGTAATACCTACAATTTGGAAACCATTTTTCCTGAATTTGTAAGGACAGAACAATAGATTGACCTAGATTGTAAGGTACCTTAAAGACCATTCCCAATCCCCTTGCTGTGTCAGGAACACCTTATTAAACACAGAAGTTTTAAGGACCTCTTATAATCTTGCCAAAAATTGTCAGAACTTAAACAGACACCATATATAACATATCCAATTAACTATACTGGCTATTGGGTATATACTCCTACTCTGGTGAGATCTCATCACATCTGAAGTATAGAAGACAACGAGGGTGATTACTTGGCTTAGACAGACTAATGACAGCTTTATAGCTTTGCATGTGCTTATAAAACTTGAATGAAAACTGTTACTTTCCTTCAAAAAAATATCTCCCTTCATTGACATATAGCCATATGTCAGTGTCTTCTCTGTGTCTGAGATACAGTTGTTACATCCTGATAACTTGCCTCAATGGGTTTTTATGATCATTCTCAATTGAAACAGTTTTTTTTTAAAAGATTAAGCCGCAGCCTGAAATAAAATGGGAATTTTAAACTAATCTCTCATGTCTAGAATGAGTAATCAAAAATCATGCATTTCAAGGGAGATGGATGATAAAGAGAGATTTGTCCTGGCCTGATCCTATAAGCACTGGTATCTGTAAGCAGACCTTATGAAACCACTAAGTATATTGGCCACATGGGAATCGGGATGTTCATGACACTGAGCCAAATGCATACTCTGTACCCAGCACCTGGTGGGTGTTTGGAGAAGAGGAGGAGAAAGAGGAGAGTTATTCAACAGGTAAGTGCATTTGCCACCCATATTTATGAATTTCCCAGCACTAATTCAGAGTTTTCTAGACACAACAAAAGTTCATTGCCATGGTGAATGATAGCTATGTAGAGATGATATCTAAGATAAGCATAAGCTATCTCATTTAAAAGTATATAATTGGAGAAAAAAAATTAAAATATCATTTTAATTAGTTGGATATTGGAAAAGTCTTCCTTATTGGTGGCTACTGAAGGATTTATTCCATCTATGATTATAGCACTAATTGCTGAGGTTCTTAAGATACAGTAGCCATGCACAGGAAAACACAATCAGGAATGGTTCTGTACTGGACTGAAAACCTGGAAAGCCAAGACTGAGAAGAAATCTCAGACTCTGCTCAGTTTATACAGCATTTAACTATGTTAAAAAAAAAAAAAAGAAAAAAAAAGAAAAATCTCTGCTTAAGGCATGAGGTGATATTTCTTAATTAAAGTTTGGCTTTAGGACACAGCATTCTTCCCACCCTGGTCACCTAACTTAAGTAAGTGTTTTACACAAGTGAAGATCTATCCCTCTGTGGCAGACAGACTTAACATAATGTTACAGATACAAATTGTAATAAAAGGAAGAGTTATGTAGGATTAGACAAAATAAGCAGCCCACAGTTAAATATTGTTGCATTTAGAAAATGAGACTAGTGATTACATTTGGAGAGGCAGATTATGAAAAATCAGATAGAAGAAATGTTCTAGCTCAGAGGCATGGGATTTTGGACATTGGTTCATTTTTCAGAGTTAAGACTGAACTGTTTCACATGTAAAACAGGACTCAAATTTAGTCTTACATAGCTACATTTGGTTGGAAATCTGTTTCTGAGAACAGCTAGATGCTGATAAGTATCTCTGGTTCCCACTTTCCTTCTGTTCAGCAGTGCATGGCTGCTTCCAGAGGAGGGCTGCCTTGTATGTAGCCCAGTCATACAATGGCCTGAAGCCTGGCAGGGAACTCAGGAGCTCTGGATACAAGCCCCTCAAGTTTGAGCAGACGTGAAGACTTAAAAATTGCATCCCATGACTAAGGGCATAATTCCTAGATAAAAAAAATGTTTGATTTCATCTTCCACATCCTATTGGTCCCATTGTATTCACAGTAATAGACTAGTTTGTGACAGGTGAACAGGACCATCCTTTTCACATCTTTAAGGCATCTCTTCCTACTAGCTGTATTGAGAATTAGCGCTCTAGTTTTAGGAAGACATATTCTTTAGGAAGAGATATTCTTTCCTTCTTATTTCCTTTGCTTAGAATTTCACTGTCTGAAACACAGTCCTGTCCAGGCCCAGCTAAGGAAGGTAAGACTCAGACAATCCTGTACATTCACCCACAGTATGTCTTCTAGTCCATGTTGGCATTGCTACAGAATCTCGTGTTTTGAAATGGTCTAATTCAACAGATCACAAGGTGTTTCACTTCTATAAGGATTCTAGTCAGTATGGAGGGTTTCAGTTGACGTGTTGGGATGCATCTGCATCAACTAGCTTTAGGTATCCAAATTTCATGCTCTGAATTATCCTCTTGAAGAAAAATTTCTCTCTTGCCAGACATGACATCAGAAATTCAGACTCCTAAAAACAAAAGGTGCTGTGAACTGCAACTTTCTAGAGATGTGAAGAAGAATCCAAAACTCCTGAGTAAGTGTGATACAAATAGTAGGCAACAGGTCAAGCAGAGTCTTAGAATTTCTTGAGAAGATATTGGATAAATTTAAGTCCTTTGTATTGGTTCTGGAAGGAGTATCCTTGAAGTGAAGTTCTTGCCCTACCCCTTTCTTTGAAAAGACCTGTGTAAGTCAGAGTAAATGCATATTACACAAGTGCATATTAGACAAGTTTCTAGGTGGACATATTTAATTTCGTTTCAGAGCTGCTTGCTTTGATTTAACTAGAATGTATTCTATATAGATCTAGGCTTGCAAGAATTTATAGCATGACCCAGAAATAACAGTAGAAGTCTTTGGAGAATTGAGCAAAGAGACTGACTAAAGAGATCTAGACAAGCAGCACTCATGGAGCTTAAAATTATAAGGAATTATAAAGAAAACACAGTAGCTTTATGAGTATTACAAGTTGTTATGCTACAAACAAAGGCTTTAGTAAATCATCTTTCTAGATATGATTTCAAAACAAGAATATATATCTATCCTTTCAGTCTGACATCAAATCCCAATGCATCTGAAGCTTTCTATAATAAATAATTATAACAACAACAATAACAACAACAACAACAACCACCACCACCATAATGAACCTTTGTGCATGCTTTAGAATTTGGTCCCAGAAAATATCCCAGGAAAGAACTGCAAGAAACAGTGATTTAATGGAATGACACATCCAACTACTGAACTTTTCTGTTTGCATTTCTCACACAATTTCCTGTAAGAGTGAATTCAACTAGAATTGAACTAGAATATATAGAATTACTTACTGTGCAAAGTGTCTCAAATGTCTTTTCGGAGACAAAGGATCCATCAAGACCAAAAAGAAAAATAGATGCATAAGAAAGCATCCCTCCAAGGATAATAAGGTTGTTCATGTAGGGACTGGACATCTTTATTAGTCTATGGACAAAAGGTGATAGTGCATTAAAGAGGAAAAGATTAATGCTAGGCTACTAGAGCAATAAAGAAGAGCTTTTTGAAACCAGGCAAAGAGATAACTCTTGTAGAACTTCATGAAATCTAAAGGCATGCACAGTATTTGCTGTTTTATAAAGTTTTGTTTCAGGTTTTTGAATGCTTATTAAAAAGACCTCCACTTTTACTGATGGATTAATTAGCTAGGGTTAATGTTATTAGCAGACAGTCAAACATAAAATAGAAAATTACACTTTTCAAACAGTATAAAAGCACTTAAATACAGTCTGTTTCAATGTGAATATATTACCTAGTGATTTTAATTAAATAGTTCAAAAATACCACCTTTCCACAGTTTTACATTTTCCTTACGTATATATGTAGATAAATAAATAATACATGACTGGTTCTACAAACATGGCATTAAATACAAAGGAATTTGTGTTAGAAGTAACATGAATGGCTTACTTCTGATTTCTGTTTTTGATGTTAAAGAACAAGAAAGCACTGGCCATTATCATTCCTAGGATTGTGAGGGCAGAGAGGATGCTGTAGAGAGGCAGGGAGATTTTGCGCAGCTCCTCTTGTATAATTGTTTTGTCCTTCGGAGGCTCAAGTCCTAGAATTACATGAAGAACAAAAAACCTAAAGCTCAACCAGATGTAGAAAAAACCCTTGCCTTACCTTAGCACTATACCTTGAATTAGCACACTTAGCAACTGTGAACCACACCAGCAGTTGATGAAATCATTGAGTTTGACAGACATATGTTAGTCACATTGATTGACATGAAGATTTGCATTTCTGGAGCAGGTAAATGTCCTCTTTGGAAGAAAAGACACAACCAAACCCCAGTGCAGAACCCCATACATGCTAACTAGCCTCATTTTAAAGTAAATAAACACTAAAATGCAAACTTTGAGCGCAAATTTTACCAGGAGGTTATGCTTTCCTGCAACAATTGACAGAGCAATGAGTAGAAAACAGAAAGCATCACTTCTGTGCCCACTGTTGTTGCCAGAGCAAATTCAAGTAGCCTGTCTGGAGATCAGCCTTAGTGTAGCATCACTGGGCCAAAGGTTGATGGCCCTGGGGCTGGAATGTAGTCCTGGGCTGGGGACATGGCAGAGGAAGCTCTGGGAGGAGGGAAGGGAGAGTTGGTGCCCTCAGGATTCAGCAGAAGGGAACAATATGGAAAAATGGATAGCAAAAGTTTTATAGAGACAGATCCACTTTGCAGATGTGATTTGAATGTCTGAATTTTAAAACTAAGTTTAAAACTGTGTACTTCATTGACAGTCAGCTCCAAATAATTAAAGGTTTCTCAGTTTAATGAGAAGAATCACTTTCTGACATCTGCAATAAAGCTCTGCATTGCTGACTTCCCACACTCCATTTCACCTGCTTACTAATTTTTCCTTGGTGCAGGAGATTGGCAAAAGGCCTTTTGCATCGCTGTCTTCCTTCAGAAACAGATTTGTGTGCCCCACAGCTCCTGAGCCTGTCCTTTCACATCAGCTCTCTGATGGGGCTGCAAGAGCCACAGGGCTGAGCAGCTCCTTTCACAGCACGGCTGCAGAAGCAGAGCTGTGAGTCCCTGACTAGCAGTTGCCATGGCTAAATTTTATATCCACTCTTCTGCCTTGCACCTAAAAGAATATTCAAGGATTTGCACAATAAAATAGCTTTACCTTTAAGAGTTAAAATGATTCAGATCATGGAAATTTGCTATCATTTAGACTTTATGCCCAACTTTTCAGAAAAAACAATTCCTTTAGGTGCTTGCAAAAAAAGTGGCTGTAATGGGACCATTTGTTGATTTAATATTGGAGAGAAGTACCTGAAATTTTCCTCTTTCCTTCCACATTGCATAGATTTACAGACCATGGCAATACATAAAATTAGACAAGTAACGAGCCAAAAAACCAATAAAACACATGCCTGATTTAAAAAAAGTAACATTAAAAATTCAAACTTCACTCTACTCTTTCTACATTCTACAGAGTACATTGATGGTTTGTATTTATTAAATAGAAACAGTAAGTCTACAAAATTTATTCTCTTGTTTGTGCACTGGCCATTCAATCCTATTGTGGAATTTTATGCAATGGTTTAAACCATTAAAGGAACATTTTTACTACTCTCTATTTCAGATACTTAAAGTTACTAGGCTTCCTATACTGACTGGAAATCAGTGTCCTCCGCATTGGATATCCAATTGTCTCAGTGAAAAGCTAAGCTGAGTCAAAGCAAAAGATTCACTGAGTCACATAATGCATCTTAAGACAACCATACCAGAGGTTATGGGTGGAAAGACCACCTTATCCTGAAAAAAGACTGTACAGAGACTTTTCCTCATCATATGCTGTCTGTAAAAGTGAGAAGTTGTGAACAAATGCTGTCTCCTGTAATTTGATTCATACTTCATAAATTCTCTGGAAATTAATGGGACTGAATCAGTATTACACTACAACATTAGTTCCTCCTTGTGACAAAAATAATCTTCTGGGTCTCACAATTTGGCAACTGGGACAGATTCTGCACCCTTCATTTCCAAAACTTCACTCTCTAGAGACACGTGAGAGGTTTGTGTGTCTGTGCTCTTTTAAGCCCAGCAAGGGACACCAAAAAGAAAGGTGGAAAGCTCCAGCAGACGGACAAGTAGTCATGAATTAGATCACTGCAGTGAAACTCCACGCACACACATGCAAACCTTGGGCACTGGGACACTGGAGGAAAGTGTAGTAGAGTACAACAGCACAACAGCTTGATACTCATCCACCTCACCACTCCCAGGGGAAAACCACGCAGAACCCACAAAGCCAACTTTACTCTCTCACACTGAACTGTACCATAGCAGAGCTTAAAATTAAATCTTAAAAATTAGCTTTGAAAATAATGTACATGCTTATATTCAACAGGAGACACCCTTAAAACTCATTTCAGCTCACACCTGGCTGCTATGACCACGGGCTCTGAAAACCGTAGGTACGCCTGCACTCCTGCTGCTTGAGGGCTGAGGAACTCCTCATGTTATATTTGGAGCAGCATGGGATAAAAAATGGCAGGAAGATACAGCAAGAAATGCTTCATGTCTGCTGTGGACCTTTGAAATGCTGCTGGTCTGAAAACTCTCTCTGGCCCTGTTTCCCATGGGCCATGTTAAAAGCCAGCCTTGGTACTTTTAAAACCTATATTCTAACTACCTAACAGACACCTCCCAAGGAAAAACAACTACCTCCTTATTGTGTCTGCAAACACAGAGCATGAGAGCATCCCTCAGGTGAGATGAACTGGGGGAGTTGCAAATGGGGATGAAATAGAACATTATTAATTGGTGAAGAACCTGCTTCTTGAAATATCAAAGAACATTTGTGTACACATATAAATTTGATTTTGCCCTATCACTGGAATACCAAAACACTACAATTTTCTGTTCAGAATTCTATTTTTAAAGCATTTTTTTCCCTTTTACTTTCTACAGTGTCACAGCATTTGATATTAAAAATCCTTAAACAGTTTTTTAAGAGCTCACAGTCTTACAAACCACATACAGCTATTCATGTCACTCTTGCACCTCTTTCCAGTTTTGTCTCTTACCTTGGAACCTGATGCTGTTGTTGATTATTACCAATTTGTCATCCACAGCATTGTATTCTCCCACCTTTACTTCCTTTTGTTCTGCAGAGAAAAAAACAAGACTGATTGTTTATGGCAGTTCACATGCTCTCAATTATTTAACTGATTTTTTTCTTTTTTTTGACAGTATGTCAGAAGGAAAAGAAATATGAAAGAATAAGGTATGAATAATTAAATCAGAATGCCAGACAGCTAACATCATTAAAAGAAACATTTCTGGTTCTTGAAAGAAACACAAAGCATTTTTAAGAACTCATTTACATAATCAGGAAACTCTTATTGGACACAGTCATCTCCAGCTTAAAGATCACACATTTTCTTACTGGCTCACACCATGCAGGGCATTTTTACTGGGAGAACAAACACAGCTAAATCACACACTCCCCTCCCATTTAAACCACTAGGACATCTTGCTTTGTGAAGTATTTCCCAGGAGAGTCGTGGTGGCAGGCTCCAGCCAGTATGGAGCAGACTGGTTAGTTAGCAGATATGCTGGGAATCAAATCTCTTCCTCTGACTGGGAATTAGCAACTCATTAGTACCCTGACTGCAAAACATACTGTATTATATAATTAAAGCCAACACGCACTTGAGTTAGAATTTTACAGTTAGTCTCATCTGGTATTTTGGGACTGCTGTCACATCTATGGCCTTCTTATACCTGATAGAGTATGCAGGTAGAGGAATACATTTGTTTGCTGCCTTGGCCACTGTACCTGGAACTCTGGCATGCATTTATCTCACATTTCTGATGACGTCTGGCATAAATTGTTTTTTCTGCTATTTTTGTCAAGTTTTTGGCATGGCTTAGAAGTGCAGGAGCTTCCTGTATTATCATTTTTACACTAAAACTCTTAGATTTTGATTAGACTTAAAAACCACAGGCCCATTGGCTAACGATTTCTTTGGAAAGCTGGCTCAACAGGGACAAAAATTTTCTTTCAGGCCTCTCTGTCTGGGCATACACAGCCAAATTTACATTTAAATTCTGAGCTCATGACCCTATTTGTGACACTGATTTTGGGAGCTGATGATCTTGAGCTAGATGGCAAATTTGGAAAGACTCTATTTCACCCAACAGCTCCACATTAACCTTTTCTCCTTTCTCACTCAAAGTGATTTTGCCTGTTCAGCTCTGCTGAATAGAGTAGCTAGCTCAATTGTTGTAAAATCTACAGTCTGCCTAATACTAATCTGAGAGCTCGCAGGACAAAAGTTTCCTCAACACAAGCCGCTATCTTTATTTTTATATTGTTACATATATTGTTATATTTTAAAAATTGTCTATAACAAATTGTAGACTGGGCTGCAAATCTGACAGAAGGTCCTAGGCGCTTACTAAAAGCCCATTAAGAGCTGGAATTTGCAGTTCTGAAGTCTTATTTAGCTTTCCCATGACTAAGTTTGGAATAAAAGCAAAATCCCCTGGTGTCCAGCGGCAGTTTCACAAAGCCCATCCACCTAGCATCACATGCTGCTAGAAGTGAATATAAGTTTGCAATTTCTGCCAAAGACAGAACACTCACTGTGAAATAGATACATGAATCAATTCTTGACAATCTTAAACAAGAAAATATTCCCAGTAGTCATCTAAAAGCCAAAATGGTTAATGCTAAAACCAGAACCAATCTACTTCCATTTGTACTTTAGCATGACAGCTGTTACCTGTAGATCTAAAACATCAAAACACAACCCAGAGAAAAGACAGAAAAACATCAGGATGCATATTGATATACGGTGGGCATATTAGATAACAGATAGTGCACAGCATGTCCTGACAGCAAAAGAGGATGACACATGGTGTTGGTCTAGCCCTAGCTTCACAGCAGCAGGCTAAAGCCTCATAGCTCAGGTGAGCACAGAAGGGAGGTAACTGCACTACAACCATTTCTGTATGGAGAGTTTACTGGGACTAGATGAGCTGTAGGAAGCACATAACAGGTGGAGAAACATACACGAAATACTGTGCAAATCTGTGGTCTGATTACAGCGCTGCAATTAAGGAAGTTTTTCTTTGATTATTTCATGTGACAGATGATCCCATTTCTTTTGAGCGTTTATGAATTCTTACATGGTTTTCTTCACAGGTGAAATGACACTGAGAATGCGCCTGGAGCTAACCCTTGCAGGAATGGAACTCGGTATTTGGACAAACAAGCTTCCATGGCACCCTAAAGAGCAAGATTTTTGGTCTTAGAAAGCCAAGAATGTGGGGAAAAAGCCCACTATTTACTACCAGGAAACCACATGTTCATAGAGGACATGACATACTTTATTGAAGTCAAGAAGAGCCATAAAGATATTTGATATCTTAAAGTAGTGACAACTGTGGAAATTAGTCTGTGAGGGAAATAAAACCTACTTTTATTGAGAGGAAGGATATACTATCCAGTTTATTGTGTGATTACAGGGGTGCTCAGGGGGAGACACAAAAAGGTTTTTTGTGATCTTTTGTTCTCCCAGCAAGGACAAATACAGCTGCTGGTTTTTTAGATCCCCAAGCACAAGTGCTGGTCAGTGACACGGCCACTTCCAAATATTAATTAAAGGAAGCAAGGAGACAGGACTGTGGTTCTCTTCTCTCTTGCACAGGTCAATACAGCTAAGGATGGGACTGCAGGCTCACTTTTCTATATGCCACTCCTTTCAGTTGCCTTTGGAAATTCTGAATTACTAAAGCTAGTATAGTATTTGTATAATGTAGCTCATATCTGTCAAAACCTCTGAGTGTTCAATAGTAAAAGGACAGGAGAGAGTAGAGCTCCTTCAAAGAAACACACCAACAAAGGACTTCTCAGAATACTCAGAATATGATGTTGGCTTCTCTCTGTAGTGCTTCTATTATTTTTAACTTGATCTTTCCATAATCATAATAGAGATATTGTATTGAAGCTTACATTAAAATGCAGAAGAAAAATATGAGGGAAAATGTACTGGGTTTGTGAGATAATGTTTGTCAGTACCATGACAGGAGTGGAGAAATATTGGAACTTGAATCTGAAGCTGTTTTTCACAGAGGGACAAAAAAGTATAAAAATTAACCAATTCAGATAAAACTGGTCCAGAAAAATGTGACTGTAACTTATGCCTATAATTCTCATGGAATTTAAACAATCCTTGTTATTAATTAATTGTCACAGAATAGATTATTTATATCACCAAGATAAAAGCCTTCTGCCAACAAAGAATGAGAAACTCTTAAAGGTATATTGAAAAGCTTTTCTCTATATATTTTATCACAAAATTTTATGACCCACTTTAAGCAACTCCACACAAATTGACTCACTACCACTTAATTAATTAGCTCACATTTCACAAAGTTAGTACAGAGGATTTTCAAGAGCATATCAGGTAGTTACATGTTCTTGTTGAATAAAAGCAAAAAAAAAATCCTGCAACTGATATCAGCTGAATAAAACAAACTTACCAAAATGCACAGCAGTATGGTTGCCAATTCGACTGCTATCCACTTACACTGAGAATTTCCAGATGAGTCTATGCTTAGTTTCCGTTCCTTTTGCTATATCTCATAATTTCTATTTTCATCGCATTTTTGTAAGTGTAGTTCTTACACCTCATGAAGACAGTTTCTACCGAGCATTTAAGGATGAGAGAAATGCACTTGCAGTGCATAAGAGATGGGACAGATGGATTTTCCTCTATGTAGACAATGCTGTGTAGCTTTCAATGACACTGTATCTAAAGCTAATAGCACCCTCAGTTATGTCAGTCTGATTGCAAATAACCCTCACGGTGATGCAGTTGAGCCAACATAAAAATGTTTATACCAGTATAAGTACCAGTAAAATTTATGCTTATAAAGGCCCCTCTGAAAACCCACCATCTCCTAAAATGTTTTAAAAATACATGTATTGATATGTGTATCCATTCATGAACTCCTATATGTCTGCTTAGATATACTTATGTAAAAACTATATCTATGTTAGCATAAAGCCAAATTATATGTCTGTCCTAACATCATTGCAGTGCCCAAACCACATGGCTACAAATGAAGATTAAGGATTTCAAAGCTCATAATACCTTACCATAGCTGTTATGTCACTGCAGCTCTTTATAAACTTAGAATTCCATGCAAATTACCAACAGAAATATGAGCAAGTGATAAGTACTCCCTTTCCAACAAATATGAAATACATTTTAAAGTAAATTTAATTAACTTAGCATGGACTATACTCCAGATAACTAAAGGTCACAGAGGTTTCTCATCCGGAGAACACAGGCTATGCTTGATTTAGAAGCAGCAGAAAAATCTTACATGCAGCTGAAAGCCTAAAAAATATCTAGGTCTTAGTTTGTTCTGAAAAACCATGCCTGCAAAAGATGCTGCCTCCACGACTCCTCCTTGAAAAGCTTTTCAAAAAAATTTTTATATAGCCTCTCCTGCTTCTCCACACAGTACATAATCACTGTACTCCCTTAAACCTTGCTATGATATCAGTTTAACAAACCCTTCTCCCACTCTCTTCCAGATGCCCCTTTTGCTTAACTATCCTACTTCAGTGATTAGATGCTTAGCCTTTCAGAAAAATCTTGCTGCATAATCAGCGCTCAGCAGCCTATCTCAGGAAACAATGTTATTAAACTTTGTCCTACAACAGAACCATTTAGTTTCTGAGCATTATTCCTTTTTCATGCATCACAGTTCAACAGGACTGCTGGCAGCTATAGGCAATACTTAGTCATCAGATCTCACAAAATTTTGGAAAAGTGTTTGCCAACAGGTGAAACTAAGCATGGTCCATATGTACCTGAAATACTTGAAGAAGAGAATGGCTCTAAATTTTGGCAAGATTTTCTGGTGGTTTCAGCTGGGGTAAAGTTAATTTTCTTCACAGTGCCTAGTACAAGGCTGTGTTTTGGATTTCTGCTGGACACAGGGTTGATAATACAGAGATGTTTTTACTCTTGCTGAGCAGGGCTAGAACATATTCAATGCCTTTTGCTTTTCATACTGACACTTTGGCAAGGGGCTGAAGGTTGGGATGAGACACAGCTGGGACAGGTGATTTCAGCTGACCAAAGAAATATTCCAGGCCATGTGGCCTCATGCTCAGAATGTAAAGTGAGGGAAGAAGGAGGAGATATTTGGAGTGACAGCATGTGTCTTCCCAAGTAAGCCTTACGTGCGATGAGGCCATGCTCTCCTGGAAATGGCTGAACAGCTGCCTGCCCATGGGAAGTGGTGAATGAATTCCTTGTTTTGCTTTGGTTGTGTGCACGACTTCTGCTTTTCTTATTAAACTGTCTTCATGTCAAACCCTGAGTTCTGTGCTTTTACCCTGCCAATTCCATCCCCAGTCCTGCTGGTGGAGGAGTGACCAAGTGGCTCTATTGGGCTTGGTTGCTGACTGGGGTTAAACCCGACATATTTTAATCTCAAATTTCAAATCAATCTCCTAGGCATGAATAAAAAATCATGCCACTGCACAGGTACTCACACTTTCAAAGACACATCTGACCTGTCTTAAAGCTCAGCATCAGCAAGCTATTGGCAACTCGTTGATAGGTTCAGTGCAGAGAAAGAGTGAGGGGTGCTCTGAGACCTTACATTATGGTATCCTTAGGCTTGTCTCTCTCCAATTTAGCTTCTCCTCACACTCCCTTTTAAAGAGTAAATGCTTTTCTTTAACACTTTACACCAGTCACCTAGCAATCATTTGTCACTGACAGGTCTTAGGTCTTCTTTCTCATTCCCTCTATTGCCTCCTGGGAAGGCTCCTGAAGAAGATTATGTGCTGCACTGGGCTACAGCAATCCTGTGGCTGAGAGTGTTCAGAGAGCAAGTCACAGGAAAGAAGACTGGCTGAACACAAGCAGTGAAAAACTTGAGTTGCAGACTGAAAACTGATGCCAAGCCTGAGAATACTTCCCATATTTCAATAAATCCAGTGCAAATTGACTGCAAAGTCTCTGCTAAACTGCCCTACCTGTCTCACTCCTTGTGAAAGCTGTTTCATGAAATAACAGTCTCCCAAATAACTGGAAATGCTGTTTCAAATGCCTTTACAATACAGAATGAAACTAAGTGTCAGGAAAGCTAATTTCCTTCAGAATAAACACAGAAACATTTCATGTTGTGGATCATGTAGAAAGTCTTAGCAAATTAATGCAATCTTAGCTTTCATAATATATCCTTGTCAGACAGAACTGAGAAGCTTTTCAGTTATCCTTATCACATATCAGCAATAACCAACACCAGTTGAAAGTTTCCAATTAAAAAAAAAAGAACCACAATAGAAGCCTATAAATAATGAATAAGGAAAACCTTTTTCATCCACTTGCAGGCAACCATTTCTTTGTTCAAAGACAGAAATGCTGAGATTAAGAATCACGGTTCAAATAAGGAAGAAAATGTCAGGTCAGATAGAAGATTATGCTTCAGCAGAAGCTGCCAGAAAAGAAAGACTCAAGGAAGAAAAACATGTTACCTTGGCAAGGATTTGAAGTGTGATAGTTTTTACCTTTGCAATTAGAGTTTTAAAATTTGTTCTACTCTAATCTTTAACTGCTGCATAGCTATTTCCTTCATTTAAAGTTTTATTTATGTCTTGTATTTGTGAAATCTGAGATTTTACTGCTTTGGAAACATATATACACAGCATACGCAAATCTTGAGTTATGAAAGCAGTATATATAACAAGTGATAATTACCCCTTATAGCCAGTTCTAGTAAATCTTTCAGTCATCCATAAAGAAAAACAGACAGAAAGGTCAAACCGGACAAAGGCCAAACAGGGTATCCTTAGAGTCAGGATAAAAGGTAAGGAGTCGTAACCCTGAACAAAATTTCACTACGTTAGTATTGGTATTTTACCAAAAGGACACAGCAAGCAAGTAGCACACAAAGCACCATTAAGTAACCTGAACTCATAAAAGAATCAGTAATTTTGTAGTCCAAGCAGATTCTTCTATAAAAATGTCAAGAATCTGAATTTTCACAAGCTTGCAAAATTATTTTTACTGATTCTTCTTAAGCTTTGTTTTCACCTTCCTTATGATGCTTCTGTCTTACTTGGTTTGTTAGACTGACTTCTAGTTCTGTACAGAAATTCAGCAATATAGTTCATATGGATTTAACACCTAAAAATACTAGGTATTTATAGATTGTATATCAAAGAAAGAGCCATATAATAAAATAAAAAAATTTAAAAATTAAAAAGTAAAGACTGTGTTTAAAACAATTTTTCTTTAAATGTGAATTGTTAACACCGTCATTATAGCTTTCATTCAGAAAACTGAGAAAGGTATAAACGAATATAAAAAAATGAAGGCAGATCATCCATGAAGCACAACAATGGTTGTGGTGAAGCAAGTGAACAGAGCTTACATTAATTGTTCTGAATAGAAGTTCCTGTTTCTTAGGATGCTTAATTAAATCCTTGATACTTTGAAATGAGGTTGTATATGAGATCACACTTTTTTAAGATTTAATAATTGTAGCATAAAATCTTGACAGATATCCAACTGTATAACCTGAAGTGCATGTCAGTAATTTGAATCAACTCTAGTAAGTAAATGATAAGATAAAAATATATTTTCAAGTGGATTATATTCTAGGATACATGGATGTGCAACAACTTCAGCATCCTAGTTTAGCCAAGGGTTCCTCTGTTTTACTGTTCATTTTGTTTTATTATTTAATTAACTTTTCAGAGAATGCAAATCCTCATCATTCTAGGAGTTTATTTGCCAAAATAGATTATTCTTTAAAATTGAATGGTGTAAGTATACATGTCTTCTTTAATATTAATATTTATCTAAACTTAGCATGGTCTGCAAACATTTATATTTATACCATTTATCACTTAGAGTGACTTCCTCCTGGCAGAGTTCATACCCAGCAGGTTTTCTTGACTCAGAATTTAAAGTGGGAAATAACATTGTACATATGAAACTACAGGCAGCAATCATGAGAAGACATTTGCTCAATTAATAAATGATAACTCAATTTCATTACTTGTTATGTCATACACTAGTCCATTTTCTACAGAGGTGTGTGAGGGAATCAGCCTGTGCAAGCTTGGGCTGACTTCCCAGGAGAACTCCCAGGAGTTTCCCAGCTTGGAAAGGCCATCCAGGCAGTGACAGGTTTGGACATGGATGCCACTGCTCTGCAGAGAAGCCCCCCTGGCAGCATCCCAGAGCCCAGCAGCAGCTCCATCTGCCAGAGTCTCTCTGGGAGAGGGACAACTGAAGGCAGGACCAGGCAGGGCGTGGAGGTGCCAGTGAGAGAGGTGGTGGCCACATTCACTTGCCACCTGAGCTTGATTTCAGACCACTGAAATGTGAGAGACTGTGAGGCACAGTTCAAGATACAGCACGACACTGCACTCATTCAAAGGTAAGGGACAGTGAAGTACAGGACTGCAATGTACCCATTTCAAAAATCTATGGTGTTTCCAAAGAAACTCAAGATGACAGAGCATTAGTGTATCCACTTCTTTTATCCAATGGGAATAAATGCAATTATTATGTCCCTGGTGTCCTGGAAACTCAGTCTGAATAGGCACAGTGTGCACTATCAGGATAGTCAGGCAAAAGACAGATTTGAATCATTATCAAAATACCAGAGTTTTTTTTTTTTTTTTTTTAGTTAAGTCAAAAGTTACTCATGAACTTAAATCCACCAAGCAGTGTCATTTAGGGAAGAAAAAAACTGGGAATTGCGCTGCTGTCAGTCTTTTTTGACTTACCAGGGTAAAGTACACACTCAGCTGAAAAGTGCAAGACACCCAAGACAGTGACCTAATCCCACTTTCCATCTGCTAGCTCAGCATTTAAGCTTTCCATACAAACATGACAGATGATGTGATAGAGAATATCCTGATGAGAAAGACAGGGTCCCCAGGGACCTGGATGACCCTGACTCCAGCCCAGCTACACACACTGATTGAATGAGAAAGGAGATCAAGGTGACCTTTTCCTTCTCTGGTATGCTTAATATTCTAGCATTTCATTTGATTGTCTTGTGCATGCTTGAAAGAAATGTTTTGCTACAACTACCTCAGCCCATTACTTATGTAACTGAAATTCTAAATTCAATGTGTAATATCAATTATTTTTTGCAGTAGGCAAAACAAATTAAAAACCCACATCAGTTACTTAGAAAACCTGATGTGGTTACCTTTTCCCAGAGAGGCTTTTCTTGTCAGTGAGGTGATGCACAGCACAACACTTTGACAGCAGCCCTGGTCTGTGGACAGCTTCAGCTGACCGGCACACAGATGCTGAATCTCTGCCACTGTGTTTTTGGTGGCTGCTCAGATGTGCAGGATGAGCTGCATGATGCAGTTCTCCTTTTCAGGTCTGGTTAGCCCATGCTAATTTAAATGATAACCAAACTGAAGTGCACAACATGACAGAAATAAAAATGTCTCCCAGAGCAGCAGATGTGTGCTTGACCAGCGCAAAGGACAATGCCAGCAATCCCACATCCCAGCAAGGTTGTTTTCCCTTCACTCAGCAAGGCATGCCTGCTTTCTGGTGATCTCACTCCATGCAGGGAAGAAACATAAACTCCATTTTGACACATTTGGATGCAAACCTATGGTTATATAATTAGGGCCTTCCCTCACCTTCTGTCAGGGCTGTTTCCCCTCCCCTGGCAGAGGAAGGCTCAGCACATGCTGAGCAGCCTCCCAGACGGCTGTGCCTGCTCTGTTCCAGCTGAGAGACCTAAACCAAGATGCTCTGGTTTCTTCCTTACATACTACATCCTTACACTTTTACAGAGTTAAGAGGGTGTTTTTTAAAGGTTGTAGTTTCACAGTTACTAAGCCTGAAAACAGAGGAGAGCAGCAGCTGCTGTGCATATTGTGTGTTAGATCTCAACTACTCATTATGTCCTTGAATAACCATTCTTACCATTACACCAGGTGGCCTGTGAAAACACTGCAGCTCATGAAGAGCATTCTTCATGATTCAGGGTCAAACTCAAAGGCAAAATCCCCACTGTCCTCATCCTGAGATACAAAATAAGGGATAGAGGCAGTGCTGATGACATTCATAAAAAGTTGTGAATTCTATGCTCTTCCCTGTTTTATGATTTATACAGTAACTGCTGAAGATTTTTTCCCTCTATAAGAAATGCAGTTTTGAGTCATCCAGGTTAGTTTATCCCAAATACTTTATTCAGGACTTGTAGGGGAATAATTCAGGAAAAACTTTAGAGCAACAAGAAGCCCACTTGTGTAACCTGCAACTACAAGTGAACCCTTACTGAGACACAGGGGAAACTACAAAGTCCCCCAAGTAGCAATACGCTGCCTAGATCACTGCTTCAGTTTCTGCTGCTGAGATGAACGAGACAGCTCTCACTCAAAGAGCCATTGAAAGACAGAGACTTTGAGACTTTCCAGCTCTAACCTTCCCCTGACAATCAGCTCCTCATGCAAAAGTCACATGGGATCACAGATTGGATTTCTCTGTCCTCAGGGAGGCATGCTCTGCTCCCATAAGGGACAGGCTTGTCACTGCTACAATTAGGGACTGCACTCTAGGGAGCGGGAGAACAAGAAGTGCTACACAATGCCAGGATGCCTGTCTGACCCAAGAACTGCAGAGAAAAGTTTGTGCCTGGTTGCAAATTTCAGTGTTTTAGAATCATAGGAAGGGTCCTTAATGATCACCTAGTTCCAACCCCCCTGCCATGGGCAGAGAAGCATTTTACACATAGTAGTGGCTGCTGGGCAATCCTCTTCAAAATCTATGTTGCTTGTCTGTCTTTTTGATCCCCTTGAGGACACCTGAGAAGTTTGGAAAGTTTGAGTTACTTGCCAGGAGGAGGGATGCTGTGAGACTGTAAACATATGTGTGAGACCCAGAGCCTGGGGCACCGACTGAGGGATGCAGGGGTGAGGCTGTGAAGCCCCATGACCTCATGCACTGGAAGAGGAGCAAAAATGACCATGCCCCACTCAGCTCTCCCAGGCTTTAAAAGACAGATCCAGGAGATTGAACCCTGCACAAGAGGCTGTCCTCTACAAAAGAAGTGGTGGGGTTTCAAACAACTGCATTTTAAATGTTTTGTGTAGTAGCCCTTCCCAAGAGACCCCTACAAGCTTATTTCTCACTTTATGAATATCCATTTTATGTCTTATTTTTTAATGTAAATATATGTGAATTGTATGTCAGCATGAGACCAAAGCAGTTTTGAATTATAAGATAATGGCCAATTCAGAATTAAGCCCATCCTGATCCACACCTTTCACATTGGTAGAGTTGACTTCTCCAGATCCTACCAGTATATTTATGTAGGATGAAATCTAGTCTTGAATTACAAAATTTATCACCACTACTATTTCATTATTTTTCATTTTAAAATCTAATGATGTTAAAACTTAGAAGGGAAAAAA
>PYHW01010717.1:1232326-1288995 GCA_013186435.1 Turdus rufiventris
CTATATTCAAGAGAAAGAAACCACTCCAACTGGAACTGGTTAAAGTCAAAGTTCCAGAGAAATAACTCCTTTTTCCTGCCACTTCAGCAAACCTCCACTTGCTTTAACCTGTTTTGAGTAATCTCTTTGTACTAATCCACAGGAAAAAAAATTAAAATTTAGGAAAAAGGTTCAACAGTGATTTCCTATTAGCACTAATTAGGAACAATGTGTTTTACTAAGAGCAAAGAAATTGGTGTAGAAGACTAAGACACAAAGAACAGTTTTAAAGTGAAACTCATTGATTTTAAGTTAATGATTGCTTAAAAATTTTTCCTAAAATATGGTCTACGTCATTGTTGTGCTGTTTCATTTTAACTTCTGATTTATTTTTCCTTTTATTTCTTCATCTGGAGTTTGAATAGTTACAGGAAGCAGACTAGCATTAAGAGAAAAAGCCTCCCATGTAAAGCAACAGCTATTAAATTATAATTACTCTAAATAATAAAGGATTTAATAATTAATATAGAGCAGTTATATAATACACCTGACAGACAGCTCTGGAATAAAGTTGTGTGGCAAAGCACAACCAGAGCACTAAAGTGTTTATGCATATGCAAATCATTATATTTGTGCTCTTTATAACATTAAATACATTTCTCTAAGAGTTTCCAGAATTAAAACTGATACTTCAGGTACCAAGAGAGAATAATTTGACAAGACATTCCTAGTTTGAAGGAATCTATTCTACTCAGAAAATTGATAGCATACAGCAACATTGTGTTTTTAGGACAGGATTGATGCCTGTAGGAGGGAAATACAATATAAGGCAAAAATCCTTGCAAAGCTGATTAAAACTGGAAAAGCAGAAGTATGCATTTTTTTCCTCATGTATGAATATTGCAGAATGAGACTGAAGAAATTTTTAAATGGCTTGGGCATAAAATACTAGATTAAATAACCTCCATAAGATGCACAAAATTTTGGAAAACTGCTGTATAAAACGAATGTAATTGGATTTTCATTGCAAGTGAGATCAAAAGTCAAAAAGCTGTAGTACTTTAAATGAGATGGATTAGTGTCTAAGTGTTCTAATATAATTTTTTGCCTTTTGCCTAAGACAATGTTAAAATTGTTAAAATTGTAGGTGAAGACAGCTGAAGCTTGTTTGGAGTATGAGAGTAAGCAGAATTTTGGAAGCAGGTAATGCTAAAAACAATTTAAACATATTTTAAAAAGTTTTTCCCAGAAACTGATAGCAAAGTCTTAGTATAAGCTACTTAGAAAAGTCAGTTGTCCCATTAACTTTATTTCTGATGAGTCTGAAAGTCAAGAGCACAGTGATTAAAGTGTGAGAAGGAGTTTTAAATCTTACCTGGAGTACACATCTCAGTGCATGTGCATCTGAGTAACTGCTACCAATCCTTTGATATTTACAGCATTTGATGGAAATTTAAATCATGGAATATATCCAGAAGAAAAAAAAAAATAAAAGACTGCGGCAGAATGCTAACCTGTTGATTATTTATTGTGATAATCTATGAGGTGTTTTATATAGTTACACACTTGACCATAAATCTTTAATTACCGCATTTTTAAGAATCTCAGTACAAAACTGTATTTAAAAAGTACTTAGGCACAAGTTTTGTCTCTTCTCTGTCTTATAAACAATTCCCTCTTCTGCAATAGCATGTACGAATTCTTGGAAGCTATCACAAGTCAAGTGCTCATACTGATTTTCAGTTAAAGATTAAAAAATGTTCTCTTGCTTCCCTGTGATTTGGGTAGGTACAGAAAAATTAGAACAAATCTATTGTTTCTAGATTTAAGTAATTTTGATATAAACAAGAACAATGGGAAGACAGTAAATGTCAAAACTCATGAGCAAGCAGCAGCCACAGACATATAAAACACATCCTAGAGAAGAAATCACTTCTTGTGTGAGAGCAGCCTCTGGATCTTCACTTGTGTATTTGGAAAGCTGGGACTCTCAAATTCCAGCTACCATCTTTTCCTTTTTGCTGATGCCCTCCTCACCTCATTGGTCTTACCATCTGACTTTCTAGGAGGACCAGAGATGTCCTGGCCATGGTCCTGAAAGAACCAGTGCCAGGAAAAAGAAGAGACAACAGAGGTGCCAGGATTTACAGCTTAAATCACTTTTTCACTTCGCCAGATCATGGTATTCCTCACTGCAGCAGTATCACGAGTGAACATGGGGAAAACACAGCTGCTGAACAGAACAGTGCTTGTGTTGCAATCTTCATCTGCACTGGCCTAGCTGCAGGAGGAGTTACTGGCTCCTTTTCAACCACACCATTGATGCTATTTGGCAGCACCTCTGTTTTCCATGTGCAGCACCAACTTGCTTTGCCTTTGCTCTGCTGAATTACTTCTGGCAGGCAGCAGCGGATATATCCCTAGAAATGGAAGTTTCTTAGTTAAATGGAAAATATTCTATAACTCCTGCACCCTATTCATGGACTGTTTCTGCAGGTGCATTTCAACCCTGAGCTGTAAAGGATAGGGTTATTACAATTCAAAGAGAAAGCAATTTTCACTTCTGTAACTGGTGTTGAGACCATGTCAACCTGCAGCATCACTTGGGTTGTTTCATCCCTGTGCAGAACGCCCCCATTCTTGCAGATTTTGAAGCTGCTGTTTTAACCAAGTGTAGCACGTCATGGGTGTTCTGGTATTTCTTGTGTGTGTACATGGGAGGGACAGTGGAGCTGCCATGAGAACTTAATGGACTTTTCTGGACTAGCCACTAATGACAGTTCTTTCTGCTCATTTTCCTACCCTGAAAATACTGAATCCCTTCACATCTTTGACATGTGCCCTGCCCTACTCCAACATACTAAAAATACTTTGCAAGACCAGGAGAACTGAAAAGAGAGACCAGAGAGGGAGCAGAAAGCAGGCTGGCACAGCTGTAGGACACACACAGCTTAGGGGCCAGGCCAGGCAACTCTACTGAGCCTGGTGAACAGTAGCAAAGGTGGTGGGAGGCACAGAGAAATGATGGGAGGACACAGACACAGCCTCATCATGTTTCACTGCCAAAAGTTACAGCACACAATGCTGGAGAGATGAGAGCCCTGAGAGACAGCCATGTTTATCCTTAACGCTTGCATACCTCCAGAAGAAATATTATTACAGACTTTTTTGCCTATTGTTAAGTCCCTAATCTCATATCTAAGTTTCTTAAAACAAAGCAACTATTTTGGGAATTTCTCTACCATTCTGAAGTTTTACAGAAGAGGTCCAAAGAGATAGTTACAGGTATCATTCATCTAGGTCCAGTTAATAAGTGGCAATACATCAACAGAATAGCAATAACTACTCAGATTGAGACTTTTGTTTACAAAATTAGTTTCCTGATTTTGCCTATGAGAATGAAGTAATGAGAAAATAGAAAATATACACTAACACTATATTTTTGATATTGTATTTTTTTTTAACTTGGGACATGATGTTCTCAGACTGTTTTTATTTCTTTCAGTGGGCCTTTCCATATCCTAGAAGATTTTGACAGGACATGCTGTAAAACCTCTGTGGATGAAAGATTCAATTGAAAACAAAAGCTAAATCTATCATGATCTATCTTGTGCATTGTCTGTTTCCTTTATAGCCGATACTGGTTTTGTGAAAACCCACTCACTGACTTTTGTAAGAGAAATTGGATAAGTCTGTTTTGAAGAGGTCCAATTTCCTGCTCCTCTTTTCTTAATAAAAGCCTCCTTTACACCCCATACAAACCTTTCATTGAACTTAAACATAAAATTACCTGCTCTCTGATACCCAGTAATATGCTTCTAAATCATCTAATTCCCATCTACCTGAAAATAAAAATTATTCTATACCTTGACCTAGCCTAGAGTGTAATTTAGCAATCAAGAAAGCACCATACACATAATTTGAAGTGGTGATAAACCATCTGAATTTCTCTGCTTCTTGCATGAGACATTTTCTTAGAGGAACCTGTGTATGACTAATTTAATTCTACCTCAGAAAGAAAACAGGCCTCTTGAAAATAAAGTTGAATAGAATTATCACAACAAATTTTTGTTAGAGCATGCCAGATAAGATCATATTTTTCTAAAATTATATTACTATAGCTTTTATAGCAGTCATAAATAAAAGGAAGTTTTAAAGCCAGTTTTAAAAGGACTATCTCCAAATTAAATCCTGATTTTTATCAGTATTTAATTTTTGGCGAAAACAAATAATGAATTAATGAAACCAACTTATAGGTTTCAATAATACATAAATTATTTTTTTCTTACTACAAATAAATTTATCTTGCAACTTCATTTGATTGTCAAGAAAAATCAACAAATGCAAAATATAAATTCTGAAATATTCATTCTCTTTCACAGATGTTAAACAGAATTATTACATATAGCAAAATTTAGTAAATGTCAATAAATGCTTTTTTAAAAAGAAAAATTAAAAATTATATATTTATAATGAAGCAATATTTAATTTTTGGTTTATTCTGGTTGGTTGGTTGGTTTATTTCTCTAGAGATATGGTTGTTAAAATACTCTGTCTTGGTAACAAATGTGTTAAAATGGTGAGACACAGGAATCTCTGCTGAGGTGACTGGATACCCAGATTGGTTTTCTGCATGGAACAGGCACAAGGGCACACAGTCAGCTACAGCTCTCCTCCAAGTCTAAGACAACAAGCAAATAGTGAGGTATCTCAGGGAGCCCACAAAGTATCCAAAACCCAGACAGGGCACTAACAATTTCTGTGCTTCTGAAATTCACACCACGACAGAACCCATCAGCCTGAGGTGACACATCCCACAAGGCTGCTGAAGACATAAGGCACCACACACAAGGAAGTCAGACTTTTTCACAGGCTGTTGGGTCACCAACTCAGCTACCTTGGTTCAGACATCACAAATACACAAACTATCAGAGCATTATGTATTTAAAAAATATTTTGCTCAAATTTTGTAAGAAAATTCTTATTCCCTACCAGAATAAAGTCAGCCTAACGGTTGAAAAATTTGGGTGAATATTTCCATTCACAGTTCACCATACAGAGGGTAAGAAGTGCAACAGAGCCTGATCTTGACAACCTCACTGGTTTCTGGATGGTATACTGCTGGGCTTTCACCATGATTTGCAACCACAAAAATCCTTTTTGCACCAAGGCAGGATAAGTTACAATGGTAAAGTATTCTTTTTTCCTTTGTCCTACTACAATAATCATTCACGGTGAAATACCTACAAATTCTAGGAACTGAGAAAATAGTTTTCAGATTTGCTGTGCTGTCCAAATTATTGTGCTGGGGAGGAATCTAAAATTAATTTAATCTCTATTTGCATTACTAAAAAATACAGTTTGAGCTTTTTCAGCTTTCTCAGCAAGGATTCTCATATTTACAGATTTAATTTTGTTTGATTTATTCTTCAGCAGCACCAAATTAGTTTTGTGAGATCTAAAATCAGTAAAAAATTAGTGTCTGTACTTGGTTATTTAAACATTATTATATGGGAAGTGACCAATGATTTTAAACCTACAGAAGAAGCAACTGGGTAGTGCTTCATTTAACTTATTGTTATTGCCACAGTTAATTTACAGCCACTACACTATTTATTAGTTAGAAGATGATTTGAGGGGATTCCTCTACCCAAACTTCAATGGGTGCAGTGTCTATCACAGCCACCTTGTCCGGGGTCTCTGTCAAGAAGCTGAGTAAGACAGACACTTCCTATAGACCATGATTTGTTTGATTTTTTATAGACACAGAGCAAAGGATAAGATTTAGTTTCATTCTGGAACTGCCCACATCTTTCTTTAAGGTGGTTCAAGACAACTTGCCCAGATGCAAATATCTGGGTAAATTGTTTGAATTTTCATGGATGTCACAGATGACACAGGTTTCATCTCCTGACATGACCTCCTTCACAAATAAAAGGTGAAGGAAAACAAACACAGAATTAATAAATTATTCCCTTCTTACACAATGATTTATCACACATAGTAGCATAGCTTTGAAAAGAGTTGAAAGACAAATGTTTGAAAGGAAGGTTTTCATAAAGTCCACTGAAGAAAACAATAGCTGCTCACAAAAAAATAGCCCTGCTGTCACTTACACCTGTACCTGTGTGCAGCACACAGACAACAAAAACTGAGCTCAGCCTGACTCATCAGAGATGAGTCCTGTTGCACTGATATATTTATGCTTAAGATTTTTCTTGAAATTTCCTACCATTTAACTAGTTTAAGCTAATTGTTTACCTTTTCCTGTTAATAAAGTAATTCAAAGATCTATAACTGTTAAAATATAAGTTAAGGGATTTACATTTCTATTTCCACTCATGTTAGACAGGAGATTCAATGACCTAGGCACCAAGGTCAAAAACAAATATGGGCATAATTAACAGTGCTGATATATTCTAGATCTGACTCAATACTTTTTTGTGACAAGAAAGAAGAATTTCTCCTAACCTCACTCAGCCTCCTAGATCAGCAACAGGAATATTCCTCTGAGATACGTCAAATAAGGGTTTAAGTTCCCTCTCAGAAAAGTCTGGATGAGGGATCCAAACTCAGTTCTCCCCCAGTTTAGATGAATGTCCCAGCATCTGGATTGTTATTTTGCTCTTTCTTTCTGGTAAATTAATACATGACAAAAAAGAATAAGCATGAAAGACTTAGAAATTCACCCT
The DNA here is from genome assembly GCA_013186435.1 of Turdus rufiventris. Lineage (NCBI taxonomy): Eukaryota > Metazoa > Chordata > Aves > Passeriformes > Turdidae > Turdus > Turdus rufiventris. The sequence continues at coordinate 1,238,998 of PYHW01010717.1, forward strand.
AGATATATCTCAGGAGCAGTTCAGTAACTTCAGAATAAAGGAGGTTTTGATGTAAATTCATTTTCTACAGTGAGCAGAGGATGGAACTACATCTGAATTATGCACTTTTTATGTGGCTGGTCTGTCTGCTGCACATGGGGGCATCCTGAGCAATGCTGCATCTTGTCAGAAAACAATTTGTCCTGAGGTACTAGGGCTTAGATGTGGCTTAGATGTGTCAGATTTTACTGTAAGTCCAGAGCAGACAAATGCTGGTGTAAATATGGGTGTGAAGGGACATAAAAAACAGGAAAACATCTGAGGAAAAGCTTGAGGATCTATATTCTTACCATTTATATGGTAAACTAATTAAAACCACTTAAAATTAAATCCATATTATTCAGTTATCAAAAAAAAATTACATTAATGAAATTTGGAAGCCTATTTTCACTTGGCAACCACAGTAAATTTGTATGTGTCAAAACCAAAAAAAACCAACAAAACGCTAAAACCCCCATTTAAAATGACACACAATTGCCTGTGTAGACACTTTAGCAGGAACTAAATTCTATGTATACCTTTTTCATTTGTAGTCCTAGAAGAAGGCATTGCAGTAGACTGTCACACGCCTGGTATAATTTCATTTCACGAAAGAAATAAAGTTTCATATTTCATATGCCTCAAGAAGATAATTTCCGTATTTGGGTACTTAAGATAGGTTCAGATTATATACTATAAGATCAAAGTAGGCTGTGGATCAATACCTTAAAAATTTAAAAGCTGCTACATTCACAGATGTGTATTTAATCCATGTGCAAAATGAGTTCTCTTCCGTTGTCTGTCTACACATTACAGGTTTGGCTGTGTGAGATGCTGAAAGCCCTGAATGCCCAATCAATTTAACATTTCAGGATGGACTCAGAACTTTTCTGTATCAGTCTCAGAGTTTACAATGTTACAACTACACTGCCTTCATAAAGCACTGCTTAATTACAGCACATACACGGCAGTAATTCATCATACCATAAGCTACTGCTGATTAAAAGCTGTAAGCTGGTTTTAAAACCTTGTGCACTCATTATAATCAACAGTAGGGAAGGATTCCTAAAGGCTTGACCCATTTCCAATGGGATTTGACCCAATTCAGTGTGATGCAGCTTCATTTATATTTTATCTGTTGATTGGGTTTTATCCATCTAACAGATCAGCTATTGATTTCCATGTAACAGCACAATTTATAGAACCATTCCAGATTAAAAAGAGAGACATCTATTGTTCAATTTTGTTTGTCCTTGGTTATTCCTAGGGATTAATTATCCACCATCATCTAGCTAGCTTATTTTGAAAAATGAAATGTGGGGCATAACTGCCCTGGCAGCTTTTTCTACTATTTGACCATTTATATAGAGTTACCTGATGATTTGGCTAACATGTAATCTAAAATGGTCCCTTAAATCCTTCTTCACCCTCATAATCACGGACCACAGGCAAAAATCCCATCACTGAGAATGGCTGATAGATTGTAGTACAGGAATGGAAACCTATCATGTACAAGCCAGGAAGCTTTTCTCCTTCTTCAGAGCATTACAAGGCACCCACATCTCTTAGTTTGGGTAATCTGCGGGAATTTCTTGAACAGCAATTAACAAATCTCAGATGAGGACAATTCCCAGAAAACTCATACCATCTGAGAAAAGGGAATACACAGGAGAATATTCTAGTCAAAGCACAAAGGAGTTTACCACTATTCCAGGGACTAATTGCTACCGACCTCCTAGAAAAAGTGGAAAATACACACATGGTGGTGACAAGATGTTATATGGTGCTTATGTCAAATCTGAGATAACAGTATATGCATATCACTATAGTTTTTAATACAAAATTTAGTCAAATGTAAAATTCCTATAATTTTTACCACAGCAAGAATTAAAAAATTATCTAAATAAAAAGTTATTTTAAATTTTCTCTGCTCTTGCAGGATATCAACAAAGATATATAAAAAAAGATTGACAAAGGGAAAATTCAGAGAACCCTGAAGACTGTATTTCCTTTCTGTGCCTCTTGGGCACCTTTCCCATTTCTGGTTTAGTCAAGAAACTACAGTAATTTCCTGACTATAAGGCGCACCCTTTTGACTAAAATTTTGGCCTGAACCTGGAAGTTCGCCTTATAATCGGGTGCGCCTTATATATGGACAAAGTTCGGAAATTTGCCAACCTGGAAGTGTGAGCCGCGAGCAGCGGAGGGAGCTGGCAGAGCCATGGCTGCTGGGTACAGGCGAGCCTGGGGGCCCATGGTGCCGTGGCTACCGGGTTGAGGTGGGGCCTCGGCCAGCAACTGTGCAGGTGGAGCCGGCGGCGGATCCTCGCTGCAAAAAATCCATGCGCCTTATAGTCCAGTGCTCCTTAGGTATCGGTAAAAGTACAGAAATTTGCCGACACCCGGAAGTGCGCCTTATAAGCCAGTGTGCCTGATAGTAGTGAAATTACTGTATTTGGAATGCTAAGTGGCAAGCAATTTGGCTGAATTGGAGTAACATTATGAAATATATCAGCCCTATGTTTCCATCTCCATCCTGAGAAATGTAAAGCAGGGACAGAATTTCACTTTCTTAACACAAAGTGACTAAAAGCCACTCTATGACCTAATCTCTCACCCAGTTAAAATCAGGTCTGCCGGCACAGGCTATTCCAGTTTCCTTATCCGGAACTTGAATGAGTTTACTTTAGCTGCTTGTGAATTTTTCTTTGCTACAGATTTTCAACATTAGTAATTTTATACTTTAGAATGGAGGGAAAAGCTATTTGTGCATTTTTTCCTTTTATCCTGTAATTGCTGACTTTTGAGTTCTTGGTTTATGACATGCAAATGCAACATTTCACTCCCTTACTCCTGTCTCCCTACTTTTTACTTGTTTTTAATAATAGTTGCAATGCCAAGATGAAAGGAAAGCAAACAAATGAATACATGTAGTCTTAAATAAAGAATAAATATTTCATCCTAAATTTATCAAGTATGATGAGAATATGAATGTCACCTGGAATGAATGCTTCTTGAATGAGTGTAAATTACAGACTGTCATGATATCAATTAACTATATTGTAATAAAGAATACTGATGAGCCACTTTTACACCTGTTCTTTTTAATCTATATATTAGTGAGCTGGTGAAAGTGCAAAGCAACAGATGCTGCAAAGGCTTAGAAATCATCTCTTGTCTCCATCCTTTGCATCTGCACCTTGTAGTTATCTGAAGATCAGGAGAAGCACTGCTGAACCTGGGGTTCCAACATGCATAATTTTAATGCGTGCCCAGAGTCCAGTTGGTATCAGCCCAAAGGCTTGAGTGCACCTCGTCCCCATTACCCATGCCTGGCCATGGCTGTCCTGTTTGTGGCAAGAAGGCTGCTTGTAATGACAGAATCAGAAAATCATTTAGGTTGGAAAAGATCTCCAAGATCACGGAGTCCAACCTTTGACTGATCTCTGCCTTGCCAACTTGACCATGGCACCAAGTGCCAGGTCCAGTCATTTATTGAATTTCCCAATCTGTCACGAAAGAGGCAGTGCACATTTGTGTAGGATCTGTTACCCAGCACCAGGAGGTATTTATGCAGACTGTGAAGGCCCAGAGCTACTCTCCCAGTGCATCTGCCCATGGCTCTGTGGGATAAGAAGTCCTGCCAGGGATGCTGGTTGGACTGCTTTGCATGGATGCATCCTTAGGCAGGCAGCAAAAAGAGCCTTTTCTTCCAAGCACTCTGCCCAAGCAAGAGCAGCCAAGGTTTTGCTAAATGGAAGAGCTCCAGGCCAATTAACGCAAATAAATTGAACCTGACAGATCATTTAAGATAAACTTTTATTCCTTTTAGGATCTCATGCTCAGTAAATCTCTACATTAAATTTCACATGGCAGAGCTGAGGAATTTTACAATGCTCCTAGACTGTTATTCTCTTTCTCTTATTCAGTAAAAGAGAAAAAAACCAAAACATAATCATTATTCTGACCAAATCTCCTTTGTCAATCACAACAAAGATCTAAGGGAGGAAAAGCTTGGAAAAATGCTTACATGCTCAAATCTTCAGTCATATAGCCAAGGGAGATGCACTTATCTGGCTACTACATCTTAAAAAAGTTAGGTTTCAGCTTTGCTCCATTTGGGATGGGGCATGTCTAGGTTGACTCGGCTGCCAGCTAACTTCACAGAATCACAGTTGGAAGGGACCCACATGGATCATTGAGCCCAACTCTTAAGTGAATGGTTCATTTGGGGATTGAACTCACATCTTGGTATTAACAGCACCATGCTCTGATCAAGCAAGCTAATCTTTGGGAAAATCCACTTTGGGTAGCATTTTCAAAATGCTTGAGTGACTTAGAAATTAAAATGTATAACTCGGTTGTCTTTCCCCCTGATATTTTATCTTTTGTATTCCTTTCATTTAGTCAGCCTCTCCCATACAAATAGATAGGTCATAGAGGACTAAAGAACAGTAATTTGAATTTTCATTAAAAAAGATAATTGAAATATGTATTAACATGGGAAACAGAAGCAGAAGTCCAACTCAAGCCCAGACAAGAGGTCAAATATTTAGCTTACACAATGATCCATAGCATCGTATATCAGTATATCCTGTATCTGAAGGACACCTATCTACACATATATGGCTTGCAAACCCATGGTCTTTTCCAGAACTAATGTTTCTGTAAAGCCCACTCCTTCCAGAGTCAGTCCATAGCTGGAGTTATGTGCACCGCTGATTTTATCTAGCACAGTAAATCAGGTGAACTAGAGCTACTTGAGCCTTTCAGGGATTAAAGTAGTTATAAAGTGCTGAAAAATGAACCTGTAACACACAGGCAATAATCTAGCATTTGGCTACAGGTTATCACTTAGGTTGTCAGCTGAATTTATCAAACCCGGATATGAGCAGTTAAAAAGCTTTTGATGATTTATAGCTTCTGTACACAACTGCAGCCTTAAATCCTATTTAACATTTTCTGGGTGCGAAAATTCACAAATGGCTTTTTAAAATTTCTGTTCTCTTCTCTGAATTCAACAAGCCCTTTGTGCATTTACTGACCTTTGGGATTCACACGTCAGAGACTTTTCAAAGTCTTTTCCTCTCGAGAGGGGAAACACAGACTAAATACATGAATAAGCCCCTCATTTTTATCAGACTATTTGCCATTTACTAACACAGCAGAACGCAACATTTGCCTGCTGTCACATCAGACTGCCACAGCCATGCTCCAAATGTCACATTAGCAGAGTCAGGTTAAAATCACTTTGTGTTACAACACTTTCTGCAATGACCTTTTGAAGGGCCAGAATGAGAGGAAAGCTTAGCTCCCCTTGCTCTGTGCAGGGAGCCTCTCCTTATTTTTCTCCCAAACTGAGAAACACATGCTTCATTTTCAAGGGGGAGTTGTCAGTTTTTATGAACATGTGATACTCCTGCAATCCACTGAGCTATCTCTGGCTCCATCCTATAGCCTGTGTGGTGGAAGCAGCCCTCTAAATCAGTAAAAATGATTGCCTGAGTATTACGCTCTCTGTGTATGTCAGACACCTTTTTCTTGAGGAGCACAGGGMTCTGCATCCCTGGATGTACTTAACTTTACATTTTGACACAGGTCAGGGCAGTATGTAGAGCAATTTGCCTTACCAGACCTATAAATAACTTGACCTTTTAAAATGGCGAGAGCAAGGTATGTGTATTACTAATTTAGATCCTAATGCACACTTTTAATAGAAGCAAGGTTCTGTCATGATGATATTATAGATGGGAATATAGGCAGCCCGGGGAAGAGCCATCCAGCCTGCTCAGTGCAAAAGCAGAAGGACTGGAACAGACTGGAACAGATTGCCTAAAGGAGTCACCATCCCTGGAAAGCAATCCATCCAGTCAAGAAATGACTGGACCTGGCACTTAGTACTGGGATCTATTTCACAAGGTGGTGATCAGTCAGTCTGGGCTTGATGATCTTGGAGGCCTTTTCCAACTTAAAAGATTCTCTGAATTTAGGGGATACCCTTTCAGTGAGGGATTGCTTTTTTCCTTCTCCTCCAAGCTAGTCTTTATTGGTAGATCCCAGATGATTTGCAGTGGCCAAGCTACTGACAGGGAGACTGTTGCCATGCTTCTTGTGTCCTGTGGGGCTTCTGAGACCACCTAGTGATGCAGTCCAGTCCCAGATTTGGTAAAATAAAAGTAAACTGATTATTATATACAAGAGATTAACTAGTAAAGACTGTACAGTCTGTCAAGGTCAAAGAATGGCCTGGATAGCTCTGAATTGGATATGCAGAAAGCAGCTCAAGTAGGAAAAATGTGTCCATGGCATAAAGGTTAAACAAAGAGGGGAAGAATAAAGGGGGAGCACAGCAAGCTATATCTAACTGCTTCATGTCAGTAGTTGGGAACCATACAAAATTGCACTTAGATTTATGTACAAATGACAGTTCCCTATATCTCTGCCTGACCCTGCTCCTTACACGAACAGTATTAATTCAATACATTTTTCATTCTGGCAGTAGTTTGAACTAAATCACTGTTAAATCATCTGTGGTGGAATCACTTTGTTGCAGGTAGATGTAGTAGATCAATCTAACGAAATAGTTTACTTATGAGGAATTCATCCCTTGTCTTCTATAATCATTTAAGGAAAAAACTATACATGCGCCCCAGTTGCAGATAACAAATGCCAAGATGGATGGAATTTCAAACAGATACTTTTCTAAACAGTCCATAATGATATTCTCCCTTTGGTTTCAGTTTTTGAAATAGTAACTCAAGAGTAAGAAAAGTACGACCCAGTACTTTCATTGCAGGGACAAGGGAACCTTAGGGTCCATAGTAAGCTTTTAAAATATGTTTTGCCTAAGTCCAAAATGTATGGGGTGTGGCTGTTGTGGGGTTTTTTGACTCCCAGACTCTATAAAAGAAAACTCTGAAAAATGAGTGTCTTCTAAGTCAAAATATGAGATTACAAAGGGTCTTTACTGACTCTGGAAACAGAGAAATGGAAAGCTACTATTTGCTGTACTGTTATCCCCACTTCTTTCCAAAAGGAGTGTCAGAAATTCCTGTGGGAGCAAATAATCAACATAATAATAAACAGAGAGATGTTTATCACAGATGTGTAACAAATTCAATACAATTATATTAAATAACATGATTCAAGCCAGAAAAATGACACCTGTGCCATTGGGAAGTACTACCAAAGGCCAGACAGTTAGACAAAATTCAAAAGATATCTCCCAAATCTATTAATTACATGGTCTCATTTTCTGTTACATTTCAATAGAATCAGAATTCTTTAATTTCCAAACCAGGGTCTGGTGATGATACACCAAAATACATTATTTTTTCAAAAACTAAAATGTCAGGTTAGAGAAATAGGTGCCAATACAATGTCAGGATGATTTTCTATGGTTTGAAATTAAATAAACATTTGTAATGGCAGAAAAACACAAAACTGATTAGGATGAAAAAAAGGGGTCTAGTAAAATTGAAAAGCAACTTAGCCTTTCTGTACTCTTAAAGGAGTTAATTCCTGGACTTCAAAGTTTTAGTACAAATGCCTATATGAATTCTGCAGCAACTGCCTTTGGTCACCTACAGAGTGAGTAAATCCATCTTCACTCTTTTTAAAAAATTATCTCTTTTTCATCTCCCTTATTTGTAATAGATCAGAGCTGTTTTCTCATAACACCATGATATATTCTATCATCCCTGAAGTAGTTCTATGAAGGAAATTTTGTCAAACATTCTTTGTTATAAGATTCCACAGATCCAAAAATCTTTTAGATTCTACGTGATTATCTTTGTATTTGTAGCCTACAACTACACAAACTTTAATATCCTTGCTTGGTGCACTACTCAACAATACTCTGTTTTGTCTCTTCAAATGGTAATGTTAAATAATAAATCTATGTCCTTTCAGTGACCTAGATAAACTTCATTTTCTTCTTTTCCATTCATTAAGAATTAAAATTATTCTATTTCACGGTTCCGTATATCTTGAGGAAATATTTGAACTACAAGTTAGGGATGATGTCATTTCAATAGACTGAATTCTCTATTAATTATACCAAATTAAATATTTTCCCATAATATATACCAGAATTTCATGGGTTTCTTGTACATCTTAAGGCTCTTTTTATCCCCATGTAGTGTATTACAAATTCTTAAAAAAAAAAAAAGCATGTCTCTGAGATGTCAAGGGAAGAGATGTGCCAGCACACAGTTCATGGTGGCCCCATAGCCCTCAAGAAAACCTCTGTCTCTCTTCAAAAAACAGGGAGGACTGAGGACTGGGTGGTGACAGGGAGGGACAGCACTGTACCCTGCCTGAAATGGAACATCTGAACAGGTTAACTCAAGTAGAAGTAGGATTCTGAATGCCAACTGAAAAAATAATTAAATTACAGTGAAAATCAGAGGGCTCTGAAGGAAAAACCTGGCAATTCTTTCAGGTTCTTCTTAGACACCATTTCTTTAGTGGGGTACTAATTTCTGTTGAATTTTTGGAGCTGGATACTTCAGTCTTTGGTAGAAATTAATTCTTGTAAAATTATTTTCCCCTGCTTTTCAACTTTTTTCTTTGCTGTTACATTTGAAAGTTAGTATTTTTTATCAGTAATTAAAACATCTCTTAAGACATATTTTGCACAACATTGTGACAGGGACTTATCAGATCCTATGAAACACTTTGTGCCTCAGAGTACACTGAATGAAATGGAATCCTGTGAAAATGAAAGTTGCTTCTATAATATGTGCGCTCATCCCAATAATAATTATTTGCACAGTTCAAACCACCTCTCAGGGGATGGAGCTCTCTGCAAAACACAGGCACAGAGAGACACAGTGATAAACAGGTCTCCCCTGCTCCTCACACGTGCCTGGGGGAAAACGATGAATGCAACTCTTCCATCAGTCCCATCATGCTCACTGCAACTTTGGGTGGCACACAGGTACCCAGCTAGCCTGAAATTAGTTGGCTTGAATGCTGATAGCTGCAAAGCTGTGGCCTCCCATAGCTGTGATCCCAGTGGAAAGGTTACACACCAAACCACTGGTTTTGCTCCTGGGCAGATTTCCAGCTTCCAGTTGGCTCCATGTTATTGCTGCTACACTGCTCACAGCTCTGCAGTTGGCCTGTTTAAAGCTAGCTCAGGTAAAACAAAAAACAAAACAAAACAAAACAAGCTGCCATGGTGACCAGCAGCAGCACATCAGTGTCCCCTTCCAGTGTGTCCTCCCTGCCTTGGAGTTTATATCCACACAATACAGCTTGCTCAAAATGAGATGACTCAACTCCCTACACTTAATCCCATTAATCTTTGTAAATAATTCCCTAAGACCCCAAACAATTTCTATAGCCCTTATCTGTCCTTTCTCCAGTTTGACAGCACAAGTACACAACTTGGGGACCTGAATTTTAATACACTTTCCTGTGTTTATAAAAACAAACCAAATGAACACAAATCCCAACTCCTAAAAAGTAATACCAAGAGATTACAAGAGAAATAACTGGGGAAATATTGCTGTTGGGAGGTATGGAAAAGAACAGAAACTGAACAGGAAATGTGTCCAAGAATCTGACAATAGATGGGGGAAAAGAGCAATAAACATATATTAAATATAATCTCCTGTATGTTTCATCTGACAGAGGACTGTTATTAAGGTAGAGTGAAATACTGATAATAAAATTACAGGTGATGTTCAGTGCTAGTGAGGGACAGCATAATATACAAGAGAAAATTAATGTCAGGTATCCAAATGCAACTGTTGGTACTAAGTAATTAAGAGCATCCAGGATGAGGCCTCAGATTTACTGTGGCTGGTTCTTTGAAAACATCACTGCTGTGCTCACTGGTGTCCAAAGAGCTAAAAAGAGGATGAATGTGGCAAGGCAGAATATTGTGAGAGCAGTTAAAATAATGCAGAAAGGTCATTCAGAAATGTGAATTATGGAGGTGGATGTTTCAGAGATGTGTGTAGCTCTCACCAAGCTCTCACAAAAAAGTATCAGGAAAGGTAGAGGCTTATTAGAATTATAGAGCAGCTTTTGTGATGAAAAAACTAAATGGATGACAAAGACTTACATTTCTAAAGAGACTCATGACAAGAGAGATCTGTAAAACATGAACAATGTGTAAAAAGTAAGACACAGTTATTCACTGCTTATCACATCACAAGAAGCAGGGTATGCCCAGCAAAATTCTAAGACAGTTGATTTAAAACAAACAGATGGAAGGGCTTTAATCATTGCATGCATAATTATTTTGTGAAACTCACTGCCAGTAAATGTGTTGAAGACCGAAAGAAAAAATGGAATCGTGAAAGATATGACAAATTGATAGACAATAAATCACATGCAGTGATTAAACCTTATGGTCCAAAGACACCCTCCAGCTCAAACAGTCATGAAAACACTTGCCTTTTGGATCTCAGACTGTAAACCATGCACCTGTTCTGATACAGATACCCACCAATAATACAGTCATATACTTAGGAAATCTCAGCTTCAATTCACTTTCTGCCTGAGGAGAAATGTAATTTCCACCTCTTTATATTTATGCACACATTTGGATAATGGTTTTCTCTATTTGTCCTGCTAGATCCTTGTACAACACAGAAAAAAAATCCAGACTGATAGACCAGAAGACAAAGGGTGAGTTGACACCTATTAGCAGTTTTGATACTCACTTGGCTGAGAGGTCAAAAGATTTATGTCCAAATAAATTGGTTTTAAAGAAAAAAAGAAAACAACAGAACACAGAACTAATGCTGGAAGAGCAATTAAATTTTATGTTTCCTCCCTACAAATAACCTTATCACAAGTCTAGGGTTTCATGCTTATTCTATGTCTCTTACTAGAAACAATACAAAGTACAACAAGTGGTATTAATAGCACAACGTGGACAAATATTTGTAAATAAAATGCCAGAATCACATTCTGGTCACTGCAGAGGAGCAGCAGCTCCAGAAGAAATACAGCTGGAGTACTAGAGAACTCAAGATGTACTGAAAGTCATCTATCTGTTTCAAGGCACAACAAATACATCTACAGCACTTCAGGCGTCTGTTTAACTTGTTTTTCAAAACTTCCAGAGATAGCAATTTTCCAGAATTAAAATATACTTTAATTACAAAGTTTTTCCTAGCATTGGCTCAAATCTCCACTCCTATTCAAATCTCTTAATTCTCAGCCAGACAATGAGGGCAGAAATTGTTTTAGCAGCAGCTGTCATGCATTTTGACTATTTTCTCTAAGCAGCCTAGATATTTTGGGTTTTGTATAGAGGTATGTCCTTAACTTTACGTTTTCTCCTCATATTTTTCTGAAATCAGCACTGGACACAGTAGATAGTTGTAGCCTTTTGGCACCAGGGAGATTAAAAGGATACTATTATTTTTACATCCCAGTGCAGAAATTTTCTTTTTCTACCTTTTCATGTTTTTGCTTGTTCATGTTCATTCACCTACTGGAATCTTTAGTTCTCTTTATGTATAACTATGAACTGGTGAATTGTTCTTCATTTTGTATTTGTCCAGAAGTTTTCTCCCAATGTAGCACCAGCCATTTGACCTAAAAAAACCAAAATTCTTTTTCTCCTGATTGCTTCTTCAAATTCTTAATATTCGTTGAATCTTTGTCTAGTCCCCCTGGTGCTTGCTGACTCTCCCAGAGACCACTGTATATTTTGACAATTATATATTCTAGTTCATTTTCTTAATCAGCAATGTCAATACTCAGTGACTCCAGATTTAAGGCACACCCTGTGAGAGGTCTATTTGGTATACCTCTCCATATTGAAATGGAACTTTAAATCAGTTTTATGGACACTTTTATAATCATATAGATCACAGTCTAGTGGAAGGTGTCCCTCCCCATGGCATGGGGGTAGTAGTTAGATGATATTTAAACTCCCTTTCAACCCAATCATTTTTATGATTCTATGGATTGATCATTAAGCTAAAAATCCACTAGTCACTAAGGTGTGGACACTTACAATAAAATTACTCAATATGGAGATAAAAATGGACTGGATATGGTACAACAAGAAGTCTACAAAATACACATTCATGTGATTACAGTAAAGATCTCCTGTTAGGATGTGTCAGAAGTCAGCTTTCTGAGTTCTTCAGTAATTCCCTCTTTTGCTTGAAAAATTATAGTTTTTTTATGATATGGGGATCTTTTCCAGAAGGATCCAGCTTAGAATCCTCTGCCCAGGATAAACAGTCCACAGTTTAAATTATGTCTTTCTAACTCATTACATGATAGCTAGGAATTATTTATTGATCATTACTAAAAATTGTTCAAACTACAGAATTCTGAATTTCTTCATATACTTTTTTCCTAAATTCATATCTAGATATTAGAAGGTATTTCTTAATCTTAAAACCCTTAATATTTATAAGGAAATTTTATTCTGACTTTTAAAGTTTTTGCAGAGGCATTGAAATATGAAGCTACTGATTCTGGATATTTGACAAGACAGTTTCCATATATACATATATATATATATATATATATATATATATATATATATATATATGTCTTAGTTTTCAGAGTTCTTACTAAATATTTTCTATTAACTGGATTAATTCCTTCAACATTATCACCGAAAAAAAATTCACAGACTGGTTCTTTGGGTCATATACAGGACAGATGTTAAATATTAAAAACAAATATATTCTAAGGCAATTAGTCTCATTATTTATATGAGCCTTTGTGGAAGCAAGAACCAACAGTAGTTAAGAGTATGTTGGACTGTATTTAGAATAAATAGAAAGAAACTTTTTCAGGGTTGGATTGATGCCCCTGGAGAACAAGTTACAGATGAACTGAGGATCCAGGAAAGCAATCCTGGGTTCTTAAGTAGCTTCCCCTTGACTGTAGACTTTTTTTTTTTTTGGTCTCTTTCATTTGATTAAACTCAGAGGAATATCTGAATATCTGAATATCTGGGGCTTTTACTGCAGAAGTTCAATAATACTTTTTCTGAGGATACCAGAGGTATTACACTTGACAAGTCATGCTCTCCCTCTCGCTTGGTGAACAGATCAGCTTTCAAGGCTAACAAATGTCATACCACATTACCCGGCTACACGAGTTGAAACACTTAAATTGTTCTCACTTCCTTAAAGATTTTTTTCCAATATGCAGTACCACAGACTTTCATTCCTAACTACGCAAAGCACGATTTCTGCCCAATTCATTTGTATTTGTCTACAATTCTTTGATTTTCCTTTTTAACCTGTTCCAATGCAGATGTCTCTTAGGTTTTTTTTAATGCCTGACAGAAATAGAAGTCTGACTGAAAGCAAGGTGCCTTCTAGGCTCCAGTCAGATTAATCAGAAAGGACCTGCCAAAGTGAAACATTTTGAAGGACAGGTATAGATCCTTTCTTGAAGCCTCCCATATCACAGCAATCTACAATCAGCTTTGTTTCTGCCCTCCTTGCTCCCTGATATGGCCACAACAATTGTCAGAAACTTTTTTCAGCTCTCACTAGACAAAAGATTTTGACCATCTACTTCAACTACATATCTGACTATGAGAAGAGTTCTTAAATTGCACCCATGGAAAAATTGCTATTCATTTGGAAGGATGCAAACTTCAAATATCAATTGAATATCTCAGCTAAACTAAGAGTTTACTCTTTACTTACCAGTAAGGTAAGGGGAGAAAATGCTATTATGTGTGCTTTGTATTCTCTGTTGCATACTAAATAATTCCTGGGAAGTATTCATGATCTATAAAGCAGCAAACAGTTTGGTCACAGCTATCTCTGGCACCATCTGTTTGACCACTTGCAAAAGTAACAGACTGCACAGAAGCTGAAAAAGAGGCATGACTAGCATGAGTTTGGGAAAAAGCTGTATCTAGATCCAAAATTAAACCAACTATTCAGATCTTCTTCACAGTGTGCTGTATTGCAGTTAGCCCTTGAACCGTCACAGGCTGGTTTTCCCTTGCCTCTGGCAGATGTGCCTGTCGGCTTTTTCATAGCCAAAATGTTTGCAGATAGTCTCATTTAAACAAAAGTTTCCTGCAAAGAACAGAAAATTTAGCTCCTGAGACTGCCCTGCTGATTTTTCTACCCAAGCTAATGAGGAACAGAGGTTTTGGCCCTATTCTGATATATTATTACCTATTTATCTGCTTTTTTTTTCTGCATTGAATTATTTCAACTGTGAACACCTGTGACAACTTCATTCAGATTGTTAAAGAAATTATAAAGCTGTGCAGATGAAAAAAGGACTCCTGAAGTATGGAACACTAACACTGGCAATTCCTAATTATTGTGTTTGGATAATAAGCTGCTAATACATTTAATATGAGCTCTATTCATAATTACAACTAATCTTACAAAAGCATTTACAAGACATCTTTGATGTGGTCTTTTTTCCTTGAAATCATCATGATTTGTATTATATTCTTGAAAAAAAAACCCTTTAGCCAATGAGTTATATATCTGTCTCATGCTTGATCACTTCTAACAGCTATAACTACAAAGGAAAAGCCTATTTATCATTTTAGGCACAGGACTTAACTAACTTCTTTACATTATTAGGAACTTCCCCAATACTCCAAGAATTATTAAAAGTTAATGAGAATGTTTCAGAAAGTTTCCTAACCAATTAAGGGTTCTTTTGAACAAATTAATAATGTCTACATTATACCACAAGTATTGAATATAAAAGCTTTGAATAATACCAATAAAAGAACAGAAAAATCCTTAATATTTAGACTACCATTTGTAGTTTAAAAAAATGAGAAAACTTTCATCTATGTTGTTATACTGTTTCTTATTTCAATTTCTCATACATTTTTGCACATTCTCTTTATTTCCAAAATAAGTGAGAAAGCAAACAAAACTTGAGACCAGCCTTAAGATGTGTTGACCAAATATTGCTTGCATGAATAGAAATCCAACCCTTCTCTTGCACTTCTCCATAGGATGCCTGAGTTGGCTTTTTTTTTTTGGTAGGTTAATTGGAAACCTTTGATGATCAAAATACCAGGTATGTGCCTGAATTACTTCTGAAATAGTAATTTTGCAATTACAAGGGATTTTAAAGGGGTGCCTGTCTCCTCTGTTTTTACTGATCTAACAATATTTCAGCTGATGGTAAAACCATTGGTGTTAAATAGTATCTGATATGAAACTGAAAATATTATCAAGAACCTCATTTTGAATGGTTGGAGATAAAAGACAATATAAAATCAGCTATCCTGGACTTCTACTGCTCTTCTGTATTAGTTCAGAAGATATATATTGCACCTCCCCATGATCCCAAATCACATTCTTAATGTGCAGAGGGAACATGCCAAACTTCCTCCTCATTCAGGTGTTCTAGGAGGGTAGGTGTAGCTACCTTAGGTAAAATTCATTAGAGCTCCTCCAGGCTTCTGAGGAATTAACACCTCTTGTAAAAATTTTCTCATTACTCTTTCACGCGGCTGTAAACATCGCTTTTATGAAAATAAAAGCGGGGGGGGCAGAGGGGACAAAGAAGAGGAAGGAATCAATATTTATCATTAGTGTTGAGCAAGAATTCTTAAATTACATTACCATGAGATGATGTCTGCAAAGTTTCAGTGGGTCGAAATTCTTCCGGGAACATGAGTTAATAGCATCGCTTACAGTTGTGAAGGCAAGAGCAATTCTGAAGATTGCTTCAGTAATTCAGAATGAGTAACAACAGAACCCAACAAGTGCGCTGCTGTTCATTAATAATGATGTCCATACAGCAGACAATTTCTGTTTAAAGAATTAGCCTTTGCAACTTGGTCAGCAGGATTATGTTTAAAGCGCTCTGCTGAAAACAAAGGGGGAGCAAGCTTCTCTCTCATGCATTGTATGGGAAGAACTTGCCAGCTTACGACTACCCTCATGAGACCATCCAAATGCAATCATCTCCTGTTTTATCTCTGCCTCAGCCTAGGAAACAACCACATGAATTGCATTCTAGAAACTGCAGAAACAACTACAACATGAATCAGCACTTCTGCAGAAAACTCTCCCAGCAAGTGCCTCATCCTGGCTGCAAATGGCCCCTGACAAATCCCTACAGCTTCATTTGCAGTCTCTGCTGCTGAGACCATTCCCTGCAGGAGCAGCTCAGGCTGAGAGGATGCAGCAGGCTTGGGGAGTTGTGCTGTGGAAAATGTTGCCTCCAAGGGATGGGGTCAGCAGTTTGTGTCCTCTGCACGTTGAGGGACTGACTCCTGAAGCTTGGTAAAAACCAAGCAGTTGCAAAATGTCAAAAGCGAGTCTTCAGAGAGCGCAAAAACTAACTTGAAAGAGCTTAACAACAAAAATCCTCTCTAGATTCCATTTCACATTCATTTTTAAGAAACAGCTGTATTAAGAAGTGAATACTTAGCTGACCAATAGGGTTTTTTAAACAGCTACAGGTTGCTATAGATCAATAGTGTCTATAAATATGGGGATTTTAAGAAAAATTTCATGAAAAATTATTGGAAATACCTCATAGCACTCAATGTTCAGAACACAGCAATTTAAACAGGCAACAAAAACTTATTACCTTTCTTTCTGCATCTTCCAAACAGTTCCTTTTAAAAATAATTGTACAGATTTAAAACATCCTGAAACAAATGCAACTGACAAAAAAGTTGCATACATAAATATAATGAAAATTGCTTGCAACCTACCTTGGAATTGCGTAAATTTGATGGTTCCCATCCTCTCTCCATTTCTGAAAACAACTTCACCCTAAATAAAATAAATAAACACCTTAAAAGTTTTATAGATCTCTCATGATAGTTTTTCATTAACATCTAAATTTTCCATTGACTATTAAAATTACCAAAGCAATGTTTAAATGCTGAAGATAGCAGATTCAAACTGATTAAAAATAACTCAAGATCACCTCCTTAAAGCCTTCTCCTACAGCTTTCAAATGGCCTTAGAAAACTGGCCAGTGTTACCACCCACTTCTCATTTAAAGGAAAAGAAAGCACAATAAAGCCAGTAACTTACTGAATTTTAGATGATGAGAGAGATGCAAACAATTGATTTTCATTGTTTCCTTATGAAGGATATGTAAAAACTTTCAAATATCACACTAGAAAATAGTTTTCCACTTCATTAATCCATCATACAGTTCTCCAAATGGCTCTACAAGCTATTTATCTTATATACTCCTCCTACTAGATTATGGATGCCAGTAGCTCCTATGGCTTGGTTTTGTCCTATACCAACATGTGTGTCCTATATTCATTTAAATTGTAACGTCTTTAAGTCAGTACTACGATCTATGGTGCTATACACTCTTACTTCTCAATATATTGGTCATATAATGCTGAAACTACCTCACAATTTCCCTAGGAAATTGCTCCCATCTTTTATCCCATCTTCCTGGATTAAATTAAGAAAAGATCTTGTTAAAATTCCTCCTTACTTCAGCTATTTCATAATTGAGTATGAAAGAAGAGGGTTTAATTAATTTACAGTAAGTATTTTTAATATTTTGAACATGTAGCGGAGAGCTGAGTGCTGTCAAAATAGATTGCTGTTCTACTTCATCCCTGGTTTGGCTTATTAACACCATTGCCATAAATCTTTGTTTCGGCGGATATCAGAGCGAAAGAAACCAAATGGTAAACCTGTGAGGCTACAATACATTTCTCTGTGGCAGCCTGTCAATTTTTGGATAACCCTTTCTGGTCACTGAAGGGATGCACTGAAGGCCTCTGAAATACTGAAGTCAGGTCCCTAAACTTTAAGAATCAAAAACTTTTAAAAAGTGCTTAACTTTAGGAATCGAAAACTAAACTTTAAGAATTGAAACCTCTGATCTCCTCGCTACTTTATTAAAAAAAAAAACCAAAAAAAACCCAAAACTAAAAAAAGATAATTACATTTTAAGCAAAAGAAGTTATATAAATAGACTATAAAATGTTTAATTTAATTTTATAAATTACAGCAATGTTAGTAAGAAAAAGCCAACCAGTGTTTCAGAAACCTGTCTTTAGTAATTACATGTAATTTATGGCATGAGTAGTGAGCTATAACCTGATGATGTTCTACAGCTCACATCAAGCCATTTCTTTGCTACTTAGATAACATACCATGAGATTTAGCTGGAGAGGTTTCTTCTTTACACGTGAGATTCATAAATTACTAAAAATGTTTTTCTTTATTTAAAGTGGAAGATGTTTGAATAATAGATATTACTGATACTCATACTAAAATGCGACATTCTGAGAGCCAGCAAACACTATTCCATCCTTTCTTTTTACCTCACCACACACTCCAGCACACTGTCAGTAAAAACTGCATTTTATGGTATGACCCACCATAAAACCTAGATCTTATGAAATCCATGTGAATACAGCAATAAATAAAATCTTCTTTTACCTTCCATTGTGTTTTAGTGATGTTACGTAGGTATATTTAGATATTGGTTAGCAAAAGGACCAGTGATTGTACAGAATTAAATAAAATAATAGAAGTAATGTTAATACTAACTTCTCCAGAGCATGACCATCATATTAAAAAAATATTTCTTGATCAAGCAAATATTTTATTTCAAGAGATGTAAAATAAGACCTCTCTCCTGAGCAAGCACTTAAATCAACTGCACAAGTGAATAACTTGCACTTAGAACAAACCCCACATTTTACTGTATATTAAATAATTAATTAGCAAAGCCTCTCTCTTCTGTTTCACACATCTCATCTCAGTGGAGACCCTCAGAAACCACACTGGTGTCTTGGTGCCTATTTAATTTTATGCAATCTACCATCTACATTTTTCCTTTCCTTTAGTTGTAAAAGTGAATGCCAGAGTAAATGCCTATCTGCCCAGCTGATCTGCCCAACTTTAAGCTGTGAACAGGCATCTTCACACCAGCCATGACCCTTGAAAAGCTGATGGGAAGGAAATGGAAAGTTTGTGGCTTGGAGTCCAACAGACAGAGATGTGAACAGACGGTGGAAAAGGAGCTGAATGAGCTCAGTCTGGCCCAGTTTGGCTCCTCTGGATATTGCTGCTGGTGTATACAACCACCAGGGCACACAGAATATCAGATTTTTTTGGCCCAAATACGTCCCTGTATTTGGGATTCATTGCAGCTGCATAACTCATCATACAGCCTTACACAGGTGTACTTTATTTAGTTTTCCTAAATGTACTACCACTCATAAGTATAAATAATACTAGTCTCACGTTACAAGTTAGGAGACTCAAACAACAGAAATACAGAAAGCAGAAGGTTGTGTTGTGGTTTTTTTTAGGTTTTTATTTGTGTTTGTTTGTTTGCTTTTTGATTACATCTCTGACCTGCTTCCCTTTTAATTGTCTTTTTTTTTTTTTTGCCTTCCCTCAAAACTCTAAAGTGCTTGAAAGTCCTTTACAAATGATGAAAACCAGACTGGACCAGACATTTCAACAGATCAATCTCACTTGCCACATACAAGGACATCATCTCCCTGTTTCTTCTGAGCACCATCATCTTTTTGTGCTCTGTTTTACAAACCTAATATTGATTTGTGTACTTTGTTATACAGAGTAACTGTTTCATCCCCTTAATAAAAAGACATTTTCTACCCTCCTTTGATGTAGACTCTTTTCCTTTTATCTTAAGCCATTAGTTCTTTATTTGTGGTCAGAATAAGAAGTCCACATCGTCCATTCGCACTTACAAATTATTAGTCAACATTACATTTATTTCAGACATATGGGACTTCCCCTGTCTTTACAGCAGTCATTTGTCTCTACTTGGAAGGAGCTGTATATTATGCTTCTGTGTTTTTTTCCCTGGTGGTTAAAAAGTAGGTATCTTTGCTGTATTATGAACATGATATTAAGCTCTTTTTGAACTACTGAGCACTAGCATTTATTAAAATTTTCTATTTAAATTTTTATTTATTAAAATAATTTTATATATTCTTTATATATTTATATAATGTATAAAATTAAATTTGTCTGTTTAAGTTCTGTGACATCTGCTGAAATCAAAGTGTACTTCCGAACTTGCAGTTTCCTTATTGGACTATGTCCAATAAAAGTACAAGCCAAGGAGGATGAAGCATCCCAGGATAGGAAACCTCAGAGTTTGCTATCACCCAGAGGGCAGCATACTGGCCTCTCACATTGCTCCTAGCTGTACAGCTCTACACCTACCTGGTGGTAGCTCAGCATTCATCAAGCCCCTGTGTGAGCTGTAGCGTCCTACTAAATCAGCAAAATGCATTCACTGTTTTTTGGTTTTTGTGGGTTTTTTTGTTTGGTTTTGTTATGGGGTGTTTTTTGTTTGTTTGGGGTTTTTTTGTTGTTGTTGTTCGGGGGTTTTTTATTGCTTTGGCAAGTGGGCAATATGTTGTTTATGAATTGCTGGACCACAGCCAGCACAAAGGAGCCCTGGAAAGATGCAGGTACTAGCAGAAGGAAGTAGGAGGAAGGAAGCAACTCTCTCTTAGCCCCAGATCCTTTCAGAAGATTTTCTGTTTTCATGGAATCCACACAGCCTGCCACTCACATGTTGCGCTCAATTTACTCACTCAGGACTTTTTAGCTAGTGACACAACTTCCCAGACACACACAAAGCACCAAGCTGGGATTCTGTGGCTCTTGGCTCTGCAACCTCTGGGCAGTGAAGAGCTACCCATTGCAATTCAAAGCCTCTTCCACCCTGCAGTCTTCATGTTCAAGACAGTGGTGTTTATAGAGCAAGGGAATATCATTTATTCTACCTATCAGGCTTTGAGCTCTGCAAGTATAACCTCGCTTCTGAAACAAAACAGCAAGCTTCCAGCTGAGGGCAGCTTGTGCACAACTCTTCTGGTTTCAACCTAGTTACATCACTCATTCAGCTGCAGACAAAGAGCTAAGTACAGGAGATGTAAGCAGAGTGAAAGAGAGGATACCAGGGAGACAGCAGTGAAGGTGTAACCCTGTGTGGGACAAAGAGGTAACCATCATCTTTGGATAAATGAGAGGAGAGCAGAAGGCAGAGGGTGACAAAAATTAAAATGCTCCATCAAATCAGAAATGGTCCTCAGTCCATGATTTTATATCTTTATACTACTGTGGATAAAATGTTTCTAGAATATTTGATCACAGCAGACTCAGTCACTGCTGCTTTTCAAGGCCTTGAGACTATTTTCACTAAAGGTATTTCCTTCAAAATTTTCAAGATTAAATACTAAAATCTGAAATAGTTTACAATCCATTGGGATGTCTTTTCCGTGCCAGTTTTCTCTCTTGGAACATTTTCCAAAAGCTTTGGGTAACTGAACACTGTTGTCTGGAGAGCAGCAGAGCAGCTCAAAGAGCAAGGTGAAGCATAGCTAAAAATCTATGGCTGATATTTTCTAAATGAAGCAATACCACCATTCTCACGTAAACACAAACTTTTGTTCTAAACATGACAGAACAGGCATAAAATAGCGGGAAAAAATGAACAGGCTTGCTTCCCTTCCGTACATTGAGTATCCAGCTGCACCACAGCGAGCATGCTGTGTTATGCTTAAAAAAACCCCAAAATACCCCCAAATAAGTTAGTTTCCCAAACATAAAAACATTGGTTTTGGAGGAAAACATTGAGGAAGAAGAAAGCTAAATTGTTGGAAGAGAATTGCTGAGAAAAAAAAAATAATCTGTCAATTATGACTGTGATGGAAAAGAAGGAAGAATTTGCATTTATCAAATCCCTTAACATTGGAACTAGAGGCACTCATCTATTAGGACTTTGGTCTAAAACAGAAAAAACACAGTGATGTTTTTCACATTACTTTCACATACTTTGCACAGCAGGTAATGACCTTCTGAAATTTGCATTGAGTGAGGATTACTTATATATTTGTTTCATTTAGAGACAGAGGACTGGGACGTGACCCAGTCCATGGATCTCATGCAACACTTCATACATTCTTATGCAGCTTCTGTGAACTCTTGGTAGTCAGACAGGTAAGTGGAAAATTATATCTCAGAGATAGCTCAGAGATCAGGAAATATTAATGATTTTTTAAATAGGTTACAGAAACTGCTCTCATATGAATGAAGTATGGAATAAACCGATGTACAGGTTCACATCAGAGGCAATTTAGAAATAAAGAACACAGGAGAAAGAAATCTAAGTTCCTTTTTTTTCCCTCCTCTATGGCAAAAACTGTTCTGGGCAAAAATATCCAGTAATTTTAGTAAAAAAGATGGGCTTTGTATCTCGTATTTGCCAAGATCTTTGTTAGCATCAGCTAATTCAAGTAGTCTGTGGCATTGCCCATTGTGTTTTGCGTTGGCATTTGTCTACCTTAAATGCCTACTGAATAAGTAATAGAGTTTCTCAAAATTAAAAAAAAAATAAAAATCCCTGGTCTATAAAATAATTTCTTTAGACTTTCTTGAGTTAAAATCATTTCCCAAAACCAAGTTTCCTGAAAAAAAAGAAAAAGCTAGTGTGCATTTCCTAATATCATGACAGCAATGAGTTATTTTCCAGATCTGGGCTGGAAGAAATGGGAACTGAAGATCAACACCTACAGTTTCAAATTAAATATAACATCCTCATGTACCTATCATTCACATACATCCTCAATTTAGGATTATGTGAAAATACAAAATACTGGAAACCTTACCACATGGTTTCATCATGCTGCCACTACACTCCCTTCCAAATAATGAATTTCAGTCCATTCAGCCTCTTCTTCCAAGGAGAAGGGATTTTTTTTTTTTTTGCCTATCTCCCCTCTCTAAGCCCCTGTTACAATTTTATTCATTTCCTGACAAAGGCATAACTGAAATACAGATGCTCTTGCTGTGCAGAAAGCTGCCTCTATTTCTAATTAATTTTTTGCTAGCTAATCTTTACCATATTTCAGGCAGAACTTCAACTCTTTTTTATTTTTTTTCAGGAAAGTGAAGAAATCAGAAAAGGAGCAGACAGAATTTCTTTAGTTAAAATTTCTTCCCTCCATCTCATCAGCATCCTCTCTCATCAGTTGTCACTGCATAAAAGTGTGCTGTTGGCAGCACAATGACATAAGCCCAGACTAAGCTGCTCCATTAGATTAGCATTTAGATGCATCTAAACAATTTTACACAGCTATGCTGAAATGAGACAGCACAATCATAGCATTTCTTTCAGCACAGCAAGCAAAGGCATCATTTACGAACATCTGAGCACTCCGTTTACACACAGAAGCAAGACTGAGGGAATAATGTCCCTGACAAGGTACCAGCAATTCATAAGCAGCTGAAAGGGGGGAGAAAAGGATGCTTACCAGGAAATCATGCATCAAACAGTATCAGACTTGCTGGCCATTGCAGGTGAAGAAAGATGAAACCTTTATGCTTTATTACTCATTAATGTGCCTTTACACATTCATCTTGGGCTTATAGCCAGTGCAAGGCAAAGAAGTTAGATGCTCTTTTATTCTTTATGGCCATATTATTTTTACCCTGTGACAGAGTTTTTGGTGAGTCATCTCTGTCTGTGATCAGGTAAATTCTTGTTGGACATCATTAGTGGTCTTAGGTTTAAAAGCATGGCAGGAAAGAAATTGAAATGAAACATATATACTTGAGAAGCTATTTTGCAAGTTTTTTTGTGAGTACTTCAGAAACAAAATGACAGGCCCTGGAACAGTGTGCAACAAATGCTTTCAAGTCAAGTGATATATATAATATATAACAGCACTGACTGTTGGTATTTAGCCAATTTCCTGATCTATGGTTGGCTTCCGAAGCACGAGATATGTAATTCCTTTGCTCTTGACTCAATCTCTTACAAGAGTGTGTAGAAACATTGATGTAAACAACCTGTCTTTCAAGGTGGCAAGAGAAAAGGAAACAGTCTGAACCACTGGGACTAGAAACCCAAGCCCTTCCCAGTGTGTATAAAAGAGTAAATACGAACTGCTGAGGTGATGCTCAGAATTGTTCTTAGGAGGTTGAGTCCCTGATGATTTCAGTTTCTAGCTTTGTGTGTCTGTAGAAACAGGGTAACAGCACATTATCTTTCACCACTATAGTTTTTCTTCCCCCCACTGCTTTTGTAAGAATGAATCAGAAGAGATGGCAAAAAGCCTTTTAAGGACACCACATTAAGCAGCAGTTCCATCTCTTCAAGAGTGCAATTTCATATGATATTCTGAAGTAATTTCTTCCATTTTCTTTAAACTACATTAATCTCAGAAGAGAGCAGAGCCGCACAGGCTGCATTTCATTTCTTCTGATGATGACCCGAAAGACTGCAGGATCCACTGCCTCCACCTCCTGCCCAGGCTCTGTCACATTGGCTGGAGACAGGAGATTACTTTGTTTACTCTTTTCTTTCTAAAGAGCAGCGGCTTCTGTTATTAGCAAGGGTTTCATATCCAAAGTAGAGCACACTGGCTTTACCCATGTGCAAGTGCTGAGCACAGTGTCTTCGGACTATTATCTTTCTAAGTGAGCAACTTTAATTCAAAAACTGCCTTAACAGGAAAGGGGAATTAAAAAAATTTACAAAGACCAGACAGCTGAACAAATCTCTTTCTAAATATGTGTACCTGTCAGTCGTGCATGATTCCCCCTACTGGGTAGAGAAGAGACTATGATAGCAGACTCATTCCCAGTGTTACACAGCTACTTTGCATCCGAAAATTCCCCTGCAGGCAGAGGTGTAAACTGATGCTGACCAGGGAAGACTCTGAGCAAGTTAAAAGGTGTTTTTTGTAATGAGCAGCCATCCAGGTCTAGAACACTAATACCAATTTTCCATCTTTTTATGCATTACGAGCTCTTACATAGGAACTCAAACTGTTTAAAGCAATATTCATAAAATGTTTCTGGTGATTAGAGTATTTTAAACTTTTCTTCAGCAAATCAACTAAGACAGTTCAAAGCACATGGGAACTGACCGTCCAGGACAGTGACTTTCTAATGCATTTCCCAATAACCATCACTAAGATGGGTCCATTTTTCATTTCAGAATGAAACAACAATTTTTATTCATCTAAATTTACAGTAAGTTTCTAACAACCTTTTAATTTAGCCCGATTGTAGTTTTGGTTTTACTTGACAGTTGCCAGAATTGCTATGATATTTAAGATGTCTAATGACTATTTCCGTAAAGCTAAAAAGCCTAGCCTAAGCTATTTCTAATCGTAGGACTCTCAGATTTACTTTTCTTTAAAATTACAGATTTTGCCTATATTGCTATCAGAAAGGATTCCTGAAGACAGCTATGTTTGATGATAATGAAGTAGAAGTTTCATCCTCTTGCTTTTCTTCAGCACTGCATGGCTTCAGGTGATGCTTTCATCAGCATCAAATTCTGACTGAAATCTGCAGAGAAGAGCATCAGCATTGCTGAGCACAGAGATTTGAACAGGCTTGGCAGTGGCATGAAGGAGATCTAACCAGCATATTCTTAATAAAATCAAATTCAGCCCCTTTCATTGTCCATTTTAGTCCTTCAGGTTATTCTAACCTGTGCCAACAACCTGCAGAGAGTCAGTAAGATATAACTGGCATAATTTTGACACTTTAAAGATTCTCTGTTTGTGTGTGTATAGCGGTTTTGGTGAGGAAAGATGGGAGCCTCTCTGTAAAACACTCAGGTCTGGAGATGCCTGGTTTGGTTTCTGGTTGATCAGTGCCATGTACCATCAGATCCTACACAACACAGCAGCTTTCCAGCCAGCACAGATCACAGATCCCAAAGGTGTAGCTCTCTTCAGACTCCATAAAGCATGCTTAGAGTTATGGTGTTACTTTGGGATCACTCTTCCTACACTTTCAGAACACTAAAGTTAAGGCTCACTGATACTTAAATATCTTCCCACTGTGATGGATGCTTTTAAAACTTCTGTGAAATACTTTGTTGTTTTAAATACATTCTCTGCCTAAAATTAATTAAAAATCTAAAAAATACTAAAAATTTGAGACCTACCTAGTCACTCAATAGATAAACAGGGTATTTTTCAATGAAATATACCACTTGAAAACTCTCCAGGATTCTCTATGGACATGATGACAGAGATGAAAACAAGACAACAGATGATATACCCTTGTTACTCCTCAAGTCACACCAGCTAATTTGCAGAAATTAGTATAAAAGCAAGTTAATGAAAAGTGACACTTCTGGTTTTCTTCTAACTCAAGGTAGTGTTTAAAGCCCAATTAATGCTATGAAATAGATACAGACTAGGCATCTTCTTCCTACCCATGCACCCCACCATTTCCACACTCAGGATGTTTTCTATACCATGCCATGCAGACTAATTCAGATGCACCCAGGTAAATGAACTAGTAAATCTACATAGGAAAACAAGATTGGTGTCAGTCTAAGAAAAAAAAAAAAAAAAAAAAAAGCCAAACCCCAAAAACCAAACTAAAATCGACCAACCAACCAATCCCCCAACCACCAAAAAACAAGCACAAAACCAAACAGCAAAAAAAACCCCTAAAAATAAATATATATCAATATAGATTTAATTTTAAAAATGCACTTATTTTAAAAGTACTGCTCTCAGCTCTTGCTTCAAGAGGAGCACTGGCAGAATCAGAATCAGTGAATTTGGAACTGGAATGGAATTAGGGAATGACTACCCATCAATGCATTTCATGGAGCTATATTCATATCTAAGCTCCTGGAGTTCTAAAACTCACTATGGGGAGCTTTTTTACTTCCATTATTTCCATCAGAGAACTGCTTCTGAACCTGAATCTTATCATTTTAAGCTTTCCTCTTGCTTTCAGGTTCTCTTATTATTGGCCATATGCTCACTTTTAGCCTGGCAATATTATTTGAAGGAGATTCCCCTGTTCTTTTTTTTAAATTATATTTATGCAGAGAACAAATTGTTCTCCACACAGCAGACTAGGTATTCTCAGAGCTGCAATAGGAAGAGGAATAAAAAAGTACTGAGTTATCTTTCCACTACAAAAGCTGATTTTATATAGGAGGAAGATTTTTACCTGGCCAGTCTGAAATGTTTCTCTCATGCACAAAGTATTGGAATTCCATGTTCCAGAATGGAGGCAGGGAATGAATTTCAGTGTCCTGAAAGTTAGACTGGAGAGGAACCATTCTGGGCTGCTGTTCTCTGAACCTCAGACACCTATGCTTTCCTTAAATGCCTGTGGTATGCCTAAAGTAGTCAGATAAATGCTCTCCTCTTATAATAGTTATTCAATTTAATAATTGAATAACACAATTAATTTATTTAACACATAAGAGAATTTGAAATTTTATATCCCTTTCTTAGTTGCAATGAAAAGGAAAAAAAAAGGATAAATTTTAAAAGACATGCAAAGAATGCTGGAAAATAAGAAAACCCCATATTTTTCCTGTGGAGAAAGGGTTAAAATTAGTTTACAGACTTTAAAAATATTTTATTTGAAAATAAAATCTAAATATGTTTTTTGAAACTGTAAAAAAAAAAATCTTCTAAATATTGAAAATACAGATACTTAAATTTTGAAAAAAAAAAAAAAGTGCATCTATCCAAAGGCATGGCAGAATACCACTCAAAAGAGCAGATAATCTTTACTGACTCATAACTGCCCTCTTTAGACAATAACGTACACAAACCTACACTCGTTCCCCTAATTCATATTCAGAAAGAGCTGGATTCATTTAAATACAAGGTGAGCTTTCATTTGCCTCTCAAGAGCAGTGCCCCAGCCACACAGCCCTGAATCATACTGAGCTGGGCTGAGCTGCTGTGTGAGTCCCAGCAGTGCTCTAGCAACTGAGCAAGCGGATGCCAGTGTAAATCCACTGGTGATACTGTGGGCAGCACCTCAGCTTGTGCTGAAGGGAGTCCTGATACTCTTCTGCAGGACAGCTGAACTGATTTTAAGCTTAGATTTTTCAAGGCAGGCACAGAGGCCCAGATCTTGCTTTACCTGTTTTTCTATTCCCAATGAAAGAGAAGGTTGCCTCATACCCAAAAGCCTTATCAGTTTGGCTGCTTTTTTTTCAGCCCTGTTGAAGACATCAAGCCATCAAGATCTAGGAAGTGTTAAACTTGGAAGAGATCTCACCGGAAAACAAAGAAACCATTGCTTAAAGATGCAATAATCTTCATTTCCTACAAAAGATCCAACACTGTAAGTTCCAAATAATCACTGTGAGTTGAAGCTCACGCTGACACCTCTGTAATTAAAGCATTCCAGCATCAGATGCTCGGCTTCTTGGAGAGACAGCAATAATATCTAAACAGCCTGAAGGAAGACAAATGACAGAGTCCATTATTTTCTCAGGCTATCTCCAGTATCATAACCTTTTCCTTATCTTGGTCAACACACTTGCACTGAATGGAATGGGACTAAATTTCTTTTTGATACTCTGACAAACTGCACTGCTCTGTAGAAGCAGCAAACCCTGCACTCACAGCTGCCCTTAAAAATTAGTTACTTCTATTTTTTAATTCTTGTCATCAATCATCTATGCTAATTGGCCAAGTGTATGGCATGCCTATAGAGTATTAAATGTCCCAAAATAACTAATGGGAAGCCTTTTATTTCATCTGTCTCAAATGAAAGTGGTATTAGAATAAGAAAGTATTTCCTTCTCTGCCACTGGCATTCAATGAATATTTATGATGTTTTTCACTATATTGCAGTGATATGACAATGTTGAATCCCAGCTAGAATGAGGATATTGCACTTAAAAGGAGATTCTACTCTCTTTCTCTCACTCATAAAAGGAATTAATAATTGCAAAACAGCTAACAATTGCTTCTCAAATTAGATCATATTTATCTTCATATTCTAAGCTGGAAAAGGAATGTCTTAATTTGTAGCAATAACTGTCTTTAAAAACACTAATATTGTGAACCCATTTATTAAATATTTGTAAAGCTATTTTATGCACAGCACTAATGCAGATTGATCAAAGCATAAGTAATTAATGGACAAGAAAGCAATCACTGCAATAATAGAAATCTTATTAGCATAAAAATTATGTTGTTTCCAAAAACTCAGAATGCTCATATAAGGAAGATACCACTTATTCTAGACTATTTTTTCTGAAGCCTATAAGTCAAGTCAGCTTCATTGGAAGGACTATATTGCTGTGTCTCATGGCATCAGAAAAAGTTTTACCCTCTGAAGAGATACTTGGGAAGTTTCAGTGCAGATCTGGGTACCAGGTGGTACTGCTGGGCTATATTACTGTCCACATTGGATACAGGAATTTATGCAGAACTATTTTTCAATTTTATTTCTCTCTCTTCTATTTCCATCAGGCAGATAAGGCGCATTGGTAACCCCTATGAACAGAGAGGGCTTTATCTATGTCATTCTTCCCTTTTTTCTCACCAGAAATTTTCTCTCTGCAATGTGGCAGGGGGAATATACAGGAGCAGAAGAGGTGAGATGCTTACTGTTTCTGATGTGACTTTTTTGACTCAGTGTATTCAGAAAAGGGATTTTGCTTACTAACCCCTGACAGTAATTTTTGTGGCTGCAAGCCAGAAACAATTTCCAGCACTCTCTGACTTATCTCCCGGGGTGGACACAGTCTGTCTGACAGACAAAGACACAGTGTCCATGCTCTTTTCTGCCAGGGTATGTTCATACTCTTGAGAAGAGACACAGTGTTCATACTCTTATATTTTAAAGACTGAACTTTATTTTGCTCCCTGTGTAGTGCACACAGAGAGTAGTGGATCCAGAAATAAAGTTGCTCCTAGTTGCAAACCTTTCGATATCTAACTCCCAGAAGACTATAAATATCCTATTTAAAGGTGGTGTCTGGACAGAAAATTCATGTCTGCAGTCATTCTAACCAGTATCTGATCAACATCATCATAGAAAATATCTGAAGTCTTCTACTGATATTGGCGAAGTATAATTAACACAATTTTTTTGTCTCAAGACAGCATTCATCCTTTCTTATTTTTTTTGTCAAAATATATCCAAATGAGGATTATTTTTATCCAGAACATGTATTGCTTTATTAATAAAGAACATAATTTGGAGATTTTCTGAGCCTCTGAATGTCTCTAAGATTTATTCCTAGAAGTTGAGCCACTTCTCACTCCACCAAGTTTTTATGAATGGAATTTTCCTATGGAAAATAATGGACTAAATATTCTTGATGACAGCTAAGCAAAAGAAACTTTATTACTAACTGAAATGAGAAGGAAAAGACTTTCTATTCTGCGTGTGGGTATCAGAGGCCATTGTAATTTTTTTGTTCAAACTACATGCATTTCACATGGGACTATATATTCCCACTGAAACTTAAGCATAAGGCAGTTTCTGTCTTTATCCAACAGTACTTAATTTATACAATTTGCACATGTTGTAGAGCACTGTGATAATTCTTTGTTTCCTCATGAGTGAAAAGCATGGTCAGGTGAGTATAAAATAATCTCTATTTTAAAAATTGTAAGACAAAGTGTATGAAAATCAGTTTGCCACACATCATAGATATACTGAATATTACTTACAGGTGAGGAATAGGGAAATGGCAGACAAGATATTTTCCATTTTGATTGTTTATATTTAATGAAATGATTGTAAATTCCCTGTTGTGATGGTCTAATAGCCCAACACATCAGCTATTACGCTATTTTGATATTACAGCATTTTTCTCTAAAATTTTCATTTTATCAGAAATGATTTCCTAAAAGAATAACTCCAATTGTAGCTTGAGATGAACCATCTTTAGCTCCAAATTTGTCTACAGAACCTATGGTAGTAAAAACAAGTATTCTTCAAATGCACAACCTTCTATTGGAGTTTTATTTTTAAATTTTCTGTACATCAAATGCTGGAATCTTTCTCCTGATTCTCTTCTTCCCAACAAATATTATTTAGAGTAAAATTGTCCTTTTTGTTTCTATGTGTATTAAGTAAAATCAAAATTGTTTGGTCACTGTATGCAGTCAAACAAATTTGGTATATCTCAGCATGATGCTTATCAGGGAGATATGTTATGGTTCCATAACTTTAGGAACATCCTTCCCTGTAATGAACTAAGGATGCTGCTGCAGTAAGCCTTTCCTGACTCCTTAGGCATTTTGTTTCTTTCCTACTTCTTATCTCTTTTACCTGATTAGGTAAACAGAAAATCAGCTGAACAAAAATAGTGTTGCTCAACATTTGAAATAAACAGCAATTTTTCCTCAGAGCAAAGTACATTCAATAGAGCTACAGTCTTGTGTTAGCTCTCCTTTTCCCATTTAATCTACAAACACTGCAAAACTCCAGCAAGGATCAGATCCTGAAAAAACTCTCACGTTTTGAAAAACCTGGTTATTCATTTCAGTGTGCAGCAAACACGAGAGAAGTTTTTCATTCAGACACACTGCATGAAACACCACTCATTCAAAGGAAAGATCATGCAGATAGTTGTTAT
The DNA here is from genome assembly GCA_013186435.1 of Turdus rufiventris. Classification (NCBI taxonomy): domain Eukaryota; kingdom Metazoa; phylum Chordata; class Aves; order Passeriformes; family Turdidae; genus Turdus; species Turdus rufiventris. Next base: position 1,270,330 of record PYHW01010717.1, read on the forward strand.
AAGAATATGCGCTCAGTAAGAAAATGCATTCAAATTCAAATGTGCTGGCTACACTTCAAACATACTCCACAACAGAGCACTGATTGCTGTGTCTGACCTTCAAATAGAGCCCTCTCACCATGCAACAACTGTTGGAGGCCATCACAGAATCTATCTTCAGATAGAGTGGGAATTGGTGCCTGTTCGGAGCAGGTTTGACTCAAGTGCTGCCTCCACATCTCCTGGCTCACACAAACCAGCCCAAGCCCACTGCTCCTGGGTTACTCTACTTTACACCAAGAAAGAGCCCTGTGAGTGGCAAGGGAGCAATTACTCTCGACTTCCAATTCCCACCAGAGCTCATTTTACTGCCCAGCATGGTGGGCTTGCTGGTATCACAGAATTGAAAAGGAAACAGCAAAACAAAATGGGAGAAAGCTGAAAAGCAGCCCTGAAATAAGAACATGACACCATTTTTAAAAATGAATCATCTTTCCTTCTTTCATATCCAAGATGGCTAATCTGAAGAGAGTTATGACCACTTCTGCTAAAGCAAAGGGCACCATCTGGTTTCAATTTTTCTTATTTTCACCTTTTTTTAGCAGGATGGGGATATATGGCCTTCAAAAATTGGTGGCTTGCAAATTACGTCATCTTTAGACTTACACTTAACCTTTCTCTACAATGAAATCAGGTCAGGTTTTTCCAACAGATCATAAAAACAGTGCCTATCAACAACTTCCTAGGTGCAGCATTCAATGCTTTTTCAGCTTTTCTACGTATATAGTGGGAACAAGCTTCCACCCTTCTCCTGTTGCTTTATAACCCTTGATAACCTCTTTTGGGGTTTGGAGAGTTTTTAAAAGTGGTTTCCACTTCATCCAGACTTAAAAAAAAAAACAAACCAAATTTACACTTTCTTTATGCTTACATATGTAGAACTTTAAAATGCAAAAAATAACATTCTAATTTTGGGGAGAATTTCAACATATTCAACTTTTAAAGAAATATTTTGTATTTTTAGTGTTAAAAGCCTGCCATCAGTGAGTACAAATGCACGCTAATCACTGTGCAGTTTAGAAACACTATGCAGCAAATATGAGAATCACTTGAAAGTCTTGCCTATATTAAGAATATAGACCAACAAACTGGAAATACTCTGTCAGTAAAGGCATCCTTGTTACCCTGCTTGCAAAGAGACTGCACCAAGGAAGGCTGGGAAAGGTGCCAGCTGTACTCACCTACATCAGACTACCCTCCTGCAGTTAATTACAAGATTAAGCTGAAAACAACATGCAGGATTCAGGAATGTGGAAATCAGGACAGGAAAGTAGCCAGTGTTTATCACAAAATAAGGTAGATCTGAACAACTAATCTTCAAACTAAAGGCAAAGAGGGAAAAATAGTGAAAAAGATAAGCAAAACTGCCCCATCTGTCTGGAGTAAGCTCTGGAATAACTTACATTGAGAAAACTCCTATCACACACGAGCACTGCCGCTGCAAAAAGATGTGAATTAATGAAGGGAAATTCAGAAGGCCACAACACAAAAGCAGCTTTTGCCAACATCATGCATGTCAAATGTTATTTCCCCTCTCAGATCACAGCATTTAAATCAATGGCCTGCTCACTGCCACATAACTTCTTAACATATGCATTGGTGGAGGAATTTAAATCAAAGTACATAGGGATTAATTTCCTGGAGAGGATTAAGACCTTTCCATCTATACGGACTGGCTGAATAACAAGTGAAAGGAGATATTGTCACAAATATTTGATGTAGGCAATCAGCAGACAAAAAAGCTTTTTCATTTAGGGACTGCAAAGGTAAAGAAGAACTGTAGCAGGAGTAGAAGATTAGATCACAGCACAAAGGCCAGGAGGGAGCAAAAGATAGTGCCATCTTGGAGTGGAAGAGAAATTGTGGAGATGGTAATAAGGTGCATATCCTGGGAGGGGAAGGGCTTCAAGACTGAAGCCTTGAGCAAACCATCCATATTTGATAACTACAATAGGTGTCCAAGTCAAACAGACAGTGATGGCTGATTTCTGAATGGATTAATTTTGGCTGCCAGTGAACAAAAGGTAAAGTGACATGAAACTAAATTTGCATTTCCCTAAAAGGTTGCGGTTATTAAAAGTAACTTTTCTCATTGTTATAACTGAAATACCATTGAAACAATGACTACATCCTATGAATGTAGTAGTAATTAAATATGATTATCAAGATGAGGTAATTAATTTTTTAAATTGAGAAAATAAAAATAATAATATTTTGATAGAGAAAGATAACCATCCCTCTTTTCCTTTCTTAAAAATCTCATTAAAGCACAAAGGAATTGCTGTGTTTGAGGATTTTTTTCACTTGTTCCCCTTCTTATATGAGATGAACTGCTGAATGAGATTATACTAGTGACATACATGGCATTTGGAGCAAGTTCTTTCCCAGCTCCTCTCACCTATGTACTGCCAGGAGTTGCTGAGCTTTGCAGAAAGCAGTAGATGAAAGCATGAAAGACAAGAGAAAATAGGCTGTTGTGGTGCATTGGGATCACATCACACACAGCTGCATTTTGTGACTGAGACAAGTCCACCTTTGCAGACCTCAAAGAAAAAAACCAACCAAGAATTGAAACACTAACTTCAGTTTTATTTTCTTCATTTGAAGTCAGGATGTTCTATGATTCTGTTATAACTTAAGATCATAAAATACATGCAGTCTGCAAAAGCCTTAACACGTTTTATTTCAGAGGCAGCACTGCCTCGCCTGTCACTCAGAGAAGTGAAAAGCATGTCACAAACTAAATTTTCAGCCATGACAAGCCCCCAGGCGATGGCATGCCTTTATTGAAAAACCTAAGCCTGACATGCCTTTAATTTCACTGAGATGCACATTAAAAATTGTATAATATTCACATTTTTTGTAACAAAGTTTATTATTTCTCACAGATTAACAGTTGGGTTACTGTAAACAGTATCCAAAAAGTTTCCACAAAGAGGGGATACTAAACATTAAATCTATAAGGGAAATGTTTCTTTGCAAAACAAGGACCATACTCTTTAAAGACTTGATTCAATACAGCCCTTCACCAGCCCATTTGGAATACTCATTCTTAATATTTGGTGTGTTTTTAAGCACTTTGCTTTGCTTAATCAGAGCCTAACAGAAAGACCTGTATGAACAGTTTGAAAGTCTCAGGGAAAATATTTTTCAGAAAGAAAATATGAAAGACAGCTATTCTGCCCCTGATACTTTTAAATCTAAGTAGAGAAAATATATTCTGCAGTTTTTAAACATTTGGTTTCACATGACATGTCCCTTTGACTTACTGCAGAGAGATACGCAGTTTGATATTTGTAAGTGGGCAACACCTGGATATTCCAGGTTTATAATTGTTATAGAGTTCCTTTTAATATCACTCTTTTTTATCACTCAGCATTTGGTGAGCCTTTGACCAGCTGACAAATTGATCAAAATCCTTATCTAAAACACACTATAAATGTATAAGGTGTGTAACACGATTATCAGGACATACATAAATATCATCACTCGCTTTTCTGGGGAAATACCTCATAGATGTGTTTCAATCAGAAACACAATACAGTATGCTTATGCTTAAATGCATACTAAATAATAAGTTGCAAAATAAAATCAATATTCTAGGTGCTTAGCTGCATCTTTAGTTGCCTGAACATTTTAACAGCTGACATTTACTCACTGGTGCAACATAAAAAACCAGAAAGCCAAAGTGCCCAGATCTTAAAAACCCCAAATGCCCAAACATAAAAAACAGATATGAAAAGAAATAATTGGCAAGGTAGTTACATTTTCCTTCCTTCCTTCCGTCCATGTACATGCTATTTGCAGGAATAGCTACAGAAATTCATGAGCCCAATGAGTCAGATGCCATTACTTAGGTTTGAAGGGAAAGTACACTTAATATTCATGATTCATAACAGCTACTTATCCAAATGTTTTCTGAACCACATCTACAGGGATTTCTGTTCCCTCTGTCACAGCTTCTTCCTTAGCCCAGGAGCAGCTGGGATGCATTTTAGAAGTGCTCTGGAGCAGGATCCCTCCCCTCTCCCACAGGCTAAGGGTTGACTCAAACTGGGGAAATGGCCCCTGCTGCATCCCTTGGGACTTGACTTGGAAAATAGACTCAAAGCAGAGAGAAAGCTTGCTCTGCTGTACACTGTTAGGAAATAACCACTAAAGGATGCCTTTCTTCCCATATGCTTTCCCCTTACTTTCTGCAAGAGGGAAAACTTGACACTAACACTCATAGGTCTGGAACATTAGGCTGAAAAGCTGAGCACTGAATCTTTTCTAGAATACTAATTGTAGCTCTTTGGCCTCTATAATATAACTTGAATCTTCAAAATGGAAAGTAGCAGAAAACACCATCTAAATGCAAAGAGATCCAAATTTCCACAGTGCCACAGTGTTTGCTTTTAAAGAGTAGGCTATATCTCATTAAGATTAATAGCTTTAAAATCACATGAAAATATTATGATCCAATTAAAAATTCCAGAATTTACAATGGAAAGGTCCTTGCAAAGCATTTGTGATGCTGCTGAGGTCTACTCACAGCAATCAGTGTGTGACCCAGTGTTTAATGCAGTGTCGGTTTGTTGTGCACTCATCCAAAGGGACCAGCAAACAATTATCCCTCAGCAGTATGTGTAGCTTGACTGATTTATTTCTAGATGCAATTTAACTGATCTATGTGTTCTTACCTCAGGCAATTTATACTTTTAATCCCCGATCAAATTTTGTAGTGTCATAATTGCTTTTCTTACACGTTTGCCTTGTCCTATATCAATGAAACTGTCATAATGGAGAAGAAATTGTGTAGCCTGACACTGAGAAAAGATTTTAATTTTTTAAAAAAGGAAATTAAGTGACAAGTTAGATATTTTGTGTCTCAAATTCCAGTCTTCAGTGTCATTCATAACAAAGCGCCAATAATAAAATGTAAGAGATTCTGAGAAAACTTTGTGTTAAGAATAGCTAACAGAAAATGTCATTGAAGTCTCTTTTGGACATGCTCACATGCTGCTCTGGTCTGCAGCAAACATCTGAGTTCAGCAGAACAAGAACCTTCAGGCTAGAGCAGTTTACCTCTGTCTCACAGAATTCACATTCAGCTGAGACATGCACTTCTGACCACTGAAACTTCCTCTCCTCTCTGTAACTCCTGAAGAACATTTTAACCAAAGCAGCTCAATACAAATACGGTGAAGCTGTAACCTCACCATGACTGGTAGTGCCAGGCAAATTCAGCCACACCACAGTGTATCAGAAAGCAGGTCAAGCAGTAGCATGCAGGACAAGGAAGCCACCTGAGGGAAGGTTTTCAGTGTTTGAGACTCCACAAAAAAAATCAACAAGCTATTTCCTTCACTGCATGGAGCAGGACCCTGTTCCTCACTGGGGGTGGCTGAGGGAGGGAGGGAAAATTGCTGGGCTCTGCTGCTGCCTCTCCCTCTGGGGCAATATTCTTTGCAGTCTCTAGGTGTGGCTTTTAGCTCTGGCAATTCTGCAGCACTCACAATGATGACTGCTTATGCACAACATCATCCTAATTACATGGTCAAAAACAATTGAACCGCTGTCTAATTCAGCAGCCAGGATGAATGAGGCAGAACTGAAATCCCACAGGCAGAAGAATTTCACCAGAAGTTTTTTGAGGCACAATTTATGAAGTAGAAAAAGTGTAGAATTCACAGACCATAAAATAGTGCCTTTCTTTTCCAAAGAGTTCCAGTTAAAGTCTTGGCTCTTATATAGCTAATTTATGCAGACAAAAACCCCCTATGTCAATCCATCATAGATGGAAAACCATGCTGATTTTTAAATAGGCTATTATGGAACCACTCTTCCCTCAAATAGTTCTCTATTATCTCTTGATTTGTGTTGAGTTACTCTTGAAAGTTCTTCAGTTTTTCAGTATTACAGTCACACTCAGAATTTTCCATGTCACCAAGCAGCGTGTAGAGTGTACTCTGCAGTGACGAAACATCAGCCCTGGAAAGCTTTACTAACAAAATCTATGATCATGTTCGATGGTGAGTTCACTCTTTGTACTCAGATTCTCTTGTTTTGGTTAGAGTTGAGTTGTTTTCCTCTAACTACCTGTTATAATATCTACTGGTGCTAAATAAGTGGCATCATACAGAACTCCGCAGGTTATGCTCAGGTTGAAGGGTCATCAACCAAAAAGGTTTGATGACATGTAAGTGAGAGAGCTGGGTACAGGTCTGCTTATCTTAGACACATACACAAGATTTAATGTCAAAGCAGTTCGAGAAGTTCTTGGATGAAAGGCAGAAAGATTTTTTAGGAGAGACAATAAGGTTTAATAAAGCTTTGGTTAAGTGTTGGAGGTTGATATATAAATGTGCAGATGCTGTTAAAAGCAACAACAGCAGAGTGATGTGTGAACTTCTTTATAGACCATATTCTAAAATAATAATCTGATTTCTGACAATGGTTAGTAGGAGGCATGGTTATAAGTTTTGGCGCATTTGAGGCCAATATGAATTACAAAACTGGAAAAATTACTGTCACACAGAAAAATTCAACAAGTGAGGCACAAGTGGTCCCAGGCTTGATTAAAACAGTTCATAAAAGAAATGGAAGAAGAGTGATTCCTGTCCAGTGCTTTGGGGTCATATGCCAACAATCTCAGCTGTCACTATGGATCAGATATAAAGCAGGTGATAATGCAGAAATCAGAATCCTAGGATTACTTTTCTAAAATGTATAAAATAGAAACACCTAAAAATTGTTTAAATGAAATGTTTAGAGGAAAAAAAATTAAAAACATAAAGGCAGCCTACTTTCATTTTCCAAGTGCTGCCTTTGGTCTTGGTCTGCTTTGTTATGGCAGGACTGAAGCTGGGATGCAGCCCAAGTGGAGCATGTTGTCCTATACTGAAGAGGCTCCATCAAGGGACCTGCTGCACTTACTGCTTCATCACCTTCCAAATGTGATATATGTTATGTAGTAATTCGAGTTAACTTAAGATTTGTGTATTATAAAATGGTCATATAAATAAAGAAATAAAGAAACTAGTCAGCCACAGCCGGGAAAGGAGGATTGCTTCACAGAATTCCAGTGCCACAACAGTAGAAAAAAGCCCTGATTAACATGCTAATAGACCTGATTCCAGCAGTGGTGGCTCTTTAGGAAGACAGTCCACGAAACACCCAGCAATAAGCATGTCCATCAGGATAGCCAGAGTCCTCGCGAAAAACTACATTTCAATACAGGTTCCCGTAAACCAGAATCTCGTCCCCAGGAAATATTACATTTCAATACTCAGTTCCAGTATACCAAAATCTGCACACATCAAAATTCATCCACTGCGGCCGAAACTGTTTTTGTCCAGTCCATGGTGAAGAAAGGAAACTGCAGGAATATGGAATTCCACAGCAGAAACAAAGAGACTCTTGCCCCAGGCCAGAAAAACTGTATAAAAACAGACTGCCCAGGATGGCATTTGTGAACACAGGGGGATCTGGTGTGACAGAGGCCAAATCATTGTGGCGTATTCACCTAACTCCGATCCTGGGCTTGGTGTTGTCCTTTTCGTTTGTGGCTTCCCAGGACCGTATTTTTGGTTGCAAAAATAAAAATTGTTGTTTTACTATTTTAATTCGGCTTAATTTATTTATTATCCAACACACAAATGTTTATGTGAAGAACTCCAAGAGGGAAGTTCTTCACATAAGGAAGTTCTCCAAGGAAGATATACATACCATATACTCTGTTGAAGTGCAAGAAATTTTATGAAATCCTAAAAAAATAACTATCTTTACATGGCTTTAGCAGAGGCTAGAAAATGCTGAACTCATCCTCAGCAGCAGCTGGGAAAACAACCTATGAGAAGATGGTGGGGAGAAGAGCAGAAGGCAGCAAATACAGAAATTCTAAAAGCTGACTCCAAAAATACTGGAGAACTAATTTAAAATGTAGTGTGCATTTATCTGCAATAAATGCCATTATAATACTTTTACTTTCCTGTGTTTCACAAAAATGCTTGCAGGCTCCAGGAATCCTATTTGCAACTGGAGCACCTCTCCAAGGAAGAAAACTAGTTCATCGTAGAAATCATTACTGCCAGAAAAGACAAGCAGTGGTGTATGAAAATATAATCCACTGAACATCAGACCTGACAACCTCAGAGCATTTCCAGGCTAAATCAGCTAATAACACCACTCTTAACACTGCTGCAGGTGGACTCACACTCAGCAGAATTCTACATTCAAGTTAAGGAATGTTTTTGCCTAAAGCTGCTGTAAAGATTAACAACAGTGGAGAATATATTAATTGGTGAAGCTAAAAACTCAGTAGTGCTGCAATGTGAACAGCGAATTAAACTAAATACAGTTTTAAAAGTTAAGGGTTTTTTACTGGCCATAAAGTAAAAATGTCACGTTGCAAAATATTGCCCAAGGGAAAATTTTGCTTTTAGGTGCACACAAAAATTCCCATCATGCTAAATCCTAATTCTTGTAACATCAAGTGGGTCACTTTCAGTGAAGACAAAAAAGGCTTATTTGAAAAGCTTTTTAAAATTGCCCAGTGATGGGGTAACCTAGATGAAAGCAGAACTTAAATTAAAGTTTGCCAAGCAACTATTCAACAATGGAGACAAGTAAAATTAACCTAAATCAACAGATCTTTGTAAATGTGGCTCAAAAACTGTGATAAAAATGTATATATTTAATTTCTTTTTTAGAATATCCAAAACAGTGCTGTAAAGGAAAAATATAAACAGGTTAGAACTAATTTTATACTTCAGAATTTATTTACTAAATGAACCTGCTTTCAGATATAAGCACATTTAAAAATGCATTTATCCTTTATGAGCTTTACTCATTTTTTAAATGCTCAAGAAAAGCAGATGTTAAGAAGATTTTAGAGTAGTATGATGACAACTCTTCAAAAAACAGTAGAAAATATATTCTTGAAATTTCGACAAACTGGCTCATGAATATTCTTCCTATTGCTTCAGCCTCCAGAATATTATTTGTATGCTTCAAGGTTTCTCATTTATCTTTTTTTCTATGTTTCATTTTCCCAGCCATCTGATACCCAGTAAAGAATTACACTGTTGAGATGAAAGAATGTATACAATGAGCACAACTGATCACCAAAATATTCAGCATTTCTTTGATTTACATGATCCTTATGTCGTAGGCTCTTATAGTCATCACTAGACGTTATTTTTAAATTGCTATACTCCACCCCATTATTTTAATCACTCGCAGTTATTTGACATCTGAGTCATGTAATTCCATACAGTACACTCAACACATTCTCCAAATGCGCTTGAACAAGCTCTTGAGCCTAATCATTCATTACTAACTTACAGCAATACACCTGATCAGAGCTCTTAAAATATCTCCGTTAATTCCAGACAGCATCTCAAACGAAGTTTCTCCTACATTTTCTGTGAGCAAAAAGGATTTCAGAATAAGGTTTTGAGTTATATTTGCAAATTGTTTATTAGAGCACTTTGCTAGGTAAGAACTGCCTCCTGCTCACAATGAAGCTAAAGGAGATTGAAACAAGAACAGGATCAAACCAGTAAAATCTTATTATATTTTGCCTGTACAGTGAAATAGTAATAAGATGAAAGTCTACTTAGAAAAGGGAGAACAGTACTAAAACTTTGCATCTTTATGGCATTTATTGTCCCAGAGGAGTCCTGGTGAAAAGCTAGTAAATAATAACTTCCTCATCCATCTGAAACCTCAGTGAGAGTTTTAGGTACACAGAACAGAATTACCAGAGCTGGAACAATCCCAGGGCAGCAGGGCTAACATCTGTTCTTGTGGAAAATAAAACAAGAACTGCAGTTCCCTCAAGCACTCAGGAATTCAGTTTTATACTATTAGTAAAATATGTTAACATGAAAATAATAGTGTTTTTTAACTCTAGAATCATTACAGAAGAGCATTCACTTCCCAAACATTAAGCTGAACCACGTACTTCTCTAGTGCTCTCCTCTAGGAGGGAAGGGGCATAAATCAGATGTAGCTCTGAGGAAAAAAGTTTACAGATAGGCTGATGCAGGATACCTAATCTTGCTGTTCTGACCAATGTGCCCACCAAGAGAATACTTTGCACTTCAAAGCTCTGTTTGGAGATTTTCATCCCCAAACCACTGGGCAGCTGTGGGCTTGGAAATATCCAAAAATGTTTTTCCTTGTAATTTCAAACGGAGACATATCAGACAGTAACATCAACATCCCTAAATTTGCCATACCTCCTTTTTCCTTCTCTTAGGGACACTGAAGGCAGGAATAACTATACCACTGAAAACCACTGCTACTCTGGAATGCCCATAATTATAGATTTTTTTCCCCTTAAACTTCATTGCATCATCTGCAAATACACACCTGGATGTATGGTTCAGCTGTGCCTGTACCAACCTGCACCTGTATGAGTCACATACCATCTGCCAGGTAACCATAAAAGAGCCTCACTGACTCTTCAAGACCATCAAGCTCCAGCTAGTAAATACTTATATGGTGCAGCTACTAAACACATGGTCCATGCACATCTGTGGAATTGATGTAAGCCATCACTGATCTGCTCTTCAACAAAGGCAGTAAAAATCAACTTTAGGAAATGCACAGTCAGGTAAGACGTTCATTAAACTCTGAGCACTAATAAACAAATCAGAACTAGAACAAGAGACACTGGAGACTGGAAACTCAGAACCATTCAGTGATGCAAATTAGAAAAGAGCCTTCCAGGAAATCTTTTTCCTTCCCATTATATTCTCCTAAATGCACATTTTCCTGCAGTCGACCTTTCCAAAACCATTGTTCTTAAAAAAACATGTGTGTGGGTTAGGGACATAGCTATTGATATAATTCCTCTCCAGGGCCTCTCCACCCAGAACTCAGACCCTGCTGATACTTTATCAGGTCCCTCTGCACTCAAGTTATTTCTCTCTTGGTGCAGGAGCAGTCCTCCTTTACAGACATCATTCCTTGAAAGGTGTTTGAAATAATTTTAACCTGCACTATAAGTATAGCTCTCTAGACAGTTGTTTGTAGGCTGGTGTACAGACTGACACCTATGTGCTACAACATCAGCTTCCAAGAACTGCAACTGGTCCCAGTGCAGCTAAAGCACTTCAGACTTTCCCGTCTCCACCACACTCCACTTTCCTTCTGCACCTCCCTTCACAGCAATGTTTCAATCCTTCCTAGGGGGATTGTACCTGCTAATCAGTGACAGAAACTGAGAAATTACAAACAGAAATTTAGAAATTTGCAATACCGTCAACACCACATGTCTTTCACCACATTTCCATTTTGGATAATTATTGCAGGAGAGACTCTGTCAAAGCAGTTCTTACAGCATATATAGGTAAACCTTGAACTGCTCTTATGGACTTGTATATGACAAAGAGAGATCCTGATATTTTCTTGCTGATATGGGATCATCACCAGAGGTTCACACTGGGGTGTCATCTGCCACTGATCACAAGATACTGACATGATTTGAAGTCACAGTAGAGGTGGCTGGAGCTACTCCAGGTTTTCTACAATTTTAGGAAATGGTATTTCAACGGTACACTTGTTGCAAGCAGGACATTTCTCCATAAATGTCTGTAGAATTTTATCCTATCATCCTTTTCCAGTAGGCACACAACACTTGCTACCTCATATAAAAAAACTTGTTGAAGCAGGGCACAGGGCTTTAATGCAGTGATAGAAGGTACACAACGTTTTTCCTTCTTTTTCTGATCGATGGTGAAGAGGTGGCAAAGGAACCCACCTAGTAGTACTTTTGACTAAGCAGAAGACAAAAGGCCATCTAATCACCAGGAAAAACAATGTCCTACTTATTCAACAGACACCAGAATCTCTAGTTCCATGTTTCCTGTCCGACAAAAACACACTGCCCACTGTTTCATTATCTTGCTATTTTCAAAAAGCCCTCTATAACAATTTCAGACAAACCCAATGGTGAAGGAAAAAACTCTTGAAAAGTTGCTTTAAAACCACAGATACCCTCTCCCAGCTTAACTGCTGATCTGGAGAAAGAGAAAGATTTCATAAATTTAACTTTAGTCTTTTCATCCTTCAAATTCAAGGAATACACACAAGAAAAACGAAAAAAAAAAGAAAAAAAGCAATTCCAAAATATAAACCAAAGGTTGATTAGAAACATGCAGCTAAAAAAATAAATCACACTTCAGGAAAAAAAACCAAAAAACAAAAACCAAGGTTGTGGCACTACTGAAATATGCTTGCTTTCTCTAGAAGCTTGAAGAGAACTCCCCTGTGAAGTACAAACCTACACCACTACTCAGACAGTGCAATCACCTTCCCTTGAGCTTTGTTTCTTTATTATTTGTAGGGACTTCCCCTCTTTGTACAAAAAGTAGAAACTAAGCAGCTTCTAAGGCATATTAAGCATTATGTTAAACACTGTCAAGATACAGACAAAATTAAATACAAAGCAGAGGAAGCTACGAGATATCAGCCAGAAAATGTTTCACTAGCTTTTCTATAAATGTATGTTGTTCATTTATTTTCATCAAATATCCAGCTATTAAAATGACAGATGCTGCAGTAAGTGTTCTACAACTTCAGACTAAAGCCTTTTTTATTTGACACCTACTATAACTATTAAATCGTCAACTGCTGATTAGCTAGAGGGCTAATCTTTGAAATGTCACAGGTAATTTCAGATCTCATTTCTAAAAGTTAGTATTTCCTTTTGTATGCAGTTTTCCACTGTTGGCAGATGAAAAAATTTGCAATGAATTTTCCTAATGAGCAAACATTGTTTATGACCTTATGCAAACTTGCTGATGGCATAGTTTAGCAGATCTCTATTTTGAGGAGTCTCCTAAATGAACTGGCCACATACAGAGCAAATTAGTTCATCAACCACCTGTACTGCTCTTGCTTGCTCATGGGAGTTGGATAATTTACTGGAAGGCAGGAGGGAGCAATGTAGTAAGAGATTCACCATATTTATCTCTTCTCAGGTAAACGGAAATTCAATATTCAAGAAAAGAAAAAAGCTCTGCAGGGGGTCATGCACACAACCAGATCCCAAGATTTTTTTCTTTTTTGTGCTACACAAGAAATGCCCTAACAGGAATCAAGTTCTGAAAAATGAAAAGGCAAAGCAAGGCATTAAATTCAGAACAGCTCAGAACATTCATGGAGTCAGGTGTAGAAGAAAACCTGGGATTTGCCAAGAGTCGGTGGGGCTGTGAGAATGTGTGTGTGTGCATATATTTATAGATTTTCCTGACTATATGTTTTGCTAGCTTGTTGTACTCCCTCAAATCACCCAATTATGGTTAATGTCCAACAAGAAATTTTCAAATGCTCAAAATTAAGTTAAATTTGATTGAACATTCAAAAGCATTTCTCAGTAACAGATGTCTTTATAGTGTTAAGTATTCCACTGCACACTAAACCTTTACCCCCTACCTTTTTATAATATTAAATGTTCTTTTAAAGCTCTATTCTATATTAACAAGAAATTGTTTGATTTAAATTTCTGCCCTCCCCCAATACTTTTACTATTCATCCTACCTCAACCATGCCAACATAAAAATTTAACTGCAAGTATAAATAGCTCCTGAGGCTTAATTCAGAACCGTTCACGCAAAATTAGCTGCAGTGATCAATGCTACTAACAGAAATGTTTGTTAGACTCCCATATTAAGCATAAGCTCATCCTGCTGAAGTCCATGCTAATTTTATCTGATTCTCTGCCAAAGACCAACACATTTTTTAATTTAACCATTTTGGGTATGTTATTTTTCCAGGATGACATAAAATAATACTTTCTCCCTTTTCCTGTTCCATTGCTAACACCTCCCGTATATCTGAGATTCCTGTGCAGCACAGTGGCTACTGAAGCCTGGAAATTGGAGGCAAGCTGCTCAGATAAATCTTCAAAAATAATCAGCAGCAAAATACAAAGTAAACTTCATATAAATAAGCATTTTTCCAGTTATGGAATATGACTAGATCAATTCAAATGCAGGATGCAAGGAACAGACTTGAAAGGTATTTCATGGCTGTGGTTTCAATTGTGCAGCAGCTACTGTGATGGAATTTTATCCTGCTGTGCTAGTCTCTGGCTGACATAAAAGGAAAAGACAACACTGTATTTAATTTTCTCACTCCTGCACTGCAATTCTTTTTCCATTACACAGAAATAATAGAAGGTCATAAGGATGAGAAATAAATTAACAATTTTGAAACTTGATTTATAATAACAGATAACAGCAATAAATGCAAAAAGCAGAATACCCCCCTGCTGCAGTTCAAGCATAAATCAGTGAGAATGGCAACATTCATGACTTCACATCAGCGACAAAGGTGAAGCAAATAGAAAATTATAAGAAAATATTTTTTAAAAATATTGGCGTGTTTTGAATAGAAACAGAATAAAAAATTATCTCTGACATGCACTGTATTTTTCCCACTACCTGGCTCCCCCATGGAACCAGAATAAACTTCTAATATCCTGAGACCAAATGTGGTATTTAATATGGCAGCCTTCCAGTGCCTAAAGGGAGCCAAGAAGAAAAGTGCAGGGTGACTATTTACAAGGGGATGTAGTGACAGGATAAGGATAAACGGATTCCAACTGAAAGAGGGCAGATTTGGATAAGATATTAGGGAGAAATTCTTTACTGTGAAGGGGTCGAGGAACTGGCACAGGTTGCCCAAACAACCCCATCCCTGAAAGTGTTCAAGGCCAGGTTGGATGGGGCTCTGAGAGGGGTTGAAACTAGATGGCCTTTAAGGTCCTTTCCAACCTAAACCATTCTGTGACATCTTTCCAAGTATAATCAACATTTTTTTGCTAAGAAATATAAATATTGCTGTAATTGCAAGTTACTGTGTAGTCATCAATAGTCTCTACAAAGAGAAAAAGAAAGGAAAAAATGACTAAAACAAAATTCATCTGTTCTCTAGATGGACTTTGGTTCAGCTTAGACCAAGTATTATTTGGTATCCTGAGAAGACAGCGCTAATTCTTCACTAATTATTAAGCCTACAAGCTATATTATGTAGCATTGAACAAAATAAAGTTTGACTTTTTTTTTTCTTTAAATTATCCCTTAGACAAACAGTCTTGCTATAGTAGAATGACTCTGTAGAAAATTCTCGTCAGCTTTCACAAATACATGATTAACATGTTATAGGTATGTGTGAAATGCTACAGAATTGAAATGTAGATGTATACATCTCCTAGACATATATTTTGTTCCCATCACTTTATCATTCGTTAATGATTCAAAGCAGTAACAGTTCAACAGAGGTCTCAGTAGATCCTGCAAATCTAAATTACTTCCAGTACCTCTACCAACTACATCAGGGAACTCCTCAGACATCTAAACTATGTAAAAAAACCCCTGTGTGAATTTCTTTTGTCTTCCATTTTCTAACACATAAGTTATCAGAAAGACTGTGTGCTATTTGAGAAGAGGAATATATTTAGCAAGGAAACAGGACCTGGCACTTTATAATTCACAAGGGTGGTGTTGCATTTAGTTTATACAAATGTCTTTATCTGGATTAAGAAAAGTGGAAAAAAAACCCTCCTTAAAAACAGTTTAGTTTTTTTATTTCAGCAACTTTCACATTTATAGATAATCAAGTGTTCTGATAACTAAGGAAATTAGAAAAATGCACACCATGAAAGCCAAGGTAGTCTCAAATCAAAAGCACTCCTCTCCTGAAAGCTGGTCATTGCAGGGGGACCATTCTAACATGAAATGCCTTACTCAACTGGAAAATGGTCAACACCAGTGAATCTGATTTCAGAACTGGGACATTCAGATTAATAAAACTGTAGGAAGATCCCTGCAGGTCTTTTTGTTTTGCATTTTTCATCACAAAACTCTTTTCCACCTCTAAAACAGTATCCAATTTATCTTTCAAAAAGTGTAGCAGACAGCTGTATTACTCGCTTCTGATAAAATACCAGATATATGTTTCCTTGCTCTGCATTCAGAACACACAAGAAATTTATATGGTAATCAACATGATTATAAGTCCTACAAGTCTGATAAATACGAAAGCAAAATAATAGAAGGAATCAATTTGCTAAGAAAAAAAAAATCCAGCAAGAGAGCAGAACCCTCAGGAATATTAAAGGAATATCCAGAATTTCCTTTCCAATAGATTTCTGACAGTAAAATTAGAATAAATAACATTTTGTACTGAGTTTCTGATACATAAAAATAGGATTTGTCATGTCAAGTCTCTGGGCAATAGCCTTATCTGTTTTCTAAATGCTGTCTCCTAGAAAATTTTAGAAAATATATAAAAAAGAACAAAGTTGAAAGAATGATATTCCATATAATCAGGAACCAGCACACATAATCCCAAGTCTTTTCAAAATTGTTCAAAAAATTCCACATTCCCTCCCCACTCAATGGTGTTGTTTTCTATAAATAATTTCAAAGAAAATGAAAACTGGGTAAAGGGATTTATTATTTATGACATGACAGTTTTTCTGATATCATATTCACAGAAAGCATAGAGAAAGATGCCTCTACTTAATAGATTTTCTAGTTTTAGATTCTTGTCTACAGCTTCTTGTCTATCTTTTCGTACCTAATAAATAACAACATAGTTTATTATTGAATGAGTTTTTGAATATTGATAAGAATTAGTCCTCCTTTTTATTTCTTTTTTTTTTTTTTCCAAAACTTGCTTTATATTTGGCACAGATACTCCTGACTGAAGGAATTTCCTTTTCCTGTTTAGAATAACTTTTAAAAAATAAACTGCAAAAAATATTATATTACAATACATATTCTGGAAAAATAAATTAAATTAGATTTAGCCCTCCAAGACTTAAAACTCATATTCCAGTGTAAGTTTTACATTAGGTTACAAATGACAGCAATTTATTAGACCGAAGAACAAAAAGTTTAAAAGTATTTCTGGTAAGAATTAATCTGCTCCTTCAATTTCAACTTTCTGAACACTACAATGCAAAATAATTAATATTCCTTCAAAACTCTTTTTCTTCATGCTGTCTGGAAAAGCTTGAGCATTGAGCACTGTAATTATGCCCTAAGAAAGTGTGGTTGTTGTAGACTTTCTTCTCTCCATATCTCTCTCAATAAAATGTTTTTGTGAATTACAGGTATAGGAAGCATGATCCTTGCAATTACCAGATTTGGGCTGTGCATTGTCATTATGACTTGGTTGACCAACGATAAAGAGAAATTACCAAGTACCTCAGACAGGTACTAAATACAGTGAGTAATCATGCAGTAATTTATTTGAAAACCATTATACCTGAGACAATAAAGTCAGTAAACATAGTTGAATGCAGCTGTTGAAGCTTTGATTCATTCCCTCCCTAAAGGGATTCATTCTGTCCTCTCTGCTTGTGAGATTTTTCTGGTGTCTCTGAAACTAGTAAAAAAAAACTTTCTTTCAAGCTTAGATTTTTTGGGTTTGATTTTGTTGGGTTGGGTTTTTTTTTTTTTGTTGGAGAGGAAGTAGTGAAGTGTAATTAAGCAATGCTAATGAAATCTATCAATTTTACCATAACTGGCTGCAAAACTAAACAGAAGGCAAAAAGGATAAGAAAAAGCAAATAAACAAACAAAAATGAAAAGGAACTTCATAGCAATATGCAATTTCAAGCCTATTGATAGATACCACACATAGAATAACACAGGACAAATACAACTGAGACCCTGAAGGGTTCATAGCTGCTGCTGTCTGAGAGCTTCACCAGTCCTACTATGGATACAATGGAATAACAAATCCTTAAATCCTTTTACTGAAACTTTCAGTCAAATTCAGTGTAAAAAGAAAGCAAAATTCATACTGTGCAAGCAACTAGATACTAGTATTGTCTTGTCATATGGCTGGTTTCTACTCAGAAATTCTGAATTAGTTTCAATTGTACCATGTCACAAAAATTTTTTTTCTTCCATTAACAAGGACACTAAAAGGTTGAGCCTTTGCACCTTGTTGATTTATTTCCTCCTTGAACCAGTTTCTGACATGTATGACAACTTCAGTTCTACTTCAACATGTTTAGATGTTAATTGATATCCCAGACAGTTTATTCTAACATGGGGACAGAATCTGACCAGCTCTCTCCAACCTTCCCCATGCTCCAGCTGCAAGGAGATGCCCCTCTGTGCACCACTGAAATGCACTTTTCTTCAAACACTGTTTCCTTATCTAGCCATACTGCAGACCAAACACACCTTAACAAAGCATGTTCCAGTAGGCTCCCTGTTGCAGCTATTGGAAACTCCAAAGACCATTTCCCCTGAAATGAAGTCTGCTGTCCCTTGGTGAGCTCTTCAGATTCCTCAACACAAATGCACCACTAACTTCTGACTGATGCTGCCTCAGATACAATTAAGCAATTAAGCACTTTTAAGACCACACTCCTGATGGCTGTTTTACTCTGCTAAAAAGCAGAAGTGTAAACAAATTTTAAAAAGAAAAAAACCAAAAAGCTAAGGGTTTGCAATTGAATAATTGAAATCAGATTTAGGATACTACTGTATATGACCAGTTCTACTTACAGTAATTTCACTAATATAAGCCGCACCATTTTGACTAAAATTTTGGTCCAAACCCAAAGTGCGGCTTATAATCAGGTGCGGCTTATATATGGACAAAGAA
>PYHW01010717.1:1289458-1373935 GCA_013186435.1 Turdus rufiventris
TAACATGCGGCTTATAATCAGGTGCGGCTTATATATGGACAAAAGAAAAAAAGTTGCCAACACCCGGGAGTGCGGCTTATACTCGGTGTGGCTTATAATCGTGAAATTACTGTAATTCAATGTGAGCATGCTTTATACTTAACTGTGAAAAAATACAAATTATAAATAAATTTAAATCACAAATGAAGCATGTTGCAAGAATATCTAGGATGTATACAGCACTGGAATTAGAGACAGTGTACTATAACCTATTACCAAACCTAAATGATGGGAGAAATATATATTTTCAGATCACTTTCCAATTACTCCTTAACTGCTAAAACATTCACTTGTAAGGTCA
Source organism: Turdus rufiventris (assembly GCA_013186435.1). Classification (NCBI taxonomy): domain Eukaryota; kingdom Metazoa; phylum Chordata; class Aves; order Passeriformes; family Turdidae; genus Turdus; species Turdus rufiventris. Next base: position 1,289,799 of record PYHW01010717.1, read on the forward strand.
CTGCAGATTGCAAAATTTGTGGTTCCCTTGAGACCACTTTGATTTCTTAATTCAGATGACATTCATGCTTAAAAATCTGATAACTAAGGAATTGTACAGTGTCATTCCTTGGCATCTAAAGACAGGTAATGATCAAAACTGTCAAGGCAACAACATAAATTTTTAATATAAAGTGGAACCTCTGAAGACAGAAGAAATACTGAACTATGTTTCTTTTTCAAGCGTACTGAATATTTAATACTTGTTTCCACTACCGACACAAAATCACAAGCCTCCTGCATCCCACAATTATCTGATGAGCACTTACCGTTACTCCAAAGAACCTGGTTTCATTCATAGCATTCAGAAAAATTTTGCCGAGTTTGTGATTCGTGTAGTTAAAATCTTCAATTTTTTGGTGCTTGTTGGTGGCATTCAGATAATTCATTGCCCGCTGTAAGGTCCTGGCAATCACCCATATTCCATCATAGGCATAACCGTGAAATTTGCTGGATTGCCCATCACCACGTTTGGCATTGTATTCCTTTTCATACTGCTGGGGAGTCTGCAGAGGAGATTAAATTCAGTTTTACCTCAATACTTGAAATGTTACTGAGTTGAATCTAAACCAACACCTCAATCTACACTTTCCAGTTTAGAGACGTGCATAACTAAGACAGAAAAGGCCTCCAAAATAAAAATTATGAAAGAAAATAAAATTCAAGAAACATGTGTTGCCTGATTTAAAAACTGCTGGTGAAATTGGGAAGCAGAACTAGAAGACACAGAGACTGAGAGCAGTTGTACTGCCTCACTGTATAAATGACAACTTGCTTTATTTTACTACTGTGCAAAAGGCTCCAGTTCAAACAAAACTGTACACTGGTGAGCCATAATACTTGAACAGAGAATAAGTCTGTATCTCTGCAAATTAGTGGTCTGATTATCCTTTACAGGATAACACAAATCAAATAACCTTTACTCGAGCAACTGTTTGCTCAATATGAAATTTTGGGTGGCAGTTTGTCTCTATTTTACAAGTTCACTACTTTCTGGATGTTGTGCTATCATACGATGAATTACCCTTCAGTAAAGTTGCCTCTCATGATCACTCAGAAAGGCATGAAAGGCAAATGGGAAAAAAAAGGTGAAAAGCAGAAAAATCAGGCATGTTTATTCATTGGTCCATTTGTATGGATTTGTTCTGTGATAAAATTTGATGTGCTTTATGGAAACACCTCATTTTTTCTATTTAAAGCAAGCTTCACCTCCAGCTCCCTGGTTCTGAGAGGCACAGTCACCATTCAAATTGGCCATTTGTAGAATAGGTTTAAATATAAGAGTTTTCTGTTTCTGTGCTCAACTATTTAACTTGAAGTGACACAGCACATGATACTAAAGACTGTAATTCAAACTTTGATGTACCTTTAAGTATAATGTTCATACTGGAGTAAGAGGGTAGATTTGGAACAAGGGACTTCACTGCTTTCTTACCCTGTAGAGAATTAGATTTGATTTTCAAATATTTCAAAACAGCAAATGAGTGGAAAGTGGTGAAACTAACTGTGATGACTGCCATGTCACTTGGTGGAAGAGCGCTTTACCTTCACTTCCCTCCTTGACGCCTTACTGTGCCAACCTAGCAGTGAGAGAATTGATAGCATAATAAAATAGATGGAAGAAAAATACTAACCCTTCCTGATATAGTCTTATTCGTTTTTGAGCTGAGAGGCTCAAAATCCACTCCAATATAACCTTCCATGGCTGCGAGAAGATTTTTGCTGAGACACTGTGAGGAATTAATCCAAGATTCCCACCAAAGATTTTCATACCACCCTGGAATAATCCACTGATATTTGCTGCCATACATTTCTTCATCATAAGCCTGCAAATAAGAAAAACAGAAAATATAATGGACATTGTAATAGAGGTATTGAACATAACATCAAGTTTTTGTTAACTTTTCATTATTAATGAATTTATGGTTCAACTGGGGTACACAAGTAGTTTGAACAGTTTAGAACAATTACTTGCTAATCATGAAGACCTTTTTTGAAGACTCCTGACTTTAGAATTCAGGATATGAGAATTTACTAAACCCTGTTTTTCTTTCATTGGATTATTTCTTAAAAAAGAGAAAAATGAAACTGTATTCTAGAACAGAGGGAGTTAAAGAGGAACACAAACAGAAGGAGCAACTTTCCACAGTAAGTTCTGCATAACACAACTTTACAGGAGTGATAGAACCATCACACTATCACATTCAAACTTAAGTTAAGGACTAGGTAAACTAGAAAACTTGGATCATAGGCGCCATCAAATCATGTGTGGCAAATATGAATTAGGTGACTGCTAAAAAACAGACATCAGTAACATTGTTAGGAGTTCCTGCTGAGAAGCATGAATGAATAGTGAATTGATAAAGCAAAATCTTAGCAATTTTTTTTTTCTCAGCAAGAATTATCTTCATATGAAATTCTATATTGTTGGAATACTAAATAGAGCTCACTGTAATCAAAGATATTCAAATTATAGTTGTCTCTTTTCAATAGGTATATATAACAAGAAACAGAAATGCTTTCTTACTCAGGGACATATGCTGTTGTACCTAAAAGCTGATCTATTCTCAAATATTCTCTTTGATTGGGAAGAGTGTTCTCAGATAAAATTAGCAAATTTTATCTCAGATGTTTCTCTCACTGTCTTGCAACTAGATATTTTTCTTTTGACATTTCAGTCAGCCTCCATTTCAAAACTGCAGGTTTCATGCTTGTTTGGCTCCTAATATAAGCAATACTTGAGACAGAAGGTCTAAGATAAAAATTCTAGTTTTTAGAAGTACATGGTGTAAGCTTAGAGCTCTTAACAGGAAAACTGCAACATTTTCACAGAAAATATTACAGAAGGAGGAAATCATAAGAATGCAAACAGGACACATTGTGAAATAACTGTTTTGAAAAGTATCTCAAAGATCATACAAAAAGCCTATCAGAGAAGTAAAGATCAATAGCAGAATATATTAAATAGGACAGCTTCCTAAATATGTTAATTCCTAAATTAAAAATGGGCTTTAAATCTGTGAAGTCTATTATAATGTTGCCAGCTCAGTTCATAACAGTATTGTGCACAAAGCACATTTATTTGGCCCCTGGTTGCAGAAGCTTTTGTTCAGCCAAAATCAAATTTCATGCCTTTGTATATAATGCTGCTTGAAAGTCCTGTCTGAAATCTGGTGTGCATCTCATATATTACTTATTCCACAATCCACATAAACAGTTTGTCTTTGTCTTGCTCGTTAACTCTGCTCTTCCAGAAACATATCTGCTTCTGTCCTCCTACCCAACTCCCCTCCTGCACAGCTATGGAGACACCAGGGCCAGGGCCACCTGTGAGGAAAGCAGCAATTCCATCCTGCAGTATTTCCTTCTAAAAGAGTTTTTATTACACAGTTAGATCATCCAAGACCTTTCATTGACTCGGTGTTTTTTATCTGTCAGTTTTCAAATCATGAGGATGCAAACTGACACAGAAAAGTGCTTTTAGAGGACAATCTTATGTAGCTTCCCCTGCTCTATAGAAATTAAAGTATCAAATTGCATGTTGCCAGAAAGTATTGGTGTGAACTATTCTGAAATTAGAGCTGCTGGAAATTTTCTGTTTGCATAAGCACTTGTAGTGTTTCCTGCATAATCTGTGAATGTCCTGGGAAATGGGATGAAGATTGAAGATTTCAAAATAGCCAGAAATTTGATCCTAGCAACAATGGATTATTCCCAACATGGTTGTCTGAAAGACTGGTTATACTTTCACATTTCTGTAACAATCTGATTTAGCAAAACACAAAACAAACACTTTAAGAGCTGTCAGCTCTTCCTTTGAGATATGGTGGAATGACAGGGCTTGAAGGGTAGTCTGGGGAAGGCAAAAGTAGGAAGAAAATCAACTCCTCTGAGGCTGAGCACTATGACCTTGCAGTCATTTTTCCAGTGACAGCACAGCTGATAGTATTCAGACATTTCAGTGTTTGGGCACCAGAAGACTTATTGAAAAATAATGCTTTTTAACCATCATTTTCTCCCAGTTGATTCTGCTAAATGGAGGTGATTTTAATGTTTAAAAGATACAAGTACTTGAAACATGTGAATCTTTCTTGAGCTGTTTGAGTGCACATGGACCAATACTTACAAGTTCCAGTTTCTAAGGGGAAGATTTTTTGGCAGACAAGAGCAAGAAGGTTTTTTACATACTTTATACCTCCAGAACAGCATTAAGTAGTCATAAATTTTCCTTAATATTTCTCCCATGCCCTATGTAGGATGCAAAGCCTCAAGTTGCTGTCAAGTAGCCAGGAAAATGTCATGGACAATTTTTGCCCTTGTTAAACTATATTTTAATTTTTTTTCTTGTCAAAAATTTCATTCTTGTTTGAATCCATAAAGAAATGATTATTTACAACAAAGAGATTAATGTAAGAGATATTTCTTATGTGTTGTAAAAAATTATTGGTAATTTGTTGATTGTTGAAGTACTAAGTTTTGACCAAAAGGCCTTAATTTATATTCTAAGGAAACATCCCATTCATCCCACTGAGGTGAAAATTAATTATAAAGCTAAGATTCCCCATAGAACTAAAATTGCTCACTGTTTTTGACACTGGTGATAAATGAACAGCTAAGCTTATTTAAATCCTTGTAGGAAGTAGAAGTACCTGACAACATTCACTTCAGCTTGAACCAGTTCTGTCCTGTTTTTAAAGTTTGGTACTGAATTGTACTATCTTGTAGTGCTTTTTTTCTTTTTTTTTTTTTTTTTTTTTTTTTTTTTGGTGTGTGTGTGGGTATGTGTTGGTCTCTTCTTCCAAATAATAAAGAATTGGAAAAGAGAGGTGGTTTAGATTGGCTATTGGGACAGACTTCTTCAATGAAACGATTATCAGGGATCAGGGAAGAGGTTGAATCATAGGAGGCATTCAAAATATGTGCAGATGAAGCACTCAGGGACATGGTTTAATGGTGGACTTGACAGTGCTGGGTTGATGGCTGGACTTGATAATCTTAAAGGTCTTTTACAACTTAAAGATCTATATCATCTAAAGATTTACATGATCTTATGTAAAATCCTATAGGTGTCCTGAGGAAACCTCACAGCATATGGAGATGAATCCAGGCAGAAAACCGAGACAGACTTTAAAGGTTTTGCCACCTACCTAAGTCATTACCAAATAATATTTAGGATATAACCACAATCAAAAATTAAAAAAAGGTTTTGAACTAGGGGAAAAGCATCTTCCTTTAACAAACTCAAAGCCTTTTCCTGACTGAAGTCAATAACTCCACAAAATAAACCCAGGAAATCACAAGTGAAACCTGTCTGAAGATACACCTGGAAAAGAGGAGTTAAAAAACTTGGCATATCTAAATTATTGTGCTTTTAGACATATATCTGTAGGAGTGCATGAGTCAACAATATGTTTTATGATTAATAACAAGCTTTCTGACATATTGTAGTGCATTAATATATAAATGACCTACTTTGAACTGCCCTCTCCTGCATTCGGTCTCCTGCTGAAACTCTCAAAAAAATACATTTAAACTAGCCCAAATACATGATATTTCAGATGTCTCCAGGCTCCAGCAAAATCCACCTTATTATTTTTGACACTAATGTACTTTAGAAACAGCCATCACTCTTTGAACCGCTCAGAGTTACACACATTTCCCACATTCACACCAAATCGTAGACATGGAAATCTGCGGCTGGCACTCGTGTGACCGAGACATCCTGTCCTTGGAACCCTTCAGACAGCAGCAATGCAGACTAAAGGACAGTCTGCTCCTCCAAGGAATTCTAGGACTTCTTCACAGGCACATGGATTTGGAAAAAAAAAATCTAGAGAAATACAACTAGAAATTAAGGGCAATGAGAAATGAGGTCAATCTCTTGCTAATGTTGGACTGAAAGATAATTCTGACCAGGACCCTCTGCTGGGGAAATGCAGCCCAACCCCATGAGATCTGAGGAGGATCTGGGCTGCAGAAATACCATTCTTTCTTCCAGGAATAAAAAAAAAATAGGAGATTATCTCTGTCAATCCAATTTAAATGGCAGTACAAAAAGATCTGTATACAAAGACCTATCAGAGATGAGAAGAATGAAAAATAGAATAATACTTTCCATTTCCTTTTGGATGAGAACAGATTTTGTTCCTTCCAAATATACTATACAATCCCCTTTCCAAATTTTGCCACCAACTGGGACAGCTGCTGAGTAAGAGCCAAAATGCATCTGATGCACATGTATCACTCAGATTTTGAACTTCTGCCTTTCCTCTGTTTCCAAGGATGGGTAACTGTCTCAATAAGTGAGCACTAAAAAACACCCTTGGAAATTTAGATGCTGCCATTATTGCTTTTCCATTATATTTGCTGTGTTCTTGGATTAATCTAACTATTTAGACTAATAATTCAATACTTAGGCCACTAAAATCTTTCTCTCTGGAATTTTTTTCAGGCCAGTAAAAGTACAGCTCCACATTTTAATCCTGCTACTTTTAATGGCAATAAAACAGTGGATAAGTTTGCAGCACATTCACACAAACTAATGATGAGGATAGGGAATTTTACATTTGCTAGTCTTACTGTTAGGATTTAAAAAACTTTATTTTTTACCAGCTACTATTTGCTTTAATGTAATACATGTAAAAGGTACAGAAGTCAGATGGGAATGGCTACTGTACAATTAATAACATTTTCAGTAGCAGAAATTATTAATGTTGCTGAGTTAGGATGTATAGGAACTGGCTTGAATTTTTTACCCATACACACAGATATTATCATCAGAACACAGCTCTTGGACAAGTCTGAAATCTTGCAGTTCTCTCTATCTGCTGCTACATGTGCAAGTATTTTCTTGGATCTGATGTGAAGAGCAATGCTCAAGTTTGATTTGGCATTTAATTCCACTACAGGAAAGCAATAATAATTAGAAATTAACCATGCAGTCTATGCCTAAATTCCACTGAAGTCAAGTACAAAGTGTTTTACTGAAAGAGAAATGGAACTAAGAATGTGTAACCTCTCTTTAGGATATAAACCTTCACAGAGCTGAACTCCATGAAGAAATGTTTATGCTCAAGTTGCTTTTTATTCAAATACAGCACGTTCTTCAGTCTGACATGCAATTAAATATATTTACTTACACAGCAGAAAACTTTCACAGCCATTTCCTCATCAAACTGGCCAAGGATTATCCGAACATCATTACCCTGCAGATTGAATAAAAAACGTGGCAGTTAAACACAGTCTCAGATTCCAGATACCATTTGGCCATTCAGATCATGCAGGCAGTTAGCACAGATTACAGCTGCAGACAGAATTAATACAGAACTATTTCCCTTTTTTTAACTTCAAGAACTAAAAGTACTGCAAAAAGAAATAAAAAACCCTGAGGTGTAGAAAATGATTAGGCAATAGTACTAATGAGAGTAAAAGTGATACTACAGTTAAATGTTAGTATTCAATAACATTAAAATATCAAATATTCTTTGGCTTCCTTGGAGTGTTTCTTCCACAATTTTGCATATTAGAAAAAATTGAAGACACAAACTTATCACTGTCTGAAATAAAATTGTAAAATTAGGAATGAGATTTGTGAGATCAAATGCCTTGATACTATGCCTGCCTGTGTAATTTAAAGGTTTCATTCATACAACATCTTCTCTGTAGTCACTATAAAGCATTATCAACTCCCTCTCTACTCCCTCCCACCTCCACACATTAAAAAAAATCATCACAGTTTAAGAACCTATGACTGAAGTCCAAAGACAATTTTACTTTCATACTTAGAAACATTTTCTAAATTCAGGAGCATACGCAGGAAAACATTTCACCAGGAACAGGACTAACCTCTTCTAACATAAAATATTACTTCTAATATCCACAAAGCACAATTTTATGACTTCGCATTACCTTTTCTTTCACACAATGACAGAGTTCTCTGCAAAAGCTTGAGCAAATCAAATTTTTCATTTCTTTCATATAAGACCTGTTTAGAATTACTAGTAGCTCTTTCCCTCTCCAAGGAAAAAACAAACATATGATTTGATATTATTTTAGTGGCAAAAAAAAAAAAAGGTTTAATTAAATCAATTTGTCAAAGATTTCTAGCTCAGATAATTTCGCTGTTTATTTCCTGTTCAGCAAAAAATATTATGATGGACAGTGCAGTAAGATATTAGAATGCTGCTGTAATTAAATGCATGACAACAATATCACTCAGCATGGTTTAAATCAAAAATAATGTAATGTGCTTTGCTCATTCAGAACCTGTGCATTTTCAGCAAGCCTGCTTCCCTTCATTTTTATATTTAGCCACATGATAAAGTAATGTAAATCTTTTTCAAGTGGATTATAGTTTTTATAAACAAATCTAACAAGGTTACATGAAACTAAACAAACAAATTACACAAATTACAGCAATAGCAATACAGTTTTTGCAAGGACAATAAACAGATTTAGGAATTATGCACAAAAAAACTCACCTCATCTACTATTTCTTTTTTTCACATTGAAAAAAAAAAGTTATTCTTGGAACCTCAGCTCTGAGTCACTTGACTGCTCTGAACATAAAAATGCAGATTTAATATTTGGAAAAAAGACTAGCAGAGTTTGATTAAAAAATAAATGGCACAGCACCTAATAATTAAATTTAAAATTAAAGAAATTTCTTTCCACTTTATAACATGATGAGAAGTAATTAAACAAACAAACAAACAAACCAACAAACAAAATATGTAAACTGTGTAGCTTCATAAATAATAATCCCAGAGTGCACATGCAGCAATGCTGCCCACTGGCTGTGTGACAACATTCAGACTGAAGTCATAGTGTCTGTGGTGTGTGGTTTCATGCCTTAAGACTTTGCTTCCACCTGATTATCATATGATTTTTTATGCACCTATGTAACCAAGGAACCGTGTGTCATAACACATGTAATTTAGGAGTTAATTTAAGAAAGTCTGTACAACAGCTCTTCCTCTTTCATGCACACAGTCTTCCTCTGTACAGTGACACACTTCTCAGTCAGCGTCTTCGTCCTAAGCTCCACTTTCTGTATCCCCTTCCATATTTTTCACAAACTTGTTCTTGAAGAATTCAAGTTAGCAAGTAAGCCTAGATTCACCGGATGCCAGGCTTGGGTCTTCTGGTTTCATCCCACCTAAGAGACACTGAAGTTTCAAATTCGTGCAACTGCATTTAGCTCAAGTCCTTTGCAGAGGTTTTATCCGTATCAGAGATGGGTCCATGTCAGCACTCGTGGGTCGAAATCCACATTACAGACATGCAGACAATTCACATGCAAAGAGATACATCAGAGGCTTGCTGGGCAAAACTTTTTTACCCCTTCATTCATACAGTTAACCAGCATGATTTCCTTGAAAGGATGTACTACTCCTATACTACTCCTTGCAGAATGATGTGAGTTAACACAGTGGAACTTCCTCATACAGATCAAAGAAATCACTCACTGGATCCCAGCAAGTGTCAAGTCTATTTTTCAGAGAGCTGTAAATTGCTGCATGGAGCTAAAACTTATTTGACAGAAGGGGTTTTAATTCATGGAACTAGGCAGGTGATCTACAAGATGATTAAAAACATCCCAGGGGGAAGGCAACTCCCAAAACTGCACTTACATAAAAAGACCAATGTTTAGACTGTTTGCCAGATGGTGAGCTGTCATATTTACTCTTCCCAGAGATTACTGTAGCAATATCAGCATTTAAGCTTTGCCCCTCAGTAAGAAATACATATGTTCCCATATGGACTGAAGTTCAAACAAGAAAATGAAGAACAGTTACATTTCATTTACCCACAGTTGTGGCAAACTCTGCATAAAAACATGTTTTATAAACTAAGACTATGGCACAGCCTCAAAAAATAATTACTCTTTTTCTCCCTTCTTTCTTTCACATAGGTGAGGATATTTTTTGTCTACTAAATATAAAAAGTCTTTGGAATCACCAGGAGCTGAGTAATATAAACCCTGAAGAAAGTGAGGATCAACATATCTGAGGTGCTCTACTGAGGGCGGAAGAACAACTTGTCTCCGCTGCCATTTCTAACAGCCTCAGACACGAGACACTCTTTAGCCTTTTCAGAGTTTTTGAGTGATGCATATTATGCTGGAATAGGCAGCTATTTTTTCCAGCCTTCAGAGCTTCGTTTCTTTGATCAGATTTTAATCTGTCTCATTTCTAATGAATAACACCACAATGTTGTATTATATAGCTTTCCAGAGAAGGATTGCTACAATATCTCATCTGCCAGGAAAAGTCAATGTCTTGGCAGGCTCTTTATGAGACACCTAAATTGAATAGCTCAGATACTCTGTCTTATTCTCCACCATGTATCTGACAGTCAAGAGGTTATCAATAAATCTACAAAAACCTGGGTAACTTTGACAACAAAGGTAGACACATGTTCTGCCTTCTAAATGCTTGGATGTCCACTTGAAAGACTACAGATAAGCCTCTGACCTTACCTATGGAATTGCTGATGGTGAAGGTGAACTAGAGGGCATCAACTTCCACCATCATAACATGATGGTAATTCTTTTGTCCACATGCAAGATATGAAAAAGTTGGAAGCAGAAGTGCTATTGTTCTTACAACTTGTCTGTGAATGCTTAGAATTTTCAAGCATTTACACGGATGTACAAATGCATCCCTTTCTCTGAGCACAAAAATGGGTTTTAAAGATACCCTTAAGCTTAAATTTATCTTTTAACTGTGCAGTGAATGCAGGAGCAACTTAGGCGTTACCGAGATGAATATAATATATATATATGCAAATCATACCAGATTTTTCTGTTTCCCATTCCATTCATCAATTTCATTAATTTAAATGTGTTCGTGAAAATAAGAGGTATTTCAGGTAAGCAGATATCAGTTTACCTATATGAGGTTTACATGTTGAAGAAAGGAATGAACATTTTTAGAATTGTTTAGCTAAATTCTGTGTCTAACATGTACCTAACAGCAAGTAACCTTATATTTCTGTCAAGAAAAAACAATTTTCTGGATAATTACTTATTTGTTTTTTAAATTTGTTTTGAAAAAGAAATCAAGAGATAACAAGTATACTGTTAGTTCAGTCTTCTGGTGTTCCCAACCCAGTGTGTTGTTGATGCAGAGGAAAGCTAGAATCACATTGCTTCTTCTGACTTCCAGCCTAAAGATCCATGCCTAATATGAATTTTTTTTTCTTGTTATTACACCAATGCTAGTAAAAAATATGGATTTTACTGTAACACCTACTGGAGTCTTCTCAACCCAGACAAGTTTCCAGACGGGAAATGCAAACTGGCTTAGACTGACAAACACAAATGGCTTTCCACAAACGTAATCTTTACCCATTAATACCTTAAACATTCAGGCTTACATCTCTAGATTGTGGAAATAATAAAGCACACTTTGTTTATCATGGTCCTAAACCTTTTCAGCTTCAGTAGTGGCCTAGCATTAGACAGGTCAATACTCTTGCTTTAATTTCATTTTTTTTAAATATCATTTAAGTTTTTTTGTAACCTGTTTTACACATATTTAAGTGTTTTCAGGATTGTGGCTTTGATTGTGTGCCATATGTACTCGATGCCAGAAGCAAGTTGATCTTCACTATTTAAAAGTGTTTTCTCCTGTTGTTCAATCATTTTTTTCATGTTCCTGTGCAATTTAAGAGTCATATCTCCTGTGTCTAGTTTATTGCTGGTTTCACTGCATGGTAATGGTAAAATATAGTTTTAATTTTATGAGATGGCAGAAGTCTAATAACTCAGAATAATAAGAGATGGATGGGAAATTATTTTCCTAAAATTTGTTTTTCTTTCTTTTTTCCTTGTGATTCATTTGAAATCATGCAGATGATGTTAGCAAATAATTCAATTTAAAATGTGTAATGGAACTAATGGAAAGAGGCTCAATATTCTTTTTACATGATAATTCACCTTAAAGGGTTCTGTTCCAAACCTCAAGAGTTTTTACATTTATATCACTATGACTGGGGCTTTAAGTACAAGCATTAAGCCAGCAACAACTTCCTTTATTTAATATCACTGTTGGGAACTATTAAAAATATTTACTATACACATAGACCTACATTAACTTAAGAAGGACTAAGCCCTCAAATTGCCATTTTTTTGTTATTATGCAATGTAATGTAGTAATACATCGTTGTAACACAAATTTTGTTTCCTTACTCCTCTTCATAAGGAAAAAAATAAATCACCACTTTCTCTTTTTCATCAAACAGAAACACATACCTTAAGCTTCTTTACACTTGTGCAGGGATCATTTGAAAAACTCTCAGTATCTGAAATCTCGATGTCTTCGCCATAAAGGACACCAGTCAGATCATTCCTCACCTGCCATAAGATAGAAAAAGGCAAATGAGTGAACCAAGAACCAGTGAGAAGGAAGCAGATGGGCTGCATTTATATCTGTAATGACAAGCAATGATCTTGACAATGATATATGCACCCACATAGTTTTTTCCTCTATGACCACTATCTGCTATCAATAGCTGTACCACATAAAGGACTTTACTATATGTGGCAAAAAAAAGTTCACACACAGCCTCACAAACTGGACTCCAACTTTGTGTCATGGGGATGGCCAATTCTGCATTTCTAGCGCTGTAGGGACCAAAAACTTTGTTGTAGCCAAAGTGATTTATGAGACAGTATCAAGGGAAAAGACTCGTCAAGGGAACTCCAACATTCTCAAGTACTTATTTCAGGTGGTCCTATCATGAATCAGCAGAGCTTTGCTTATATCACTTAGGGTCTAAGCCTAATAAACCCCACTGTGCCCTACCCGTCTCTAAGACCACTCATCACACCATGGGGCAGCAAGAGGTATAGCTGGTTTGAAGGAGGTACATTCAGGTACTGGCATATTTTTTTCACCTGTTTAATAGTGGCAAAACTGTCCTCTTTGAGCTGCCTAATAGCACAAATAGCCAGATAACATACAAAGCAATCTGGCTTTCTGATTTAGGGTTTTTTCCCATTTAACTAGTCCAAGGTTTTCTGTCTTAATCACTGCTGGTTTTCCTCCAGCCACATGACTGCAAAGCCAGTTTCACATTACTATTCCTAATAGATAAGCAAAAATAATTTTAGTCTGCAACATGATTACAGACTGAAATGAAAAGAGTGGCACACCAATTTTAAGTTAATAGAATTATGATCACATCAATTGCAGTGATTGTCTATTTAATTTGTTTGTAATAACAGAAACAGGAGAAGCAAATCAGTGTAAAACAGGTATTCCACATGCAAACACAGAAAATAGAGGATGGAAGATATGTGATATTAAACAGGAGAATTTAGAAGCCTGTGTGTTATATGCAGATACTTTCTGATGACTCTCTGTATGGGTCATTTCCTGACAATCATCACTACACCAACTGCCTCAATTACTTCTTCCATGGCCTCTATGTCATCTTATCCCCTTTAGTCATGCTTTAAAATTATTAAGACACATTTTTTTTCTTTAGAACCTTTTACAATGATTAGGAAAAATGGACACATAAGTAACTTTTTTATTAAAAATTGTTTTATCTTAGAGAAGCAAGTCAGAATGGTCAGCCTGCCAAGACTTGAGTTACATCCTTTATACTTCTGTGAGTTCTTTAAACTCATTCTGTGAAAACATATTCACAAAAAAGTGATCAGTAGTGACTTCTTTTCTCTGTTTTATACTAGCAAAACTGAATTATTGTTATTTTAGCTCCAGCGATGCCATTAACTGCTCCTTGCAACAGAGGTCTTTCTCGATATAAAGAAAATATTTTTCTTGAAACAAACCATCAGTGATAACAGAAGAAAACAAACCTCTCTTGATCATAGTTTAGCCAATGTCCAAAATCCTTCGACCTAGTGTAAGAGAACACTAGAACTATCATTTGCTACTGACAAAAATAACATTTTTCTTACTTAGAATTGATGTATTTTCCAAAGGAATACAACTTGTCATATGCTTCTACCCAATACTGTCCTGCATTCTTCTGTATGACAAGAATTTTTTAGTTTCTAATTTGCTTTCCTGATATTTTCTGAACAATTCTAGTCAGCCTTTAAATCAAAGAAAGACTAGATTAACATTACTCAGCTAAACTGAGCAGAAAACAGCTGATTTACCAAATACTGTCTCGTCAAATTAGACCATTATTAACATAAGAACAATGACAAAAAACAACACATTAAATAATACTTATACTTATGGATAGGCTTCAGTGGTGGGCACAAGGCTGATAATTATAAAAATTATACCTCAGACAGTCTACTGACTTGTTGGGATTCCATCCCTTTAGAATTTGAGGAATTGAATTGAGTATGTTTGGGGTTTGTTCTGAGCAGTGCTTATTTAAATTCAGCTACTGAGTAATTTCTCTGAAATCTCCCTTGACTCATCTGCTAGAAGAAAAGTATCTGTGGCTTTCAGAGCTCCTAGACTTTTCATTTATCTACTGATAAATCTCCCAAAAGACACATCTTACTAAATTTTGTGCCAAAGAAGCTGAAAACCTTTTCCCTTTGCTGCTGCAAACAGGTATTTGCTGTTTTCCAGACGCATATGTTGTGGAGATTTTGCCAAAAGAAAGGTGATTCTTTCCCATTATCCCAACAAGATATTAGCAGCTTTGTAAGAATTTACAAGGTTTTTCTAAAAGATGATGTTTCCTTCTCAATATTCTGATGTGTGTCTGATGTGTCATCTTGTGTGCCTAGTCTGACAGCATTTTTACTATATTTTCCAGTTTTTGCTTCCTATTTCCATACTTTTTCCACACCAACCTCAGGTTCTTTTTTTCCCTTTATAAGTACAGTAATTTCATGACTATAAGACACACCCTTTTGACTAAAATTTTGGTCTGAACCCGGAAGTACGCCTTATAGTCCAGTGCACCTTGTATAATGTACAAAGTTGAGAAATTTGCCAACCTGGAAGTGCGAGCTGTGAGCCGTGCCACGAGGGTGGTAGTGCCACGGGAGCGCCAAGACGCGCAGGGGGTCAGGAGCTGGCGGCCACAGCTGGCAGGAGCCGCGCTGGGTGGGTGGGACCGGTCAGCCCCCGGCCATCAGGGGCTGCACAGGGAGGGAGGGAGCGGGCGGCTCCATGCCACCCCGAGCTGTGGAGACCCCCAGCCGCCCTGAACCGCAGCAACCCCGAGGTGTGAGCTGTGGCCACCCCGAGCCACAGCAGCCCCGAGCCGTGGCTGCCCCGAGCCCCACCTCGCCAGCTGGGGGTGGGCGGGAGTGCTGGGGCCTGCACATGGGGAGGGCGCTTGGGGTTGCGTTTAAAGGCTGCGCCAATCTGTGAAAAATGTTTGCAAATTGAGCACCTGCCAGTTAACTCCAGGATGGTGGGATTCTGTTACTAATTTGTTCCTTTGTTGCGCGAGGTGGGTGCAGATCTTCGCGGCCAAAAAAAAGTGCGCCTTATAGTCCAGTGCACCTTATATAATGTACAAAATTGTTAAATTTGTCGACTCCTGGAGGTGCGCCCTATAATCCGGTGTACCTTATAGTCGTGAAATTACTGTACTCTAAATATATCACAGAATGGAAACTTGTGTTCTTTCTACAGAGGTTCTTGACTTCTTTCAGATGAATTTAAGTACAGAATCCTCTGATTTGGATTTAGGTCCAAAGTCAGTCACCTCTGCTTCTAAAGCTGCCAATCCAGATGCAAACATTCCTATTTTGGATGAAATTTTTGAAGCTGAGAATACCAAATGCTGCATGTTTTGTTTTAGCAGATGCTCGCAGTCCTGGGAAGCATATCGCCAGCAGTTTTAGTACAAGCAGTTTTAGAGCTCAGCAGCAACCGTTTCATCCCAACAACTCCAAGTAAAAAGAACCATAAACTATTGAGCTTCTGGTTTTTTGTTGTGTAAATAGGATAATTTCAACTTTCAGAAACTGTTGCAGAGAGTGGCAACAAAACTGCATTAAGTTTTTATGGGGACACACAGATGCTAAGGGAATTTTGCACCAACTATAACACAAAAGCAGTGTAGTTCCAGGGGTTTTTAGACCATTATTAACAATTTGAAGAAGGCTGTAGCTCTATATCTGTTTATATCAACTTTACATACTTTAAAGACAGCAATATTTCATTTTCCCAAAACAGGAAGTACCAGCCCAATCATCAATAGAACTGAAAGTTTTCACAAACCCCAGTGAAAGACACTTTTGCACCGTTCTTCTGCCTGCAAAACTAGACGAAACGAGTATTTGACCATACTATGTATTTAATCTGTGTGGTCAACTGCAAAAATTACTGGGATGCAAATATGTTTACTCAAGGGCAACTTCCAAAAAATGAAGGATTTGTAAGCTATGCTTTTGCAGGAAGAAAAGGATGGCCCTTCTGCTTTAGGCAAAAGAGGAGATGGGATGTAAGAGAAATGTTTTTTCTCTCTCATTCTGCCAGAGCTGCTCTTTGATTCAACTCCAATAACTGAAATAAAGGTTTTAAAGTTTGCTACCAAGTTAGGTTGTACATTTTTCTTGTGAAGTGGATGGTAGCAACACTCGCCTACCTCATAGCTCTCGTATCAAATTTAGTGATGTTTGAAAGGTGAACAACAAAGTCCCTCACCCTGCACCTGTGAAAGAAGAAATACAGGGATTTTGAGGAATAAAGAATTTGCACTGCAAAGGAAGACCTTTTAATTTATTTAATGTCTAGCAAATTGAGAGAGTAGATAGAATAAATAACTGGGCTGTAAAAAAATGGTGAGGCTAGAGGAGATAAACTGCAACACATTTGGGGTCTGTACCAGAAAGAATGTATGTAGCTTTAAGGAAAGAAGAAAATGTTGAGGAGCAGCACGGTCTAGCTCCCTAAGGAAGAGGGGTGCAAGAGCAATAGCAATAGCACAGCTCCCAGGGGCACCTCATCAGCAGCACCCAGCAAGGGTTGCAGAGAACAGCCAGTTTCAGCCACAAGGTGACACCTCCACACAAGTTCATGGTAACGAGGCCCCGTGTAAAGCTGGGGAGTCAATTTTCAAGTCTGGAACAGGATAAGGTTTGGTAAAAATAACTAGGGTCAGACAGAACCCATATTGCTGTGCAGATCCACACCAAAATGACAGGACTGGGGACTAGCCTACAGGGTCCCTGCCAGGCATAGCTGTGATGGAGAGAATGAGAAACCAGCACTCCACAGCATCATGAGGGCATGGACTGATGGCACTGAGTTGAGCTGAAATGGGGTCAGGGACAGAGAATGGATTGGGGGGGTTGAGGTGGGGTTGCAGCCCTGGGGGGCTACACAGTGGCGGAAAGGTCTTTTGGTGCTCTCAGAGCCCAGACAGTGAATTTTAGTTGTTTTTCGCTTCCTACATGAACTCTGTGTGATGATTCTCTGTGTAAAATATATAAATGTCTCTGTCCCTCACAAGGATACACAAGTTGCACATATAGTGATTTTATTTTAGGAGAGATGAGATTGCTCACTTCAGTGAGGTTATTACTGCAAGCACCTTGTGACCTTTCGTAAATACTTAGCATCCATTTGACCACAGTATTTCATTTTTTGCAAGTTAATCTTATCTGTTTTTTTCTGATAAAAGTAGTAAAGAAAGGTGATATTCCTGATGGACTGTCAATCTAGTGATAATAGTTTGGATTTAGGGGTCTCCACAGACCAACATTTCAAACTAGGTTTCAAATTATACATTTAAAGGCACAGTTCACACAGTTAATCCTAATGCTGCCAGTTACAAAATGAATTTAATAATTTTTAGATTAATCATACTACTTTGCTTTTAATAGATATTTCTGATGACCTTTTGGTTCACTAAAGCTGCATGTAAGTACAGCAAGCTAAATCCTTGTTGTTCAGGGCAGTCTAATCCCACCAGATGTTGACCATAAGAGATGCCTAACAAATGAGAACTGGTCTGACCAGATGGATTACACAGTCAGATATTTTACTAAGATTTCCTGTTGTCCGGAATATATAGTGCAATTTAAAATGCTATACTATAGGAGTTTCAGTACAGACATATAAATATATGTGTTCAAACAAATGTTTGAATGATAAGAAAAAATTTCCTCTTTACATGGACAAAATGTAAATTGTGAGTAATTGCATAGGACAGATTCCAATTTTTGGGATTAGTAAAGATAGAGGTCTCACCATATATGATGCGTTACAAGCAGACATAATTATCCCAATTTCCATTCCAATGGAACACATTACTCACATCATTTGGGACTACAAAAATGAAACAGGTGGTAGAACCTTATTTGAAGCAGAGAGACAATACAAAAATAAAAGATGAAGCAAAAATACACCAAGAGGTAATAGTAAAATATTATTTTGGCTTGTAGGAAAGAGTTTCATTTAGAGGAAAACTAAACAAATAAATATGTTTTATTGTGTAAGGAGAAATGAAATTAGAACTGCAATAGATTTCCTTTTCTGTTCAAAAGAAATCAGATATTTTTAAAAGTACCATGTTTATGGTTTTCATTGTGACAGGAAGGGAAGAAGGAACCCTGGAATATAGGATTTTCACCTTAAACTGCCTTAGTACTGGCTCTCACAAAAAAATACTACTTTTTTCATTGAAGTAGGATAATAGTAGCTGGGTTTAACCTGAAAACTAATGCAATCATTATTAGTCTCATCTTCAAGAAAAACCTGCATGTTTCAGACTGAATCTTTCAGACTAGAGTAATAATACCACTGCTAATGATATTTTTTTAATATTTGTATTGCAACTGCATATTCCAGTAAAAAATCTTAATTATCCTCCTTTCTGCCTGGAATGGCAGTATGGTAAACATGGTTTCACATAAAACCTATATATGTGTGACTATCAAACAGATTATACTTATTTAAAAATAAACCTCTATGAAATCACTTACAAAAGGCTCTAATTTCCTCCTAAATTTTCTAAAGGAAGAAAGGAATTTCTTTACCTTTTTGATCACAGAACTCTGTGCTAAATCTACTAGTTGTGTGCAAAAATAATTGATAGGCAGGTAGGGTTCTTCTGGTAGGGGAGAAGTCAATTAGGGGGCTTTAGGCTTACTTACAAACAGTTCAAGTTAGAATGTGATTTCTCTCCAGTACAGATAAAAAATACATTTTATTTTTTTATTTAAAAAATCAAATCATCTTTTGAAGAGGTGGATCAATTGCTATGAGGTATTTGAAGAAACCAGCATATGACAGTGAAATAAAAATTTAGTTAGGATAAAAACCCAGGGATCTGTGCTATAATAACATATCAAATGGTTAAGTTCCGCTTAATCTACAAGCATGTTAAGAACATGCACATAATGTTCAGCAGGACTTTGAGCAGTCTGAGAAAACAAACTCTCTTCACTAAGACTGGTCACTAAGACAAGCTAAAACAAAACTGAGTTGTACAGCAGAGAGAGGAAAGGCATGGACATTCCTTACAGGAAAAAAATACATAATGTATTGCCGAGCCAGAAAGGATCTCAAAGATAGTGCCAAGACGGAAAGGATCTCAGAGATAATAGGCAAGGATTGAAAGTAGTGATCTATTCTATAACAAATAACATTGGTTCACATGAAGAGTTAAGGAGCACTGATGAACAAAAATGAAAAAGAAAATACACACAAAATATGCGCCTGGTTCCTTCACTGTGCGATACCATCTATAAAACTGAGGATAAAGTGATTTCTGATGGCTTCCAGGGAAATAGGACAACCATCCTTCCACAAGTTTATCAGACATGACTTGTAGAGAAAGCAGAATAAAATTAAAGGGTCTGAAGGTTGCAATATTATACAACAGTAATTTTCATGTCATGTATTATGAAAGTAAATAGGGGCCATATTGAGAATAGATTATTCAAAAATTTCTAAACCGATGCCAGAAGTGCAAGTAAATAAGTGAGAATTTAGAAATGCTTGTTTATTACAGCAAGGGAATGCAATAGGACTACTGAAGTTGGTGCAAGCATTCAAGTAACTGGGAGTGCTGAAATACTCAATATTTTATCTTGGAGGGAATGTGGAGGCAGATAAGTGGTGATGCTCTATATTACTATGTGTGAAGTGCAATCAGAACATCAAATGAAAAATATAGAATACACCTACATCTTTTACTGGGAAAGCAAATTTCACAGGGTTTAAATGTGAGTTTAGAGAAAAAATGCTTAAATAAAAAAAAAAAAAATTAAACTCCCTACAAATACATAGTAAGGCTTTACATTGGTGAATTTAGTCCAGCCTAGCAAATAAGAATAGAACAAGAGGGAAAGTCTTGTGGTACCGTAGAAATAAAGAATAAATCAAAACTTAGAAAAAGATAATTAATTTCTTTTGAAGGACACGCTAACCACCATCCTCAAACCCACTTCTGTATTAGTCTACACATAGCAAAAACTGTTCAACTACAGAACCAAAAATTAGGGACTCAAGATCTGACTATATTATTAGAGGTGGGCAATGTATAGTAGTTAATAATTCTTACATACATACACATTTCAAACACATTGATTACACTCAGGAAGAGCCCATTTACTAAAATAATTCTGAACAGAATTACTTGAGAGGGATAATTCAAACAAACATGAAGTATAATTAAATATTGCTTAAGAAAATGTTATCAGTGCTGAAATTATAATGTTATAATCAGGTAAGGAGGCACCTTTATGTAAAATCCTCCTTGAGCACACAGAATTAAAGTATCCTACCATTTATACATTTGAAGTCTCTTAATCCATGATGGATAAAATATTTTTTATTCCAACACTAACTAGGAAGGGTGTTACACGCATATTGCCAAAGTTAAATAAATGAGCATTTCTAAGGAATGAGTCATCTCATCAATAAATAGATGTCTAAATCAGGGGAGATTAATTGCACCCTGGAAGAACCTCTCTCTCCATCAACTATAAATGGAGCTCAGAGGTCTCTGAGATACAGACAGGTGAACTCTAGCTGAATTCCAGATCTCAAAATCTAAGCCTGTCTCAAAATGGTGTTCCAGTAGCACTGCCATCCACTGAAACCTAAAAGCCTCAAAGATCCCTTACCTTAATAAAAGGTTCCCAAGGCAAGATCAGAGGAGTGAGCTGCCTTCCTGCATCCCTTCTCAATCTGTCCACCCCATGGCTGAAGGGAGAAGACACAGTCTTATTCCACTTCTTGGCTGGTAGAGAAGGTTTGTCCAAACTATGGACTTGCAAAAAACTTCAAAATCCTTGTGTATTTGAATTTTTTTCTTACAGAAAACCTGGACCACGTTTGAAGTTTTGCCATGCACTCAGCTCCTCACTAATGGTTTAATTGCATCAGACTCAGGGGCTGTGCCAACATTTATGAAAACCTCTGCATCCAGGAGTAAGTCTTGGTATCAACTGAAAGCTATGAATACAAGCCTCAGTGGGAAACTAAAAAAGGAAGAAACATTTACCTACTATAAAAACTGGATGACATTTTGATGAAAGGAAGATTATAGAACCTGTGAGGATAGAGATCACAAGGAATTATTACATTATTTCAGAAGTTCTCCAAAATAGCAATTCATATTCCTCAGACTTCCTAAATGTGGAAAGGTCAGCAACATCAAGTTCAGATTTAATTCTGTTCTGTGCTGAACTATGGGAATACTTGCCCTACTGGCAACACACTGGGGTATTTGGGCTTTAGGCATTTTAGGAGTACAGGGATAGGTTTTTTTAAAATTTGTGAACAGTTTGATAAAGCTTTTAGTTAACTTATTTTCCACTGCTCCAAGCATCCTTGTTTAGATCAACTCTGTAAAAAAACCCTGCAATTTTAAAGTCTCTATTTCTTCTTTTAGATGAAAAGCAGAAAACAGACACCATTTCAAGGATCCAAGGTCATCATATTACAATGATATTATAAATATACAAGAAAATTTTACCATATGAACCATGTTTCAGCCCTTCAGTTCCTTCTTTCTGGAAAAATAGATGAGAAGTTACCTTCTATCTCTTCTGACTCAGAGAGGTTCTGCTACATTAGAGAACTAAATTGGATACTAACTGGAGTGATATTTCTCAACAGAGACAAGCAATAAAGAGATTTTAGAAAAAAATATTCTCTTTCTCTCCACTGTGTTTCATTTACATTCAAAGGACTTTTTTAACTTGCACATGTGTATTAAATTGAGCCATCCTTTTCTGTTTCCTTAAGACTGAGATTCTGTAGCATATTGTACTAAGGACTGTAACTTCAACCCATTTGGAAACTAAAGTCAGAAGATAAAATGAAGATACATGAGACTAAAGTACTATTGCATTTCTTAGTTTTATGTATTGAAATTTCCTACTACTGTTTTGTTTTCAAAAATAATTTTTAGAGCCTTTGAAGTGGAAACAATTGCTCACTAATTAATTTTTGCTGTCTCAGATGGTCACTAATATAATTCCTGTGATCACCAGGATTATTATCTGAGGAAACAATGGGTTTACAAACCCAAATGGCCATCTTCTATACATGTGAGTACTGCTGATCTGATTGCTCTGTCAAAATGCTTCAGCATTGGCTCTCTGTGAAGACACCATATTAGCTTTATTCATAATATATATTTATTTATAATGCAGAATACTAAAATAGTTTCACAAATATTTGTGAAGCACTATTTCTAAATTTTTTTACATTGTCTCTCTCTGTGGGATGCAGAAAATCATCAGCAATGTAGATCCAAAGAAGGACTGTGAATCTGGCTATAACAGTTGGCATCAAGAGTCTGCACTCACCCACCTGTAATGGAGAAACTGAGGAGTAATGAAACCTTGAGCAACTAAGATACTGTCAACATATCAGGAAAATCTCTGATCTCCCTGCTTGCAAGGTCACAAGCCACAAGAGGGCTGAAATTCACAATCTTAGTTATGGCAGTCTTCACAATGGGAACAACATCCTTCCCCTTGGATTTTCTTGAAGCACTTCAGATTTCAAAAACCCAGACATACTATCTCACAGGCTAGCTGAAAGGCTACATAAGTTAGGGGGAAAAGATCATCCTCAAATACCAACCATGCTTAAATTTACAAAAAGAACTTCTGTAAATTCCATCTGCAAATCCCAACTGATGCCCACATCCTGCTAACTTAGCAGTTACTACATTCAGATTTATGTAGTACATGACTTCGTAGAGTAAGCTAAGCATTCTGGTAAGAATACTTGAAGTTCAATTTTTTTGTCATTTGATGCTGCAAGAAGGCTCAAACGGCCAAAGTCAACTAGGTTTTTTTTCGTTTGGAAAATCTATTTTTTAGTGCAGTAAACCTCTGACAAGGTGATTACATGCTTCACCTGTAGGAGGAAGCAGCAGTCTTGCAGAAGCTGTATGGTGCCTACAGTCATAATTGTTGTAGAAAACTTTGTTTGAGTCTACCCATCAGGAAGTGCTTCCTAAAGAAATGTCTTGGATTTACTGTTCGGTTTTCAAACAACAAAAAAAACCAAACCAAACCAATCCAAACCAATCCAATCCAAACCAAACCCAACCAAACCAAACACACCCCCACAAGCCCCACCAAAAAAAAAAAAAAAAAAAAAAAAAAAAAAAAAAAAAAAAAAAAANGGAAAATGTGGAAAATGTCAGAAATGCATATAGAGTGGATCACACTCAAAATTAATGGTATCTAAAATTTAGTTGCATTTAGATTACCCACGAGCTCAGGAACAGAGTTTAAACCTAAAAGTAAAGCTTGAAAATTCAAAACTAACAAAAGACAAGGCATACCATTTCAACTACTTAAATGTATTTTAAAAAGCTGCCCCGTACTTGACACAATAGCCAACAGTGATTTCTAGGAAGCACACAGAGTTGACCCTGTCTCTTATATAGAGCAGCAAGCTGAAGTTCAAGGCTGCTTCAGTGATTGTGACAGAATGTTGCTAAAAGTCTGCCACAGAAAAAAAATAATGGATGTTTAAATGACACTCTCTGGCATAAGGGAAGCTACAGTAGTTCATATCGCCTGGGGAGAAGAAAGTTACAGACTAAACTACTATTTCTCCTTCTAATCTCTCTGCCTCCCACCTCTTTCCCCTAAAAACTGATAATGGCACTATCATCTTTTACATCAGTGATTTTCCCAAAATCATCATGAGAGACATGACTGTCCTCTGCTAAAGGCTTTGGAGAGCAACCACCTCTGTTAAAAAAACCAAACAAGTTAAAAATTGTTTGAATTCATAATCACATTTTTGTTTGGAAAGCATAAATTTAGATAAGCAAGTTAGTTAACAGCTCAATTAACCCATTCCACTTAATGTAATCAATTCACATGTGCTAAGTGAATTAAGTTCACTTTTTAATCAAAGTTAAGTCAGGTAAAACAAGAAAAAGTACTGTTACTATTAGAGTTTTCATCCTATTTTCTAGGACTACTAGATGATTAAACTTTATTTTGGAATTTGGGGATTATCCCTTGGTACTCCAAGATTAAAGAAAATACAGTAACATATAAATACCTTTTTTAATAATGAAGAAAACCTTGCAGCAACATTTCCTGTAATGGTGTATGACTGTTATTTCACACTTTATTTACTTCAGAATCCTCAGAAGGACACCATATGGTGGTGATAATTTACTGTACTTGAGTGTCTCAGTTTGATTCACATACTTCCTCCACTGAGATTTCAATTGTTGTCTGAAGCTGTATTGCAACTACCTGTGAAAAGTCTTTCTAGAAAAGAGATTTTTCTCTGGCTCTTGTACATCTCTTTTTGAAACCTTTAATGCCTTTGTTAATTCCTCTTTCTCTTCTTTGACAGACTTTATGTTCTGAGATTTCTTCCTTGCACTCTCTTTTCCTGAAACTTCTTAAATCAAAATAATTTCTTGTATGTGTCATATCAAGTCCTTTCTAAATAAGTTCTGCACATTATTTTGTATTATTCCCAATGGGATTCTGAACAGGTCTTGTGCTGCATCTTGGCAGATTGTCTTAAGCAGCCTTTTGGGAGTTGCACTTATTCTTATAGAAATGTAGTTTTAAAAAAACCACAACATGGTGGCATCTTTTCATTTCATTAACTTAACATTCTCTTTTTCTGCAGAATCCTCCAGAATCACATTAATACAAGCTGTTTGGTTTAAGAAAGTAATGCCAATTTTATCCCTGACTAGAAAATCTAAAAAAATGTATGCAGTCTATCAGTGCTGTATGAGAGGAAGTCCTTAATTCAGTATGGAAACCAGAAAATAAAATCTAGGTAAGAATTCTGAGAGATAATTACTTGAAGTGCTTTATTCTAGAAATTAAGGAATCAGTTTCAATCTGTGTCTTTGGGCCACTTGTTTGCAGCTTCAAGTGGTAAAAATTATGTCTTTTTGTATGGATTTTGTATGGATCTCTTTGACTGTATGTCCTAATTCTCTTTAGTATTACTGTCCTTTTCTTCTTAACCTTATGGATTGTGTCTGGAATTCAAAGAAAATCTGGAATCAGACTTCTATATCCCCACAAGACCTAGAAACAATCTGGTATGAAAAAATGTTTGGTACCTTCATAAGCATATAAACTGTTTTGTTTTATCCCTCTTAGGAAGGACAGTATGCATGTACCATCATTATGGGTTTCACATTTGAATTCAATGGAATTGAATAGTCTCCCTGAAAATAACTTCTATTTATGAGTTTTAAATATATTCCATGCTATTTATTATATGTTTTGAATTGGTCTGAAGGATAATGCCTATTTAACATTAAAAAACCTAAAACCAAACTGTAGCATTAATTGCCTGTAAACTTAATCTCCCTTCTTTAAACAAGAAAGAGACATAGAAGCGCAGGGATCAGTCCCATTGTCCATAGAAACAAACTCTGTTTTGGCAAGAAGAAGCTGTACTAGACTGGGAGTTAGGAGAAAGACATTAATTATGTTTTGATTATGTTCTCTTTCTTTACATAGAATTTCTGCTAAAGCTCTGCAGACATGTTTTTTATGGATCCTGCAATCTGAATAAGTCTTTAAATTTCCATCTATTTATTTATTTCAGTGCCAGAAACTTTGTGAATATTATCTAGGAGTGCAGGTGTTACTAGAGTATTTAGGAAACTGACCATTCATTACTGATTTGTGTAAAAAAATGTTTAAACAGCAATCCATTGACATGGAACCATATTTTACTCCACATTACATGAATACATTGAAGTAAGGGAAGTATCATCTACTAATGATATTTGGGTCTAAAATCATGTATTATAGAAAGGAGAACAGGAATCCTCCCTCTTTCTCTCCCTGCCCTGATTCCCTATTGTTACCAGATGATGTGATACCCTTAAGTATAGGCCTAAAGAAGAGGAGAAACAGAGAAAGCAAGAATATCTTATGAAGTGGTGCATCTCTTAGTTTTCAGTAATTTATCCAACCTGCTATATAATAGATTTTAATACATTAAGTTTCAATTTTGAAAGGTGTTTTTTCTGTAAGATTAACCACATCAGTAGCACCCTGCAGTACTTAACTCAGCTCCTGCTTTTTTGCTGCAGGAGTTTACCAATGACTGATGCACCCAAGGAATTTCACACATGATCCTGGTTCTGCAACCCTCTGGAACACACTTTTTGTGTGCCAGCTGTTTCATTAGTGGTTACACTTACACAGTTTTTCCATAAAACATGACCCTTATAATTACTGCTGAAAATGTACCTTCTGCAGTACATATTTCCTTCAATGGCTCACTGTAAAGTATTTCTTTATCTGTTTCATTATTAAAATAGAGCTTAAAAAATACCTGAGACACATTAGAAATATCTGTACTTTCAGATGCTCCCAACATCCTACGCTGCATGATTTTTAAAAAAAAAAATGTTTCTTCAACTCTTCAGCAGCTCTTCAACTCTTCTGTGCATCTTACACCAGTATTTTCTGATAAATGGACTGTACCACCCTATTGTTTTCCATGCATCAATTCAGCCGTTTTCACTGGTACAAAAAGAACAAGTGTTGCCTCAACAATATGGGCCTTTTTGTATTTTCCTAGTAAGTAAGAAAATCCAGAATTTTTTTAAACATTTATCATTATACTTAGCTATGTAAAATACTCTACAGACTATCACATGACTTTACACATTACTTGAGGCCTGTTTTCATGTTCTGGATGCTTAAATTTTAAATGTATTTCTAATCTCAATGGCTTAATTTACAATCAATATCAAACATCTCAAGGCACAATTTACCTTTAGAACAAGGTTTACTATTAGCAACATTAGCTATAAATCTATATTTCAAATTATCTTGATAATTTGGGTTTGGTTTTTCTTTCTTCACTTCTTGTCAGATCTGCTTGGCTCATCATAGCTGTTATTCATAAAGTGACTGATAAAGAGCTTGTACCATCAGGAGGAGAAATGTCAACCCTGTCATTTTCTTCCTGTTAACTTCTACTGGCATTATCAGTATTATCTTCAATCTGCAGTTGCTCTGCAGGAATCTTTTTAAGCCCCTTGTCCATTTTGTATTTTAGCGAAAACTAGATGATATAATCCATAAATCCACTTAACTGGACACATGTAAAGAGTAATACATGGAATAAGCTAAAAGGGAATGAATGAGTGAGGATGCCAATCTCAACTCCCCGATGTTGGGAAGTAGCTCCTCTTCCCTCATGATACTTCAGGAATCATGTGACTATATGACACATGGATTGGTTAAATGCCCCAGTGTCAATATGTGCATCAAATATTAGTAAAGCTTAATTTCTTCCTTATTTTTTTGAGATTAAAAAAATGGAAATGGAAATGTGACAATCTTCTTCCTTCACCCCCACAGACCATCTTACACAACCCTTGGTGCACAGACACCCCTATCTGGAGACCTGAGCCCTACTCACTCTTTAGCTGGCACAGTTCAGAGTTTGCCAGCCTATATCTGGATTGCAGAATGGACTGAAGGCAATCTCTGGCCACTTGCAGAAAGACGTGCACTTCAAGGTATATGCCTAGCAAAAAAAAGACATATGCTTAAAGTGCCTACAGTACTACTCCAGTACAGTAATTTCACGATTATAAACTGCACCATTTTGACTAAAGTTTTGGTCTGTGCCCGGAAGTGCGGCTTATAATCTGGAGCGGCTTATATATGGACAGTGTTCTAAAAGTTGCCAACCCGGAAGTGAGAGCCTGCGGCAGCCTCAAGCCGAGCTGGAGCCCGGCCGGCCCTGGCAGAGGCGGGGAAGCCTGGCAGAGGTGGGGCCGGTGGGCAGCAGAGCCCGGGCCAGTAGTGCAGGGAAGCCTGGCAGAACCGGGGCTAGCAGCGCAGGGGAGTTCGGAGGTGCAGGGGCCAGCAGAGCCGGGCCAGGGCAAGCAAACACTGTGACGGTGGTGCAGGCGGCAGAGGGGGGAGAAAGCGAGCCCAGCGGTGGCAGCACTGCTCGGCCAGCCCCGAGCGCCACCGCTGAGCAGCAGAACCGAGCTGGGCCATCCGGCCCTGTCGGCAGCCCTGAGCAGGCCGAGCCTGCCTGGCCCCAAGCCAAGCCAGTAAACCCCGCTATCCCGCGATTCTGTTACTAATTGGGAAATTTGTGAAAGTTGCACATGGATCCTTGCTACAAATGAAAGTGAGGCTAATAATCTGTTGTGGCTTATATATGGACGAGGACCTAAACATTGCCAACACCCCGGAAATGCAGCTTATAATCAGTGCGGCTTGTAATCGTGAAATTACTGTACCTACACTGTCCTCCCAAAACTGATTATAACCAAATCTATCCAGTTTTTCCACTAAAAGTAATGCCAAGATACAGCTCAAACTTTAGATGAAAACTGCAAGATTGATTTGGAGTTTGGAAATAGACTGTACAGCAAGAGACTAAATGAGCTCTAAGATGGATTAAGACAGAACTGGATCTTGATGATAGTCTGTAAATGATAAATTATCTACTTAAGGAGATTTTCTAACTTCAATCTCTTTAATCTAGCAGACAAAAATACATAAAAGGTAGTGGCTGGAAGTTAAAGATGAAATAAGACACATTTTTTAATGTGTATCACTAACCACTAAGACAGTGACAAAGACAGTAGTGAATTTCCCAGCCTTCTGGTGTTCTTGAGCATGAATTCATGGGAAACAACAGGATTATACATCTATTAATTAGATTCTGTAGCATTTTCCCTTAGCAAACCAAGAAAAATTTACATTTTGACTGGATAAAACCAAACTTCCCTATTTTCAACTTTTCACTGGATCCAGTCTAACTCCCACCCTCTCATTTAGTTGTACTTTAGCGTCTGTAATAAATCCCTGTAGATAGTAAAAATTGGAAATTCTTTAATATTGGCCAAATGTAGTTCTTTTTCACTCTTTAAGATCTACTGATCAAAAACACTGATGAGTAATTCTCTGGCATCAACCTGAATGCAAAGGAAAACATGATGTACTGGGTCTGCTGGAATGAAGTTACCAATTCAGCTTTGTTCACAGCAGCCTGTGTGCTGCTGTGCTCTGCACTGGTGGCTAAAACAGCACTGATAACCCACCAAGGTTTTGGCTATTGCTAAATCATTCTTGCACAGCATTAAGGATTTCTCTCTGTCTCCTGCCCCCCAAAACCAGTAAACCTGGAGTAGCTAAGAGGCTGGGAGGGGACTCAGCCAGGACAGCTGATCCAAACTGACGAAAAGGATATTTCCTACCATACATTGTCACAGTCAGCAACAGAACCTCAGGGAAAGATTGTTATATTATACCACATAACACTGAATTAAGATCTGGATCATAACAGGCTTTTTAAGAAAAAATACAAATATCTTAATACCAAAAGGAACTTTATCAGTTGGAATTCCTGCAAAATAGAGGGCACAATGCTTTAGTCAGAAAGCACTGCATCAAAACCATGCGATGAACACTGGCAGAATCTTAGCCCTAATAAACAAAATCCTTTTTGAAAGTTCTTTCCCCTCTCAGAGACAGATAAGAACTTTTATATTTTTGGTGCAGACATATTCATAATATCTGGAATCTTAGGTCCCATAGAGTTCAACATTTGCTTACCAAGTAATTCTATTTAGCTTTCTTTTTTTCACAGATTAAAGTTTGCAGCTAACCCTAGCTACAGATGAGATTGTTTTCCTTTCATTGCATCACTGACTGAAATTCAAACATACATACTGTCTACATCCAAAAAGACATGCAGTATTTTTCATTCCCTGTCTTTCATTCTTATGTTAAGTTTTACAGGAAAGACATCTTTCATTCTAATAATTGAAATCTAATGTGCATTTGGTTCTTGTCTACAGTTTTATTTTAAAATGGCATAGAATTTCTACCACAGATTCAAAGGATCTGGGAGCCTTGCTTAAGGTTGCTTTTTAGTAAATGTGAATCACTTACTTCATCATGAATTACCACAGCTGCTTAATATTAATTCAGCAGAAATTATGCTTCCATAAGAGAAATAAAAATTAATCAATTTATTTTCAATTAACCGTTGTTTTTTCTTATGCAAATAAGTTAAGCCTGTATTCAAGCCTCGGTATGTTCAATATTTCATGCTCTTCTGTATTTTTCAGCAAGGCAATATACACATTTGAGGCAGGTGTCCCTTCACCCTGGTTTATTGCTCCTGTAGTCTCTCTTCTTCCCATCACCCTGCACCCTGTGGTCTTGACCCCCCCACCCACCATCTCACTCAGCTGCAGATCATAATATCCCTCCCCTGTGGTTAACACTACACTAAATGAATCCCAAACACAGAGCAATTCCTGTAAGCAAAGGGAGCACTCTGGCCCTGAGGTATCAGTTATTCAGGCATGTCCTCAGTCATCTGAAAAAATGAAACTTTAAATGGGTCACACCCTAAAGTACAGTAACTATTTAAAAGGACCAATTCTGAATCTAGTCATCTGTTTTATAAAGAAAATTCAGAATCAATGTCTACCTTTTTTTGAGTCAAAAATTTGCCTAAGGGTGTTGGTCAAAAAAATATAGGAATCTTGCCACAGGAAGAAAGCCTCTATCACAGGTAAATTTAAGAAAGTATTTTATATGGAAAGAATGAAACAAGTTATGCAAAATATTTTAAGGACATAAAATTTAAGCTAATCAAGGAAGCCAATGTAGAGGGACTTCATTACTTTTGTATTTGTAGAGCTGCAGAAATTGTAAGTACGTAACTTTAAGAGAAGTGAAAAGCTCAAAACAGCTGGTTTCCAGGAGAAACAGTGTTGAGAACTTGCTTTTGCCTCTGTGCCTTTCATCCTAAAGTGTCCAGTATTCATATAAACAAAAGCATACATTAAATCATTGGTGGTTATATCCACCACAGAAAACTTCATACCACAGCTTTCATTTTGCCAAACTGCACAAGCAAAGCAAAGCTGGTCTGAGGGAAAACCTCAGGACCGATTTGCAGAAAACTGACAAATGTAACACAGAGCGCTTGTCTGTTCCACCAGTGCAAGAGCAAACACTTTTGCAACCATTAGACCAGACAGAGGCAAAACATGAGATTTTTACTAGGCTGTAGGCATATTGGCTTGGTAGTGCATCAGAACATCATACAGCCTGAAATTAAACAAATAAAACTAAAGCTAAAATGAAGAAAATGACTAGAAAACAAAATAAGAGCTAAAGGCTACAGTGCAGTGTACCATAATCAAAAGGTAATTCATGTATTTCTCTCCTCCTCTTCTCCAGGGAATATCATTTCAATGTGATGCCAACAGCCCTGCAATCTCTGGCACTAAGAGGAATATAACTTTTCAGTACAGACAAAGAAACGTCAGAGCTGGGAACGTTGCATGCACCACACTGCATGAGCATGACAATTTGGATCCATGACAGCTTAAGCATTTATGAACGCCTATGAATTCTTACATGATTATCAGGAATGGATAGAAAACCATATAGTGAAAATCAAAATTTATATAATTTGTTCCATTTTAAAACAGATTCACCCTCTTATACCTTCCTGCTAGTGATTTTAGTGTCAATATAAGTTGAAGTTTTACAGTCTTAGAGAAGACGTCTTGAAAAGACATGGACAATTCTTGATGAAGCTGGGCAATGATGAAAATGACTTGAAGGAAATTAAAATCTACACTTTTCATTGATAAAGATGATGCAGCAGGATCCTGCATTCATTCTGTATAAAGTTACTATCTCATCAACAGAATCACTTTAGAAAGATGAAGGGTACAGTAGACCATGCCTCTACTACATACAACCTCAGGAGGCAGAAGGATCACAGTAGGGAAGTTTTCAAGCTGGAGACACAAGATTCAGAAGAGTTCAGCACAAAGCAAGGGGAGAATGTGATCACAGAGCACTATTAAAGAAGGTTTGGTGTGCCTGTTAAGACCTGCTAACGCCATATATTGTCTTGCCTGTCATGGTGAAGTTTGCATCACTCTTAGCAGCCCCTATATAGACTGGGGATGTAAAACGTGTGAGAATTAATCTCGACTATGCCTCTGCATGGCAAAGAAAAGCACAGCAAAGGCATTTCTGCTCATGCCATATTACTAACTGTGCATGTCTAAGGAATGACTAGAACAGTCTCTGCAGAAAGAAGACCAACATCTGCTCATTTCTTATCATTCAAACATTGCCAGCTCAATGTCCATATAGAGACTGAACTTCAAAAAAAGTTTTGCAAGCGACACATTCCCTACAACACTGTCTAATTCTGTTCTGTACTCCTCCTCCCTTTAGTAGATGTGTAATTTGCAGAATGAAGCACAGGAATTCACCACCCACCTTCCTCCCTCAGAGCAGCGCAGAGCAAATATAAGCATTTCTTGTTATGCATGTTTAAGACTACCTGGACATATTCCTCGTTTTCCACCTACACTATACCCTTCTGGAATGGGTTATGCTCCCATTTATTACAATAGCAAAAGTACTTGGAGTTACTGCCAAAAAATTTAGCAAATGTCTGCCACTCTGATGATTAGGTCCCCATCCTGGCAGTGGGCTGATGTGAGTTTGAATTCATTTCAGAAGATTCAAAGAGAAGGAAACAGAAAAGAGAATTTCCCCTTTCTTGGCATATTCTTGAATGAGAAACTAAAGCAAAAATGTCATCTGCAGAAACAGCTTTCTGAGAGAAAGCACTGACCTCCGTTCAACCTTTGAAGTACAGACAGTAGCACTCTGGAGTCCAGAAATTTATGTGGGGATGGGAATTCTGCATGTACACCCCTGTAGCCCCAGAGTAAGGCTTTAACTTCCCAGAAAATGGCAGCATTTAAAATACACAGAAATGTCAGTGTTGACTCTTGGTTACCTTTACTAGTTCATTGCTCTGTGTGCTGTCATCTCCACCTCTGATTTTGGGAATGCATCCCAAAAATGATACATCCACTACCCCATCATTTGTATCAGGAGGAAGAACAACTAAAATCCACAGGTCTGGAAGCTATCTATAAGAAGCCTATATACTTTTTACAGGCCTAGGTTTATGAACTTCTTGAAAGCTCCTTCACAGCAATTGCTCTAGAGAAGGAGCCAGACAGCCACTGCAACAGTTTTAGTGAATTGAACTCCTATTTAACATGTATGTAATTTAGCTTTTGACATTTACAGAAAGGGTTGATCTCAAGTTCTTTCTGGCAGTATTGATTGCAGTCAAAGTTTAGAAATGTGTATGCTGGAAGTCTCTTTGCATTCATTCAGCCAGGTAATGCTAATACAGTGCCCAAGTAGCTTGTCTGATCTAGACTAAAAAAGAGGTATTTGGCAAAAATTAAACACCTTCACGTGTATCTTCAGTATCATAACAGTATGATTATTATCATGAAATTTTCAATAATCAGAGTTTTACTAATTCTGTATTTTCTAACAAAAAGAAAAAAAATATGTATTTCTTAAGTGAGTTCTCCTTAAGGTGATGGAACACTGATTAGGCAAATCAAAAATTTTCACTTGCAGAAGGAACTTACAAATCTGATTGATTGGATCTAAAAAATAACAAGGAAAGGAGTTTCTTCTTAAGAATGGGCTGCGTCTAAAATCCACAAAAAATTATCACTGAAAGGGACTGCCTGGTACAACCAAAGAGATGATACACAGATTTAAAATATTCATACATGGGAAGTCTCCTCCTATGCTGTAGGCTGTAAAACATTTTACAGATCTAAAATTTAAGTCTGCAATAAAATATTTAAGGCTACAGCTAGAATGATCCACAGGAAAAGAGTTAAAGGGAGAGTATTTGAAACCATCACCAATGTCTTATGGTTCTGCAACAGTTGAAATCTGTTTAATTAAAATCCTGGAGTATCTAGAAAGCTTACTATATGTAAAACCTACCATACTTCATTTTCTGATTCCTGTTAACAAGATCATACAGAACAACCCTTGTGATGATCTGTTTCTTTTTTTGTAATGGGATTTTCTTTATTCCCCGTGTCATCTACAACTTTCTCAAGTAAGTTGTTCTCCCTAAAGTAATGAATTAATACAATTAAAAAACTTGATCCCAGGGCTACTCCTTTAAAAAGAAAAAAGTCACTATCAATTTCTTTGTCCTAAAAATTCTGCTATTTGCTGCAATCTTCCCTCTGGCTGTGCTTCTGAACTGGCTTAGAACTCCCTGCACTCATCCAATCTTCCCTGTTCTGCCCAGGTCCTGCAGGGCACTGTACCAACCAAAATAAAATTCAGCCAAGCATTAAAATCCACTCTAATAGTTCTAAGAAATCAATTAGCTTAGCATCTCTGACAAAATTTTCCTTTAATAAAACTATGTTGTGATTTATTTTTCCTGCCCTCTGCCTCTCTTTTTATTATCCCCATGCAGACTTTGCTTTTTGTGTGTCCCAAACAGACATGGCAGTCTGTGCAAAAGTTGATGGTTTTTGCTTTGTGATCCTCTGGGCACAAGGTCCAGGATAATGAGAAAACACAGGAATCCTCTGAGAAACTTGAAGGGTGCCTGCTACTGCCAGGCAAGGATGAGATAAGGAGAGCCATGCCAGCATGGCCCCAAAATGCTCTAGCAAATTCTAATGAGCATGACCAGGTGCCCTTGACTCAAGGTGCTTACAGCCCTCTCGCTGTACCATCTTGACCTTCTACAGAGGGTCAAGAATCCTTTCAGCTGGTGATCAGGAGAGGCGTCTGTAAGAGCCAAACCCAGAGCACAGCTCCCAGGGACAGTCAAGCACAGAAGTTTGTACAGAAGGGCACAAAAATCAGAAGAAATAAGAGGTGGAAGAGAGAGAGAGAGACACACAACTGTGTTCAAATCAGCATAAACAGTCTCAATTGTGGTAGTCACGCTTAGGCTGGACAACAGCAGGAAAAATAAAAGAGACAGACAGACCAGCTTCCTGGGGACACTACAGTTTCAATATCTTTGGACCCCAACCTGTAGGAAATTCAGGCTGTCCATGCCAAGTCAGTGATTTCTGGCAGCAAGAGGAAAATTCCTGATTCACCTAAAGGTTTACAAATATGCCAGATTCACTACCTCCCAAGTAGTATAGTGAATCCTAAAGATGACCAAAATGTGCTTTCAAGCAGAGTAACTGTCCCCTAAACCTAATCTTAAATCATGCAAGACCACCAGGAAGAAATAACAGGAAATAATAATGGGTGGTTCCTGTGGAGAACAGAGGAGCTGTGGACCTGACCTATCATCTAAGGAGGTCTGCTTTCTGGGTACCTGGATCCGGGATAATGTTGAGAGGGTGCCAAAGCTTTCCTGACACTTACTATTACTCCCTGCTGTTCATCCATGTGGGCACCAATAGTGCTGCCTGGAGAGTACCAAAAGTGACTTCAAGCTCTGTGGGCAGTAGCCAGGGGTATAGGGGCCCACATGGTGTTGTCCTTACTCCTGTTGGTGAGGGCAAAGGCTGTGGGGAGGAGGCGGCTGGTAATACATACCCACAGCTGGTAGTGGAGCTGGTTCTGGTGAGAGGGTTTTGACTTCTACAACTATGGAACTGTGTTTGTGGGTCAACATTTGCTTGGGAGAGATGAGATCCTTCTCACTGAGTGGGACAAAGTTATCTTTGCCAGCAGAATGGCTGACCTGCTAAAGAGGCACTTTAAACTAAGAATGACAGAGGAAAGAGTTACCAGAAGCACTGTGAGACAGTGAAGGGCAGGGAGGGTTGATAAGCAAAGGGCCTGGAGTGACACGACCAAAAGGGATCACAAAATCAACAAAACAAAGCTTAAGCAGCCTAAGCAGGGTCACCTCCAAAACGTAAGCAAGGATGTGCCTACAAGGCACCATTACAGAGAAGGTTTCCCATCATTTTGGGAAATCAGCATGTGGGGTTGCCCTCTGCAGTGCCCTTATAGTAATGCGAGCAGCATGGAGAATAAACACAGTGACTTATGTATCAGGGAGCTGCTGTGGAGCTACCATTTTATTGGGCTCACAGATAAGGTGAGATAGATCATGTAGCTTGAGTGATGCAGTGGGATACAGGCTCCACAATCATGGTTACTGGGAGAAGTGCCTGAAGACTGGAGGAAAGGAAATGTCAGGGAACTACATGTCAACTTCACATCAGTCCTTGAGAAGGTGATGGAGCATATTGTCTACCTAGACTTCAACAAGACTTTTGACATTGTAAGATTCTCATAGATTTAACAGAGTGTGAGCTGGACAAGAGGACAGTGAGGTAAATTGAAAAATTACCAAATGGTTGCACACATTGGCATGAGGTCTAGAAGGAGCCCAGAAGGTAGTAGTGCACCCAGGGGTCAGTACTGGCTCCAGTCCTGTTCAAAATCCTCATTTAATGATTTGGATGATGCAGCAAGGCTGCTGATGACACATAACTGGGATGAGTGACTGATACACAATAGGGCCATACTGCCATGGGCTGACAAAAACTTCGTGTTCAACAAGGGGAAGTGCAAAGTCCTGGGCTAGGAAGGAACAACAGCCTGCAGAAATATGTGCTGGATCTGCCCAATGGAAAACAGCTTGGCAAACACTGTCCTGGTAGACATTGGGTTGAAGATGAGCCAGCAATGGGCCCTTGCGGCAAATAAAGCTAATAGGATTCTGGGCTGCATAAAGGAATGTTGTCACGGCATGTCAGGGGAGGTGATCCCTCTCTACTTAGCTTTGCTGAGCTCATGCATGGAGTGGCAGGTTCAGTTCTTGGCTTCTCAATACAAGAGACATGGGCACACTGGAGAGAGACCAGAGAAGGGCCATGAAGGTGCAGAGGATGAAGCAGAGCTTCTTTCAGTGGTGCCCAGTGACAAGATCAGAGTCAAAAGGCACAAACTGAAACCTAGCAAGTACCAAGTACCACCTGGACATCAGGAAATGCTTTGTAACTGCGAAGATCACCAAACACTGGCCAGGGAGGCTGTGTAGCTTTCATTTGCAAAGGCACTAAAAGGCTGCCTGTACACAGTTAGTTCTAACTACTATTTACAATTCTCACCTAAAATTACCCCCTGCTCGGTAGCTGAATATACACAGACCATTTCCTATGAAGAGGGACAAAGCTGGGCTAAGGCTCTACCTCTCTGATTTATCCCCATTTCCTATATCATAGTCTTATGACCTTACCATAATCTCATGGCTTCTAAATATTTACCAAGACCCAAAAGAATCATATTAGATCTGGTACTTCAGTTTCCTTTTAATTAGTAAAAGTCACTGTCAGAGACTGCCTTCCTGTGAAGATCTGAATGCAACAACTTGAATTATAGGAAAGCATAAATTATAAGACAGAATAGAGGAATTCATTCTTCTCTGCAAGGTCAAGAAAACTTGAATCAAATTGTTCCTAAGATTTTGCTATAGAAATCAGCCAGGAATTGGGAATAAGGAAATATGAAAGAAGAAGCACATGACTTTGAAAAAAAATAAGCATTAGGGAGATAGTTTTTAAGAGTTTTATAGTTAAACAATTACATCTATAATGTCTCAGTTTTCCTGCTCTCATTATCTTCTCTTCATGCTTTTTTATCATATTTTTTTTTTTACTGCCTTTTGTGTCTCTCTAATCTTCTGCCTTTCCTTTTTTTCTGTTCAAAATTGAAGGTAGAGCACTCCGTCTAGGATGAAATTCCTATGTACTATTCATAGCTCCCAGATTAAACATTTATGTTATTTGGTATATTTGAGGCTTCCAAGCTCATTCATGGACAAAAAAAATAATGTTTTTCTTGCTGCCCTAAAACTTCTTGGCAACAGTGATGGAGAGTGGAAAGCTCTACTTCTCTTTTTGATCCTCAGAACCCAAACCTAAGAAGTCAAAAAACATAATCACACCTTGAAGTCTACATAATATATACTAGCTTTTATCTCAAGCTTGTTTTCTGGCTGAATCCTGAAGGTTCAGTAGCTGTTTAATTTAATTTTCCTAAGACTGCTTAGCCCCACAATAGCTCTCTCATTACCTCTGCTCATCCAGTGAATTCTTATCAAAAGTGGCCACTAACTCAGATGTGAATTTGCAGACTGCACAGTGACAAAGCATGGCTACAATAAATAAAATTCTAGATTAATAATACTTCTACCCTGATTTTTCTACAGCAACAGACATATACCGTGTTGAGAAGACTTATTGTTAGCTGCTTTACTTGGGAACAAATTTTATTTTTTCCAGTATTACATTTTTGGGATGAAACTTGGAATTTAGAGATACTAAATTCTTTCAAGTTAGGTAAAATGAACCCTGATGGCTGATGGCCTGCTGATGTTCACAGATGTTGCATTGCCAGTGTGCAAAATGCAACATAATATAAAGAAATTCTTAGCATTCATCATGTCTCCCAGAAAAAAAAATACATATTTGTCCAGTTACAAAGTTTGTTTCTTTTAAGTTTTTGTACTGTCATTATTTTGAATTTATGAACTCAATGAAGGCTGTGACAGAGTCACAGGAGAGAATATTTTACCTTGATATTGTTAATCTATTTCATTATCATACTGCACACTTCTCATTTCTTCTGCCTTTTTGAAATGCCACCCACACTTACAAAATTACACTATGAGTTCTCAATATTTCCATGAAGAAGCAGAGAAATCACATAAAGGGATGACTATTAAGAAGAAGGGAAAAACAAAGATTCACTTGAGATGAACAGAATTTAACTTATTTTAAAAACAATCCCAGACAAGGTATTCAGTGGGAGGAAAATGTATATATATATAAAATATATAGAAATATCATGAATATGCTATCAAATGTTAAGTTAAAATGAAATTTCAATTAATTTCAACATGAGATGATTGCAAAAAGAAGTAATTTAAGCTATTCTATACCACAAAATAAGGAAACCCTCTCAGTGTATCACTGCGATCAAGTGTCAACTTCCAGTTTGAAACATACTATGAATAAAAAGGTGCACAAATAAAATAAAAATATGCAGGAAATAACAGAAAAGTACTGAAGCAAGGTAAACTGGAATTACTCTTGTAAGTAAATAAAGCATTATCTGAAAACTAGTACTAAGTACACATTTTTCTGTTTCCCAGTCATATTCTGTAGCCTTTACATCTTCTTCAGTACTGGTGGTGTCCAAAAGTTTTGACTTACTGACAGTTAACTATAACTTTATTCCCAAGACTCTTCCCACTGAAGCATGAAAGATTGCAAACCGCAAACCACAGGAGTATTGCTTGGTTTGCCTAATTCAAAATACAATCCCAAACAGGTAGCAGTAAAATTTGAGGCACCAACCACTGCATATATTTCAATCAGCTGAAAGCGCATCTGCAAATCAGAAGCAGGACATAGTCAGACCTTTTCTGAAAACTGTGTGTGCAGCAGTGTTGTTTAGGAATGGTATTTTCCAATTTAGTGGAATTCCAGTAAAACCATGAGCTTCTTGCTCACACCCTCTTCCCCCTCCCCTGTGGTGGGATGGAGAGGAGAATCAGAGGCACAAAAGATGAAGATCGCGGGATAAGAATGATTTACTGGAAACAGCAATGAGGTAAGAGAAGGAGCTATAACAGCAACAGTGACAGAGGGCAGAAGAAAGATGTGAACAATTCATATGGAAACAACTATTCCCAACTGCTCCCTCCACTGTGCTGAGCTGGAAGGGACCCCTTCTCACTGGAAGAGACTCCTTTCTCCCAAATCCCAGCAATGAGGTGAGGTGGTGTAGAATATCTGCTGGGTCCTGGAGATGTCCCCTCCTGGATACTGCAAAACCTAAACCTTCCTGCCCAGAACCAGGACAAACAGCTATAACTCCAGGGATGATAAGCACTAAAGCTAGCCTGGCTTTGAGCAGCAGGGTGGATGAGACACCTCCCAAGATCTCTTCCAACTTAAACTACCCTACAGTTATATACCACAGCAAACACTTTGAACTGAAAACCCTGAAAATATTTTATAACCTCATTTATAAATGTTTGCCCCAGAGTTAACTTTTGAAACAGAATCTTCTCCCAGAGGATGAAAACAGGGCAGCAATCCATGAAATCTGGGACACAGAAGCACAATAGCTATGAATTCGTCCTAGTTAAGTAGCAGAACTGATGAAGTGTGTACATTATTCTTATACCAAGTCAACTCACACAATTTAAACATTAACCCAATGGAAAGGCTATTTATGGTTGTACAAAGAATCCTGAAGAACTCACAAAGGATGCTAACAGTGAGCTCAACTATAGGCAGCCACAGAATACAGGTCACTTGAAAAGTCATAATCCTTGAATCCAAGTAATGCCATGAAAGGGAGTCTCAAGCCATGATAGCAGTGTAAGATGTATAGATATTGCCCATGTGCTCTAGGAACTGAAAGCAGGTGGCATAAAATTCTTCATTCTCTCTACCTACCCTTTATCTCTTT
The DNA here is from genome assembly GCA_013186435.1 of Turdus rufiventris. Taxonomy (NCBI): domain Eukaryota; kingdom Metazoa; phylum Chordata; class Aves; order Passeriformes; family Turdidae; genus Turdus; species Turdus rufiventris. The sequence goes on from PYHW01010717.1 coordinate 1,330,557, forward strand.
TTGTAACCTGAAGAATAAGGAAGGTATAACATTTTTTAATAAGAAAGAGAAGATTTTTTAAAAAGTAAAAGGAAATGAGAGATAACCCAAAGCTTTGGCGGAAAGGATTCCCAAAGGAAAAAACTGAAATAGAAGCAAGAGATCCTCTGTGATCTTGGCCTTCAGAGATAAACTAAGCAATTCAGACAACTGTCTCATTACAAGGCAAAGTAAACCAAAAAGACAGCTTGATGACTTTAAGGGGCAGCTAACCTGCAGACAAGTTAGGTGAGCTTTAATTATTCAGGAAAGAAGATCAAAGTACAAATTGCAGAGGGATAGGAGACAGTGATCTAGCTAAGGAAAAAAGTCATCAGGCCAAAAAAATGTAAAGTTAGATGGCAGGTTGCAGAGATGAAATCAGGGTTCCTGTTGACTAAACTACATGGATACGAAATCCCTATGCGAGAATGAGAATCTATCCCTCCATGTGTTTAAGTGGAAGGACCACTGGAGGAAATTTAGATAGACACAGAAATTGCTCCAGATTAAAAAAAGAGCATGAGATCCATCAAACTGATGCAGCCTTTCTGGGAGATGGAAAAATGAGAGAATGGTTATGTCTCGCTGCTAAGAGTAAAATCACCTGAGTTACTACACAGGCTTCTCTAAAGATCCCATTAATTTGCTTCTGCTTATTTTATTTTGCATGAGAGTAAGAGAAGACATTCAATTACTTCTGATCTAATGGCTTGTAATGCATTTTCATTATAGATAGAACTATTCACATCCCAAGTTCACTGGCATTTTACAACAGAGAGAGAAGGTTTAGATCCTATTCAACTATTTTGTCACTTTCAAAAAAAGTCAGAAGAACAGTTTTGGCTGATGTTTCTTTAGAGGGGAAATTGTAGTTTCAGTTGATGTATAGACTTATACCATCACCTGAGGGTCACTAACAGCGTTGATGGTCCTTCCTCTGGAAGTTCTATCCAGCCTTTAGTCCTGCATCTTCAGTCTCTGCCGTAGACCTGTCCAGCAGTCACTGGACCTGACTCTGACTTGTGGATTGATTTGCCAGCTTGGCCTTGGACCTGATTCATTGCCATGGACTTACTTGCCTGATGATCTGCACACTTGGCTGATCCTAGCCTCAATCCCTGAGTCTGCCCTCCTCTCTTTGCAGCAGGACTGGCCCAGCTGCTGCATGCTCTCCTGCTCTACTCCATTTCTCACTGCTCCCAGACAGCAATTTAATTAGTTCCTGCAGTTTTTCCTGTGCTTTCACTGTCTTCGTGGGGAAGGCAGAAACTCTACATGGAGCCGAAAAAGGAAGAATTGAGCTCTAATCATTTTGAAGACACAGGACTCAGCATGCTGTATAAAAATCACTGCAATTCAAGGAAACTCTAACTGAACATTGCACTTCTTGAAAGCTGTAATGAATCACAGCAAATTGAGTTTGCAGACACAGAAGGTTGTTGCTTACCTTTCAAGAGAAATTGAGAGACTTTGAACTCAATAGCAGCACTCTTGCAAACCCTTGAAAGATGCAGTCTTAGAACTTCTTAAGTGACCCTGACAGACAGAAAGTCCCTCTGGAAGTCCCAAAGAAAGACCAAGAATCCCTGTGTTGTGCTTGTTTAGTTTTACCCTAAAAACCCTACACAACAAAAGTTCAATAATCTACTCTTTCTATTTGACTTTTTTTCACTTCTGATCTTTCTCATTAAATATGTTTCCAGGTGGCCCAATGTTTTTTATAGACTTCTCTGATCTACATCCTTCTTGAAGATGACACTAGACCTGATGTTCCAACTTCCACCTAATGAACACCAAGTAGAGTCATGGTTTACTTTGTGTGTCTTAAGTGTCTATATTGCATTACATCAGAGTGGTGGAATGAGAGCTCTTTGCTTCCTTTCTACTTTTTACAGCACATCAAAGAGTCTAAAACATCTTGCCTGTTACTCAATTTGGAGTTCATTGTAGTGCTTGCCATATCTTTCTCTGGAGATCTGCTGCCTACATAGCCATGTTGCACTTTTTCACTTATATATTGTTTTAATTAAAACCTTTATCAATGTGCTAGTTTTCACCGAGGTAGAGTTAGCTTTTCTTCACAGTGTCCAGTATGGGGCTGTGTTTTGGATTGGTGCTGAACAGAGGGTTGATAATATAGAGATGTTTTTGTTATTGCTGTGCAGGGCTTGCACAGAGTCAAGGACTTTCTGCTTTTCATACTGCATTGCTGGCAAGGGGCTGGGCTTGTATGGTGGGCTGAGAGGAGACACAGATGGGACAGGTGATCCAAACCAGAGGGATACTCCAGACCATACGACATCATACTCAGTATATAAAGTGGGGCAAGAAGGAAGGGGGGGACGTTTGGAGTGATGGTGTTTGTCTTCCTGAGTAACTGCTCTATGAGATGGAACCCTGCTCTCCTGGACATGGATAAACACCCACCTGCCTATGGGAAGTGATGAACTAATTCCTTGTTTCGCTTTGCTTGCGCATAACAACTTTTGCTTTCCCTATGAGACTGTCTTTATCTTAACCCCTGCTTGAATTTTTCTGGCTTTTGCCCTTCAGATTCTGTCCCCAAACTGCTCTCAGGGGAATGACTAAGAGGCTGTATGGTGCTTGGCTGCTGGCTGGAGTTAAGCCAGTATCAATATCATTCTGAAACTCAATCCTGTCCTCAGCAAAGTTGCAGCTTTTCCCTAGTAGGTATCAATTGCAATTTAATAAACATTTTCTCTATCATACTATCTAGAGAAAACCTTATCTCTTTCTAGAGAATACCACTTGACAGAATCACATCCTTCTTGTTTGACAGTATACAACTGATAACTACTCACTGAAATTATTTCCAAGACAGAGAAGGGTAAAGCATACTATACTTTTTGGTGACTTTTTGCTTCAGCATTTGTTTTAAAAACAAATATTCAACTGACCTGATGTCAATTAAATTTTGTTGCACAAATATTGGCTAGAGACTAGACTACTCTTACAGTATCTTCACCAAGATTAAGTTTCCCTACTTTTCTTTAGGAGCACTTTTAACTTTTTACAAGTCATTAAATGTGGACATCATGTATCACACCTCCTTGAGACTTGTTACCTTGTCATAGAGGGAAATCAGATTGCTTTACATTACTTATTCTTGACAAATCCATTTGCACCATTGTTTAGCATTTTTTTATCTCCTGTGTGATTCCAAACAGATTATTTGCTGAAGTGTCTTTCCAGGAATCAAATTTAACCTGGCTGGCCTATAATTCCCAGGGCCTTTGTGTGTTTTCTGGAAAGACAGACACATAGGTTTCTTCCCTCCCCCTACAATTCATTTACTTTTTATCCTTTAATTCTCAAAGGTCATAAGGGAAGAGTCTAAGATTTCTTAAGTATTCCATAGTGAATTAATTGTGCCAGACAATTTGAAAATATGTGACTCATCTAAGACGACTCTAACCTGTTCTTATCCCTCTTCCCTAGTTTTAATTACGCTAGTATTCAGAGCTCAGTCAGCCTTTTTAAAAATCAATGCTGAGGAAGAAAAAAACTCCCAACAACCAAACAACCAGGCATGTTTCTAGTTTTACCTCTCTGATAATTGATGGGGCAACTCTTTTCCTTGTCTAGCTCCGATTTATTACATCATATAAGATGTCTTTTACTCAGTTGTTAAACTCTTATTGGCACTTAGTCCATATTTTATTGCAATTTCTATGACCAAAATGTTGCTCAGGGTGAAACTTGAAAGATCTGTGGGGTGCATGGTATGTGATCCTATTAGTTCGAGGGGCTTCAGACATTTTTGTCTCAGTAAGCTCCTCCAATATTTTAGCCACAGACTTATCACATTTTGTTCATCAATGTTCAGACTGATGCTTGTAATAAATCAGAGCACAAAAGGAACGTGATGAAATTGGATTTCTTCTCCCTTTTAAGCGAACCAGAGTCAGAATACAAGCCTCCCTCAAAAACATGGTTTTGCAAATCAAAGCCTATAAAGAAACCTTTGCACTGGGGTGCAATGATCTTTTGTGTAAAAAACGCAGACATTCAATAGCATGGGTAGCTTTCATTACAGACACTCAAATAAACCCCAGAAGGGAATTAAGCTTATTCAGTACAGCAAATGTGACCTACTAAGAGAAAGCCAAGCAGGACTGAAACAGTGGGACTGTTTCTTTTTCCCGAATTGCTTTTATTAAAGGAACTAACTCCTTAGAAGTGTTATATTAGTATCTCTATGTGTATACTAGAAATTATGCAAATCTTACCTCAGAGAATCTTTGTACATCCTGGGTTAAAGTTCCTACCCTCTTCCAATGATAATGTTTGAGTAACTTCAAAATTGCTGGATTCACTGCATTATCAGATGGCACTGTCCGGAAGAAATAAGGATATTTTTTCTTATCAGCCAACTCTGGAGTTGTTGCTGCAAATGAAAGCTGGAAAAAAGACAAAGAACAAAAAAATGAAAGTCACCATAAGTCATCTAGCCATCAGTAAAAAAACTGCTTTTCTCAGTGCAACAAGACACAATCTGTGCATTGCTGTCATGTAGAGACGTTTCATCATCATACAGCTTGAAAGTCCTACCAGCACCATCTACTTTTAAAGAGATTTTTGAAATATTTTAGCTCTATAAACCACCTGTTGCAAAATTAAACTAGGAAATCTTAAAAGTCAGTGATGTAAAATCCCCTGTTTAAAATCATGCCTCTTACACATTGCGCAGAGCAATAAGGCCTAAGGGAGTAAATCTCTATGATGAATTCCCCGTCAATTTCTCTTCATAAAAGTTGAGAGAACACCTCCAAGAGAATATTATTTTCTCAAAGTCTTATATATCTGAAGTTACTGAGTAAATCTCTAGTAGTACTTCTTCGTAACTTCATGTAACAAAACAGCTCCAGGTAACAGAAAAACAGAAAATCATTATGTGAGCCAAGGCTGAAACTCAGAAGTTTACTTGGGTCTCAGCTTCCTTTACTGAAGCAGGCTCCCTGTGGTTTGTGCTATAAAAGAGGGTTCAATGGCTGAAACACTGGAATTTGTTCATGGTTAGAGAGTGCTTATTACAAAAGAAAACAGGAAATCTTTTAAAACATACAAAAACAAACAGAAAACTTAATTGAATGTTTCTGCCAAAGTTAAAGGTTTTATTTTTTTCTGAATGTTTTTCAGACAGTGTTTTGAAGAGTATGCCTGACATTCACTTTTTGAACACCCTCCAAGATCAAAGCTATCTCTGGACATTCCCTCCAGTTCTTTTTAGGCTTCTAGGAATGCACATCTCAAGCATTTTTTTCAGCCAAGATTTTTGAACAAGGGGTTTCTTAAAGTACTGTTTTAATGCAAATTGTTTTGACTGACACAAAATAAACTCCCTGATACAGTAATTTATAGCCTTTTAAAATCAATAGAGAGTCAGAAAATGTAGGCGAATTCAAGACTATATATGAACCACAGCTTTAAGTTTGCACTCTTTAAAACAAGCATTAGCATGGGTTAGATAATATTTTCAAAAATGCAGAATAGACAAGTTCAATCTGAAAAACAGCTCGAGTTTTTCTTCAAGCTTATAAAAGTATAGCTTTAGCCTACCAGAGACAGGACTTACTCTCTCTCTGATTTTAGACTCACAAAGTATATACTGCATTATTATAATGACCTGAAAGTAGTTTGCTTTCCTAATTAAAAGAAATCTAAACAACTTAAAGTGTGCATAACCTGGGCAGTTTACAGTATACCATTCAAAATGGGAGATGCTTTACACTGCTGAGGAGATACTGAATAATATGATTGCCATATAATTCAGAGGTAAAACATTTCTAATATAGCAGCTGATCTTCTAGCAGATCTCATGAAAAAAGAGTAACATGAGGTGCTATGACATATTGTCATCTTGATTTTCCAAAACCATTCCCATAAGGAAAGAAGAATGAAGATTGCCAGGAAGACCTAGTCAGCTTTTCTGTTTAGTCTGGTAGTGCTGAACATCATGCACTCACTGCACAATGAAGGTGGAAATGAGGACCTGTACCACTGACTGAAAAAGAGAGAAAATTTGACATTAGAAATCCAACCTGAAGGGGAATGTCTCTCAACAGCCCAGCTGCTTGCAGCCTGCTGACTGCAAAGAACTTGCTTTTCAAGTTATTATGGGTTTGGATCAAACACAATTTGATTGATCTTAAAAAAAAGAAACAAAGAGCAACACTGAAGTAACAGTAGTGGCAAGGAAATCAGCAAGATTTACATAGCTCAGGTTCAGAGATTGAATGGCAATTTTTTCTGATCAGTAGTACAAAGGTCCATAGTAATGAGAAGCATCTCTGTATGTGTGAGCTGGCTTTAGGGTGAAGGTCCATGATCTAAGTAAGAAAATTCAAAACCATCCTTTGTGATTTTTTAATGACTCAAAGGGCCTAAATTAGTATCCTAATTGCTCGAATTTCCTTGGAAACAATGAAGCAAAACATCACCTCTCTTCACTGCTTACAGAAAGATAAAGTCTCATAACAGATTTCTCAGCTGTATGAGGTGAGGCAAATCCAGATTTAGTGTAAAACTAAAGACACCCGAATTACAGGGGGGAAAATTCTGCTTTATTTTATTTTTAAATAAAGGTTCTATTAAAATAAAAAATGGGAAAATTTAATGCTCAAACAATTCTTGGATTGTAGGATATACTCAGAGGTCTTCCAATCACCACATATATCATGGCTAGTCTCATTCTGCATCACTTTAACAATTAATAAGACCCTAGTAAGAGATGGAGAAATATCCTAGAAAAAGTTAAGTCATTAAAAATATTTAACTTTTCATAAAATCATCTCTGTAAGAGTTTGGGACATGCAATGAACTTAATCCAAAAATCACCTGTACTCACTATTCTGCTTTGAGAGGGACAAGGATGAAAAATGGAAAAAAACCCCTCCTTTTGTTCTAAAAAATGGTAATAAAAATATCATATTAAGAAATGAACTGACATTTTGGGAAAAATATGTGAGATAGCACAGCTATATGGAAATATAAGGAAAATACTCATTAATAAAACTTTATTTAATATGATAAAGCAAGTAAGATCACAACACAGTCCACCCACATAGGCATTATGATAGTACAGTCCTTTTTAACTGAGCATTATACCTCTGTATTTTAGGGCTAAAGTTGCTTGTTCGTGGCTGATTTGAAAATTTCATATTGAAAGGCTTTTCACAGTTTAACTTCATTCTACAGGACTGAAAGCCATCCTGCTTTTTTTTTTACAAGAATTTATTTTGATAACTTTCAGTTATTTAGCAAAAATCTGGATGAAAGGCAATCATATTGTTCATAAAATTCTTTGCTGAACACAAAAGTTCTATTTTCCACATTATTGCATTTTCAATGCATACATATTCATGCACTGCTCTAAAAATTTTTTACAGGTGTTTATACTTGCCTCTCTATGTTCAGGAGGATAAACAGTTATATGCAGGATTATAGCTCAGCAATAAGTACCTGTGGGGTGTACGATGTCGTTCTTTCACAGAAAATTATTTTACAAAACTGCTAAAAAGCGATGGCCAAAAGCCAAACTTCAAGAAATGATGAATGAAAGGAAAAGAAYAAAAAGCTTTTTTCAAGTTGCTATAAAGYAGAAGACACAGTGGACAGCTACACATCATTACCRTGTGTGCAAATAAATAAACAGGCTCTGTGCATATGTGTACATACATCTAGAGAAAAAAAGCTCATAAAGATTTTATATATATGCATGTGTGAATACTGTCAGAAAAACCTGCAGCTATTTCCTAGATTACCTCTTTAAATATCTTTAGAATAGCTGCTTCCAATTTGTGAGCAACCAGATCTGAACTTAAAATGAGTGTATGCAGGGAAACATAAGCTATGACTCAGATGGGAATTTCTGAAATGAAACAGTATAAAACTTTGGAATAGAAAACAAGATAATATTTACCATTCATGTAAGAACTATAAAATATTAGCTATAGTAAAAAATGAGGAACAAATAGACCAGAGTATTGGATAGACTTTGGTGGACTGCTGAAAAACTGAAAAATATACAGAAGAATTTTATTATGGAAATTTTGGGGTCAGGCATATGTTTCGATGAATTAAATTTTCCAAAGAAAGATGTTATTTTTTAAAAAGATTAATTTAGCTGACAATCCACACATTTTCTAGGAAATTTTCTCATCAGCACTAGATAGCGAGATGAAAGAAAAAGGAAGTTAAAACAAGAATGTTGAAAGGAACAGATCTGCAGAAGGGGAGTAACAGATAGCTTCATAACCCTATTTAAATTTAAAGGAGTTGTGGGAGATTAAATAGGAAACATCAGTCTCAAGTGCTTTCAAGTGCTTCTGTGTAAGGAAGTAATGGTGCATACAACTTAAAGTCAGTCCAGAAGCAGGAATTATAAGATGATAAGCTCTACTATTCATTTAAGAAAATGGGATGCAGCACTAATCAATTCAATGGGAAAGACTGAATTATGTAAGAAAGGATAGATGTTATTAGAAAGATGAAACAAAATTAGAAAAGGAAACAACACTATATGTCACATGTATAGATCCCATATGTGAGTCCAGAAGCTGGAAGATGGAAGGATGAACAAAGCCACACTGCTGTCCCATGCACTGCAGAGAGAAAGGAAGTTACCAGAAATGGCAAATAATCTCCTTCTCTTCAATCATTTCACTGTCTCTAGGAAGTATTTACATTTAATTTTTGTGACTGTAGTAGGGTACAGAAGTCTGGGAAAAATAAAAGACCAGAATTATCCCTGGGTAAAGGCTTGTCTTCATCTAAAGCAACAGGTCTATTAAGGAGTCACACTTACAGTAATTTCACGATTACAAGCCACACTGACTATAAGCCGCATCTCCGGCTGTCGGCAACATTTCCATCTTTGTCCATACATAAACCGCACCTGATTATAAGCCGCTCTGTCGTTCGCAGTGAGGACCCGTGTGCAACAAAGTTGCCACTTAGTAACAGAATCACAGGATAGCAGGGTTTACTGACTCAGCTCAGGCCTTGAGGGCTCGGCCCACTTGGGGCTGCTGATGTGGCCGGGTGGCCCAGCTCGGCTCTGCCCCTCAGAGGGGCCGGCCGCCGCCTCTGGGCTCGCCTACCCTGGCCCAGCACTGCCCCGTGGTGGCAGGGGGGCACAGAGCCCGCTGGCACCCATGGTGGCAGCGGCAGGAGGGAAAGCAGGCAGGGACGGGAGCCCTCCACCTCCCCCTGAGCCGCGGGGATGGCAGAACAGAGCCCCCACCTCTCCCCCAGGCTGTGCTGCCTGAAGGAGGGAGCTATTCCATCTCCCTCCTCCTCCTGCACTGATGGCAGGGAGCCTGGCTCCACCCGCTGCGCAACAGAATAATCAATTTCTAACAATTGCATAAACCTGGGTTTTACTGGCAGGTGCTCGGTTCAGCACCTTGGCTGCACTTCCGGGGTTGGAAATGTCAGAAAATTATTCACATGTTAGCTGCCCCTGAGTGTAAGCCACATTTCCGGGGTGGGAGCAAAATTTTAATCAAAATGGTGCGGCTTGTAATCGTGAAATTACTGTATTTAAATTGACTGTATCAGCTAAAGTAATCCAAAAACAGAAGTCCTTTGCAAAGTTGTTATAGATCCAAATGTGTAGACCTCAGCTGAGTCTGACCCAAGCCGAAAGGAGCCAAGTGGACCCGGATGGAGCAGGCAAAAGCAGCAACACCAGTGCCAGCCAGAGCACCAGGAATTGAGCTCAGCTTCCAAAGCAGCAGTGTGGCTTGACATGGACAATCCAGCTTTTTGGGGGCAGTCCATTGTTTTGCTGTTCCTGGCTCAGGAACAAAGAGAGCACTGTGGGGAGTCCCTGCCGTCCCATCTTTTTCTGTCTTGTCTTTGTCCTGGCAGCCACGAAGAGCTATGCCAGGGTGGTGAACACCTTTTGTGTGTAAAGCACCTCCTCCTCTTGTACACCTTTGTTATGGATATTGCTGCCATTACTGGGCATTTCTTAGTCTATTGCTGTTTGCTTTCATTAGATTGTTATCTCAGCCCATGGTCTCTGCCTTTGTGCCTCTCCTGCCAAAGAGGGTGGAAAGGAAAGGAAGTGGCTATTTCGAGTTCTACACACTGTGTTCACGGAGTATTATACAATGGAGGGGGAAAAGAAAAGGAAATAAAAGTTCCTTCACGTAACAGGGTAAAGTCCCTTGAATAAAATTTCATCTGCTAAGAGAACTGATTTATGTAATGTCCTGGGGTGACTTGATGATGCCTGTATCCCCAATCATTTGTTCTGCTCCTTTAAGACTGCTTCTGAGAGTGAAGAGGGAGAAAAGAAGCCCAACGTTTGTTTTTGGAATCTGCACTTGCTGCCCCACATTCTCTCTCCTGGACTGTGCTGTCTGCAGCCAGGACACACAGCAGGAGAGAGCTCTCTTTTGCTTTTACTTGATTTTTTACCTAGCTGAGGCAGAGAAGTTCCCTGGACTGTGGCTTTTGTTTTTCTTGTAACTGAGCAGCCCTGGTCTGGACTGAAAACCTAGAAGAGCACCAGGAGCTCACAGCTGTGGCCCACCGGTCCTGGGAAGCGGCATTTCCCAGCACTGGAGGGACTGATAAGAGACTGAGTGAGCTGAGCTGCACCCCACAACAAGGACTTCCTGAATTTGCCATCTCTTCAGAACAGCGAGAGGTTCCATTGTTTAATATTATTCATTTCACAGAATCACAAGGTTGGAAGAGATCTTCAAGATCATCAAGTCCATGCCCTAACCCTCCAATTAAACCATGACACTGAGTGCCACATCCAATCTTTTTTTAAGCACATCCAGGGATGGTGACTCCACCACCTCCTTGGGCAGACTATTCCAGTACTTTATCATCCTTTCTGTAAAAAACTTTTCCCTAATATCCAATCTTTATCTCTCCTGGCACAGCTTGAGACTGTGTCCTCTGGTTCTGTTGGTTGCTGCCTGGGGAAAGAGACCAACCCCCACCTGACTGCAAACATCTTTCAGGGAGCTATAGAGAATGATAAAGTCACCCCCTGAGTCTCCTTTTCTCCAGGCTAAACAACCCCAAGTCCATTTTTTATGTTTGTGAATACTTTGCTTGTTAAATAAACAGGTTTTTTTCCATTTTTCTCCAAGGAAATTTTTTCCCAAACCAGCTGGGGAGGGGCCACTTGAATCTGCTTTCTAGAGACACCCCTTTGGAAGTTTCCTCCCAAATTTGCCCTAAGCCAGGACATGTTTGCAAATGGGGAAATCAGTTTAGTGAGCACCAGAGAGATTAGCTTTGTTTTCCTAGATTTCTGCACTAGGCTTGTAGAGCTATTTTATTAATGATTGCTAGAAATTTAAATGTGCCCCTGTTGCTGCAAAACTAGTCCTGATGGAGAGGTTTTTATATGTGGCACATATCAGCTTTATTTCCTGCACATTTTCTATAAAGCTAAATTACGCTGATAAATCAGCATTGCTAAACAGGATATAAACTGCTGATTCAACTGATTGGTCCTAACATTTATCATCATAACTAGAGATTGCATGTCATGTATGCTGAGATAGGAAGCAATATTTTCTGCAAAAATCGGAAAATGCAAATAATTCTTTTCAAAAAAGAGGAGAACATCAGAAAGCTCCACACAAAATACTCTTACAATGGTACAGGATTGCACACACAGAACCTTGGCATATGAAAATAGCAAGGACAATACTCAGGAAGATGATTTGCAGCAACATGTACTTGTGACACCACACACTGCTCCTTTGTGTGCCTTGCAGGCTCTAATGCTTTGATAAGCCTGTGCCAACAATAATGATACTCAAGTGCAAGCATGTGATGACTTGATGGTCTCAGGAGCTAAAGGACCAGAGTGGAAACTAATGAATAATGAAGAGTTAAAAGATTTGCCTGATGCAGCTCTTGAGCATTAGATGATGACACATAACAAGTGAAACAATACACTCTTAACCCAGAGACAGAGAATAGATTGAAGCATAGCAAGCTGCATTTTTAACAGAATGGTAATTGTATAAATACTTAGGTTAAATATTATTCACAGTACCTTTGCTATGCAAGCCAGCTTATCCTGATGTGCAAACTACCACTGAACTTGATCTTGCCACTAGTGAAGCTATGAGTAGATTTTAATGTCTTAACAGTACTTGAAATAAGATTAAAAAATATTCTAGAAGAGAACCTTAAATACATGATAGCCTGTATAACAAGAAGAGGGATCTATTAGAATGCCTTTTTCCACCTCAATGCACAAAATGTATCATCTAATCAGCTTTGATGGATGACTTAGAGGAAAGGCACATGGAAGTAACATTGCAAAAATGGTTACAAGCACCTATATATTTGGGAAATATGTCAACATAAGAAGGTAAGTGCAGCAATTTCATTGACAGTTGCTTGCACAGATCTTCAAAGCAGGTGAAAGCAAAGCACAGTAATAAAGATCAAGAAATAAAGAAAATGTTTTTTGACAATTTACATGTACAGCTGCTGATCTATTGATGTTGAGTGTCTAGGTATAGACACCAAAGAAGTAGGTTCTGAGCTGGACCTAGAAACCATAGTGGCAATCTTCCCTCCTAGCTGTGCCCTAATGTTGATCCCCAGACAGCACAGGTGATAAGTTGACATAAAGAAGACAGAAGTTGACTAAAGAAGAAAATATTAACAAGATATGCTTTTCCAGCAGTGGAAAATAGTTACATTTTTACCTGTCATATAATACTCTTAAATAATTATTTGAATGAAAGCTCTGGAGAGTCCATCATTCAGAAGATTTTTATAGAACTGGACAAACTTCATTTTTATAACAAATAGAATAATTTAAAAATGTTCTGATAACTCTGTAAGGGCTCTCATTATGACAGCTGCAAGAGCAAAACAAAAGTCTGGGAGAATATCTATGATATCTCACTAGCTGGTACATAGGCAGGATGTCTCATCCAAATGGGAACATGAAGATACATATTGTATTAAACTCACTGGACAAGAATTGATCTCATGGATGAACATCCCTTTCATCATCCATAACATATTACCCATGTGATTAAAGCTACTGTTCCTTTTGAAATCAGATGTTCTGCCAAACACTGCTGCCCAATATCATCTGCTGTTACCTTCATTAATTCTGTATCTGAAATTGCTTTCACTGACTGCCTTTTGGCACCTGGGAGCTTACAGAAAAAGCACTTCCAGCTGGTCTCAAGGTTGGAAGGCACCTGCCTCAATGCTGAGGGCATTCCAGTGAATTAATCCAATCACATTAAGACAGATATTCAACTGCATTTTGCTCTGGAGACATTTTAGGAAGCAATTCTGGCTACTGAACAAATCATTATTTTTGAGGACAGAAAATGGTTTAAATAAAATCCATATGAGAAGTACTTCAGCTGATAGATGTGTGCCTACAGGTTAATGGAAAAGGAGCATTCAGTCCTATTTCCTTCTTGGGCAGCCCAAACTACTCAGAACATAATTTGGTGAGACCTTGTAGATGTCTGCATGCAAGAAATCAGACCAGATTGTAAAGTTTGATCTTTTGATGTTAAACTTTTTTCATGCCATAAAGTCTGTGGTTTTGGATGAGGAACTGATTAAAACTGATTTAGGATGAAGAGTGACTGATGCCCTGGGGCCCCCAGTGTAAGAAGGATGTGGAGTGAGTCCAGAGGAGGACCACAAACATGATCAGAGGGCTGGAGCACCTCTCCCAAGAAGACAAGGGTAAGAGAATTTGGGCTGCTTAGCCTGGAGAAAGACAGACTCTGGAAAGACATTGTAACACTTTCCACTACCTAAAAGGGACTACAAGAGGAGACTTTTTATAAGGACATGGAGTGATAGGATGAGGAGGGATGGCTTTAAATTGAAAGAAATTAGGATGAAGGGTTTTTTTACTGTAAGGATGGTGAATCAATGGAAAGGGTTGCCCAGATAAGGTGTGGATGCCTCATCTCTGGAAGTGTTGTTCAAGTCCAGGCTGAATAAGTCTTGGAGCAAGCTGATTTAGTAGATGTCCCTACCCCTGGCAGGGGGATTGAAATAGATGATCTTTAAAGTCCCTTTCAACTCAAGCCATTCTATGATTCTATTAATCCATTCTCAGCTGACAGGTGCTCTTTTGTTTTCAAGTCATGGAAAGGATAAACAGAGCATGAAAATTGTAGAACATCTGCTGAAAAAAAAAAAAAGAAAAAAAAAAAGGAGAAAAAAACCTAGACATTAGCACTACTGCTTCACCTGCCTCTCAGCATAGAATATTAACTTCCATGCATCTGTTCACATCAGCAAGAGACTACATTTATGAACTATATGGGAAAAAAATAAGTTAAAAGGATTTTTTGAACAATATTTCTGGTGAACAGGAAATAGAGTAGTTATTAGTGTTCAGAGTAAAATATAGTTACATATCAAGTTAATGTCCAAGTAACAGCATCCATTTTAAGTTCTAATAAATACTGCCTCACAAACCTATGACATTAACCTTCCTTCTGAGACATACCAAGCAAATATATGATGGAGTTATGGAAAGTGTCCTTCAATTCGATGGTCAACAGTGCAATCAGTAAAGCTAATAGAGACTTTCATGTTCAGAGTTTCAGAAGATAGTCAGGTAAACATGAGGCAGAATCACATCCAACAGATGATCCCATCCAAAATTAAAAATTTATCATCAGGCTTAACTTGATTCTTTCACTATTAATGGAAAATAAACACTTTTCATCCTTTTTTCATTGCATATGTTTTCTGACCATTAATTTGAAAAGATCTATCAGAGTCTAAAGAAAATCATTAATTCTTTTTTCTACACTCCAGAAATATTTTCAGCTCTATATTAAACACAAATCATTTGCGCCTGTGTTCTGCTTCTTCCTACATGTTGAACAGAGCATTGAAAGTAAATGTCAGATCTACAGAAGTAGCTGCAAATTTTGTTTCAATTTCCAATCAGAATAAGAAACAAAATCTTTTGAGCATTTTCAAAAATGGAACTGCATTGCAGAAGAGGGCTGTGTATTTTTGTCTGTCACAGTCAGTTGCTTAGCATTTGGCTACTGGCCTGGATTATATCAGAATTCAGCTCCAAATCCCTGTTCTACTTCAGTCACAGCATTATTGTTTATCCCAAAGCAAGTAAAGTTTCCTACACTCATACCCTTGGTACCCAATTTCCTTGTTTCTTGTCTATAACAGATTATCCTAAAAAACTAGTGGAAACCAAAAACCACATAAAATATTTCACCTTTCACAGAGTATATTGACATAATTCATTTTTAAAAAATAAATTTTTCCAAACCTATTCACAACAGCGTATTCCTGGATAGCTGCCCAAAACTATTATCATTCTATTAGTATTATTTGTTTGTCAGATTTCATGCAGCTAACACATGCTAAAACCACAGCTGTTCTGTCTACATTTGGTCTTTAAATATCTGTTTTATTATTTTTTCTTCTGCCTCTAAATGATGAAATGAGGAAAAAATAAATCTCTCCAATATAAAGATATCTTAGATGTGCAATATTGCTCTTGGGACATTATGAACCCTTCACTCTATTGAAAATTTCCCTGTTCTTCTGTGGAATGGTCATTCCAATACAATCTCAATTCAGTTATTTCTATCTTTTATTTCTTTTTATGGGGATACAACATCTTAAGAAATAAGGCACCTGATGTTAGCTCAAGACTTACTGAAATCTTTACAAAAATCCTTTTTTTCCTAGTCCTAAGCTGTGAGTTAATGATTTGTTTATTTCTTCATTTTCTGGTTTCAAACCTAAGCAAGAAATCTCAGATTTTTTTCAGGCTAAAACAGGTGACAGGCTCATTATGTAATGTAGTAATACACTAAGATACTGTTTATTCTGCATGAAACAACATAGCTCAGAGAAGACTTATCAGGTTCTAGGAGCAGTATACCCCATCACTAATTCTGTACTCAGCCTGGACTAATTTACCTTTTCCTTCAGCTCTGTAACTTTTCTGATATCTCAGCATTGCATGCTGCAGTTACGCCCCACCAGAAGTTCTTATAGAGCAGTCTGACACCTGGAACTGTACCTTTAATACTGGATAAGAAGGGTTATGCTAAAGAAAACAAGGGATAGCTGGAGGAGAGACATTGAAAAGAAAACTGGTAAAAATTCAGGGAACTTTTTTTGCCAACAGACGTTGCCAGTAAAATAAATTCTGCTTGCCCAGCAGCAAGGGCAACTTGGGTTACATTGCCACTAAAAACCTTCAGCAGAAATGTCAATCACAATTATGATTATAATATACTTGGCATTAAAATGTCAAATGCGTTGTTGATCCTCCTCAAAGAAATAACCAAGATCATGCATATTTTATGCATATTTCTTAATCTACGGTCAGGACAGATTTTAACAAGATGCTCTGGATGGGAATCTACATGTACAAAACCTTTCAGCAACATATGCAGCTAGGAAATGCTAATGCAGATATATTCAGACAACCTAAATCACAAAACTGTCAACTTAAAGCTGCATTCTGTGTTTTTTAATCTGTAAGAGGTTGTAAAAAAAATCTAATGAGGCATTATAATCTACTTTTATGAAATAAAAAATGTTAAATAGTCTTGGTTCAAGTACAGTTACAAAACAAAAATCCCCTCTCGAATGTCAGCAAGGAAGTGGAAGAAGCCATGAATGTTTCCTTCCAATGCTGATGGCTGCAGGACATAACCTAATTGTTGCCCCAGGAGCCCTCAATGTGTTTTTCTCAATACCTATGCCTTGCAGGTCATTTCAGCAGTTGCTATTAATTTAATAAGTGTTTCTTTATGCCTGCATTTGATTTTAAGTACAGTACTTGCCCCTGGTCTTTGAATGCATGCTGGGTACAAAGCTTTAAGATTATCTACACCATTTAAGATTATGCACACTTCAATTAGATCTCTCAGCCATTTTTCCTTAGTTGCTGCCATCACCCTAATTCCTGCAGGCTGAAAGCTGAATGTTTTTTCTAGACCTCATTATCTTCTTTGTCACTTACTCCATAAAACTGTTCACTAGGATCCCATCTATTCCTGAAAATAGTCCTTATCAACCTACTCTTCCTACAATATTTTCCATAACTTACATCCATCCAGGTGAGACAGAAGCAGAACTAAATCACTCCATATCCATATACAGTACTAAAACCAACGTAGCCTTAATTCTTCCCATGTGAGGAATAGCTTTGTGCTCGATCTTTGTCACAGAGCCAGGAAAGTGCTTGAGAATACAGTTTAATTTTAAATATTTCAATAGTTATATTGATTTGAGAGAAGGAACTCACATATAAAAAGTCAGATGTGCATTAGAGTTTGGTACTGCTTATTAGTTTTGGAAGCTGCTTTAAATATCATCTCTGCTAATTCAGTGTCATGCATTTCATTATTTATTACTCACTTCTATGTGCAGTGAATAAGTTGAGATTGTTGAAATTGTTTGCCTCCTCGCATCTCTCTTATTTGTGACACAGTGTTTTCTGAATTGCCATTTATTTTTATACAACATTTCTGATCAAATTTTTAATATTTGTGTGGGGAGGGCTTCTTTATTTTGTTGGGTTTTTACCACATATCCTGTGGTTTTGTCTACTTAGTTTTAACAGTTTACCGATTGAAGCTTCTGTTATTTTCGGCAGTACCGAGTTATTTTGGTCTTTTTCAAACACCGGTCTTGGACATATTCCTGATAAATGTGAGCTTGTCTGCTATTTTTACTGCCTCTGCATGGGACAAGCTCATGATTGTACAGACAAGAGGGAAAATGAAAAGCATTTGTGACAGGTGACCAGTGCAATTCCAGATCTGAAAATATAAACCATTCATAGTCACCTGGAGATTCAGAAATTAAATTGGTGATCTGTATTGCTTTGCCTGAGGAATTATACTTTATTTATATGAACTTTATTATGTATGAAACTTTATATATGAAACTTTTATATATGAACTTTATTATATATGAAAAACTCATATTTTCACTATGAATTTTGAAGTACCTCCTGCAGTTAAAATAATGTCAGCTTTATCAAAAAATTTATATCAAGAGATGCACTGACAACCAATGCATCTGTGATGCAACTGTGCATCTGGCTGAAAAACAAAACAGGATTCATTATATTCACTCCCTGTTTTACAAGCAGATTATTCAGAAATTCTCTGAAGTTGAACAGCTAAATTTCTTAAATGAACATCAAATTTATTTTTCACCCCTTTACATGCAACTAAAGAGAACTTCATCTTTGGGACAACTCCTGGTACATTCCTACACTTATCCAATAAGAAAAGAGAAGGTAAACCACAAGTGACAGACTAACTCTCTGACAGAGCTGTAGTAAAAATGAAGATACTTTTCCTAATATGCCTATGGCACCTTTGCAGCTAGTTCACATAAATGAATAGGGCATTAATTTCTTTTTATCTTTTTTTAAATTTGTTTAGCATCACATTCATCCAGTTTACTATCCACAAGTTATTGGATTTGACAGCTTTTGTTTCTACATACCCATAGTTTATTTATACTGCAGCTTATTGGACTCCTAATTTTCCCCTTACAGAGAAATTCTGATTACTTTGAGCAGAAAAGCATGTCCCAGAGTACAGATAAGGAATGACAAGAAGGCAGTCAGCTTGAATACAACCTCTTGACCCATTCCAAAACAAAGTTCTGTAGATAAAAAGCAGGGTAGAAATCCTGTGAGGAAACTACCAAGAGCAGGAGCTGCATAAGACACCATGAGATAGACAGACAAGAGAAAACAGGAGAGGTGCTGTTCACAGCATAGAAACATATATTGTAGGGGGTGGGGAAAGGCAAAACAAAGAAAAGAAAACATGAACATCAAAACATGGACAGACAGCATGGAAAAATAAAGAAAAAACTAAAAAACCTGTGTCACAAGGACATCACAAATTGAAAGTAGAGGACAGCATATGCTTTCCAAGATTATTCTTAAGTTTATGTGAGAAGTGTTATGTCCTAGTGTGTTTAAAGAAGTGTAAAACTTCAAATTTGATGTGATTTATATTGGTATGTCATAACTTATATTGACTTGCCTAGGGTAAGCCCTAAGATGAGATGAATCACTCCCTAGAAGCATCTGCTACTAAGTACTGCAGGCACCAGTGGGAGACTTCAGTGACTGTATCAGATGCAGCCACCTACACTGCACTTGGTCAAATGAATCCTACAAAAATTATCAGACCTGTACAGGTATGTGAGGAAGCAGTGAGCCACCTAGAAGAAACTTCAGTTTCCTAACCCCAGGGGACTTTTTAGGTATTTGATCTCTTTAAAAGGTTAAACTAAATGGTTAATAAATCTGACAGTGCCTTAATTCTTCAGAAATCATAATAAAGGAAAATACAGATATCACAGAATTTTCAAATGGTTCCGTATCTTCACTGTAAATTTCTTACCATAGTGCTAAGACTTTAGATAACTGAATTTCACTGCAATTTCTCTCAACCTTAAAATTACTTGGAGATTCAGGTCAGGTGTCTGAAAACAGTCTTAACCTTATTCTTACACATATTTCATCACAGTACAATACTTCCACTTGTACATAAACTATCCAAAGCAACTAATGGGACAGTTGTTTACTTTTTTGAGTAAGAATTGGCATTTCAGCCAGTGGTTTTTTGTAGTGCCATTAAGCATGTCATGCCATCGCATGTCACACCAGGATAACCTCCCTCTATAACCAACAATGTCATTTACCTTAAACCTCAAGCAATAGCCAAACAAAGCAATGCTCACATAATTTCAACTGCTCCTTTCAGGATTTTGTACCTACACCCACACAACCAAGGCTGCAGTTGGAGCCAGACCCTGCTATATCCCAGTTGAGCTCTCACAGTCAGTCATGGAGGTAAAGCACTCACTCTCTGCTGTTCATTTTCTGCAAGTCCTGCTTGACTAAAGATAAGTGCAACACTGTTAAAATACAACAAGAAATATTCTTTAAATTAATTAAATGTACTAAATCAAAGAGAAGAGGCAACAACTTTAAATTAACCTTTTATACACTGAACTGCAAGGCTTTGCAGAAACAATGGGGTAAACTTGAGGGGAAAAGGACACTGGACAGATACTGCAAACAAAACCAGTGATTTTTGGTTTGGGGATTCAGAAAACATTATCTTCCATGACAGCCAGCTAAATATGCAAAAGAGGCAGATGGGTAGAAGTCTTTCTCACTGTTCTTTGCACGAATGGTGCACGAGAGCTATGAAACTTGCCTGGAAATAGTAGGAGCCACCAAAAGTAGTAGGAGTCAACCAAAGAAGCAAAAAAGCATAAAGTCTCAAAAATATATGATCTGGATGAGTTTTAAATTAATGGATCCAGGAAAAAAAAAAAATCCCTAAACTGGATGTCATGTTGTGGATATCATGTTGTTGTCAGGATGTCATTCAAATTGCAATTGTCTCAAGTCCTTTTGTGCTAGATTCCTACATTCAAGTTACCAGTGATATAAAAATGGAACATCCATTGCTGATGGAAAAGATGTTTTCTGTATTCACATAGACTTTACAATAATTCAGAAATTTTGATTCCATTACTTACTGATATTATTGAGAACTCATAAGCTATACATAAAGATAAATACACAATCTTCCTGTACTGAGACCCTCTATTTCTCACTAACAGTAAAACCATGCATATATTCAAGTTCTGAGCCTGCAGGACTCAGGTCACTGTAGTTATTGGAAGGAAGTTGGTCAGGAAGTGGCAGAGAAGGACAACATATCCAAAAGGAATATTACAGCTTCTGGGAATTTATGATTTCTGGGTGCTTATTTCAGAAGGGTACAGCACTGCTTCACAGCAGTTTTCAAAGAGTAAGAGGCCACTTCAATTTTTTGGGGGGAGGCTGGGAGCAGACATGCATCGTCTCTCCCCCATATGTCTTCCTACCTCTCCCTTTTCTCCTGCAATACAAAATATCTGCCTCCTATTTGAGACTTGCAATTCAAAGGCACAAAACACCCATCTGTGGCATGATCTCAACTCACCTCCTCCTGCTCTCAGAAGAGGCAAGAACCAGAAGCTCTTCCCTGGAGAAGATGGGATACAAAGGTGAGAGGAGAACAAACAGCCCAGCACTCAAAGGGCTGGAGAAAGTGGCGCCTGCCCTGGTTGATCTATCCCTCGCCTCCCACTGCAACAATCCCTCTTTCCATAACCCTCTCCTCACCACTGATTGGAGAGGAAGCAAACACCACCAGGCCATGTCCCTGTGCTTTGAGAGCAAAAGGAGGAACCTATGCCCTCATGGCTGCCCCAACCAAACCTGCTGTTAATGGGGCTCAAGCTGCTGCTGCAGAGCCCAAATGGGATTCAAAATGAGAGCCTGTTATGAGTGTGTGAGCCACAACTTCCAGGCATTCTTGGGAAGATTCTGAGTCTTCTCTTCTTAGGCTAAACAATCACAACTCTCTCAGAGTCTCATATGATAGGTGCCCAAGTACCTTCATCTTTGCAGAGGTCTTTTCTAGACTTTCTCCATGTCCATGTCTCCCTTGTTTTGGGGAGTCCAGTGTGGACAGACCACTGCAAATGTGATCCAGTCAGGGCTGAGCAGTCAAGAAGACTCACACGCCTCCCTTGATCTAGTGCTAACTCTTTCCCTAGTGCAATCTGGCATCTCCTGGCTGCCTATATTCCAAAAGTGCTTACTAGGTCATGTTCCACTAGGTGTTCACCAGGATCCCCAGGACCTTTACTGGAATGCAGCTTTCCACCCAAACACCATCTAGCCTGTACAGGTGAGTACCTGGGGTTTCTTCCTCCCCAGGAGTGGGACTTGGCATTTGCCTTTGCTTGGCTTTGGAAGAGTCTTGCTGGTCAAGATCTCCAGCCTTCTGACATGCCACAGGAATGGCAGCACAACCCAATGGCACATCTGGTGTACCAACAATTCATCCTGGCTTTTCACACCCGCAAATCTGATGAGGATCCACCCTACTCCATCATCCAAGTGATTTCTGAAGATGTCACAGTTACTTGCCTCATTATCAATCTCTTTGGTCAAAATACAAAGCAATATATTTTAAATGCTTACATGCATACTTGTTTGTCATCCTCTCAAAATATTCTTGATTAAAAAAAATTAAAACTGAAAAATGCCACCAGTGAAATAAAACAGCCGTAAAAATGCCTTTCAAGAATAGCTAAAGTGCAGTTGCAAGTTAAAGCTCTAAAACAGAATATATATGGTATATAACGCTATTTTCTTTTATGACAACTAATTGATAGTAGATGAAACACATTATTCCATCAGAATGATGCCCCCAGCCCTATTATTCACACAGAATTATACAGAGGATATCTTCACTTCATCCAAACTAACCATGTGCAACCTCATCCTTTACACTCTTTCTGTATATGAAGTTACTGTGCAGTATTCCAATTCAGGTAGCCAGCTTACTGTCTCCTTATTTAAATGGCTGTCATTGAAAAAACAGTGTTACTTGAGTCACATAATTCCTGCACATGATTTCACAAATGCAAATTCACAAATCCTACAAATGCAGCTCTCTCATTGCTTCTGCACTCAGAAGCTGCCATGCATCTAAGAGCTGTGGATAAGAGAGTAGCTTTAGATTTCACTTAAGATAATCAGCCATAAATTTGTTATCGCTTCACTCCTCTTCATGAAGGCTTGAGAGCTGACAGTCTGAGGAGATGAATGAGACAAATCCATACAACATTCAAATTTGTGCATTCAAATTAATTCACAAAGGAAAGGCAAACACCTACATGGGGATCCACTTTGTGCAAGATACATGCTCCAGTTTGAAAAAGCTCAGCATATCAGAGCAATGGTCGCACCAGATCAAAGCAAAGATAAACACGCTTGTTCCTTCATTGCTGTGTCTGCTCTCTCCTAGGTCTCTGTGCTCTTATACATTTGCGCTCAGCCACTGCTAGAGACATTTGCAAAGGAAATTCCCAACCTACAGAAATTTGCAGCTCATTTAGAGAGAGAATTTATTTGCTCAGAATTTATTTGGATATTTCTGTTTCCTTTGGATTTAATACTCTTCACACCATTTTTTCCCCTTCCATGAGTATATCTAGTTTAGCTACTTTTTGAAGGTGTAATTTTTGGCCCACGTAATAATCCACTGCAGAGATCCACAGATTAAGCACAATTTCCTTGAGGAATCAGGTCTTCCACTTGATTTTGAAACTGTTGCTTTCATATTTCATTTTTGCTACGTAGTTCTTGCTTAGAAAACAGAGTGAATAAAGTACTCTCTTAGTAAAAATGTACAGGAGGTCTGGCACCATTTTAACTGGCTGAGTACTTGTTACCTTATTCTGTGTATCTGATAAGAAGGTTGGGGTTGCAAGATCTGAGTACAGCTGCTTAGCAGCCCAAGGATTAGTAACACAATTTTGACAGAGACAATGGAAATATTCCTTCTAGGAACAAAAAGATAGATGCTCATGGGTAAATACTGGGTTTAAAACTGTTACAGTCCCAGATTTATTAGTAATTTTGTGTATCTCATTGGCAATGTTAGAGGTGTTTTAATTACTGGATGTGATTTAGTGGTGAACCTGGAGGTGCTGGGATAACAGCTGGACTGGATGGTCTTTTCCAACCTTAACAATTCTATGATTCTATGATACACATGCCTCAGGATGTGTAGCAGCATGACATATAAAATACTGTAGGACAGCTGACCTATCCACTGACCTTTTACATGCATACACATTGAAGACTTTAAAGGTTTATGGTTCATTACTAATTCTTCCTATACTCACTACAGCTTCCAAAAGAGACAACAAGCAGAGGGTGCAACTTGCTGGCATAGTGAGACAACAGGCAATTCTTAGCAGAAGCTAAGTCTCTAGCTCTTAGGCAGCTTTTTATTATAATGAGCTTTCATTTGTAGGAAATAGCAGGGAATTTCTCCCATGATAAGAATTTTATACATGGTTCCACAAAAGTCCACTCCCATCCTCTGCCAATAAATCAAGCATATGGCTACACTCTGAATCCAGCCCCCTTCTTTACTGAAAGTGCAAGGACAGCTGGAAACTATATAAAAAAAAAATTCTCATAACAAAGTTTACCAGCAAAAATAACTATATGGACATTCTAAAATCTCTCAGGGTTCATCTTGGCAATTAGATTTCACCAGAGCCAAGCAGAAGTGGCCAAATGAGAAGATGCTGTGACTCCAGGATTTAGGATGTGTGGCTGTTACATTTATTGCTGGAAAGCCAGCAATGCCTGCAGTCATCAGGAGCCCTACCCTTCAGCATTCCTGGCTGTTACAAGCTCTGCCAGGCATCCAGCAACGCTTGGAGCTGACTTTAATCACCGAGTTTGGGGTTCACAGCTGTTGCAAGCAGTTCCAGCAACTCGGTGGTGCTAGTAACAATTTCACTTAGCAACAAATGTTGGCATATGGGCGTTGCTTGTACTTTCTAAGGAGATTTTTGCCAATGCTATTAGCTTCCACAATCAGCTGGGGTTATGGTAGTGGGAGACAAGAACTTTCCAGACCATTCTAACAGTGGTGCCTAACAACAAAGAGTACCTTTGGCTACAGTCACTGTGCATACAAACATTCCCAACGTGCTGGCAACTTTCCTAATAATAACAACCAAGTGCCTGATGCTACCTACAGCTGTGGAAGCATTAGTCGGTGCTTCAAAACGCCACTGCAATGTCAACAACATGTACAGAGTTTAACAAGTCCTTCTTACAATACCAGGAGATATTTTGCCAGAGCTCTGTGCTGCAGCTAAGTCCCCCAGCAGGAAATATTAGCTCAGGCTCAGCACCGTGTGAATAAAGTCACACACATTTTAAGCAATGTGAAAATATTGAAAGCTACACCACAGTGAATGCAGGATGCTGAGAACACAGACAGAAGCTCTACTTCTGAATGCTGGAAAATGTGTTTAATGCAGCAGAGAGACAGAGTAGAACATTTTAATTCAGACTTCACTGTCATTAGTTGTGAATATATCTGTTGTGGGTTGTTTATTTTAAAATCTAAATTAAAAATAAAAAGCAAAATGCTCTAAGCCTTATAAACATGTTGTTGATTTGCTCCATGATGTCTCAATAAAGAAACATCCAAGGAAATATTAGAGTGACATAATTTTCAAAAGTAATATAATGTGAAAAATATAGTGTAATTCAATTCCTGAATGCTGTAATATGGAAATACATTAATCCTGTAATAGAGAAGCATATTTTAACATTATTCTACTACAGATCAGGAAAAAAGCCTGCCAAATCCTTCCTTAACTTCAAGTTTCATCATATCTACAAATTCCATGGGGGAATTTTTGAAAACTTCTTATTTTTTATATTGGAAGAAGAAGAATTTGTCTCAAAATTAAAGAATTCCAGTGAAATTATTTACTTTAACCCTTCCTAATATAAAAAGTATATTGCGTGTGATTTCCTCATTTCATTTTGAAAATGGTTACACATATTTTTCTACAAGTCTTTGCTTAGCTTGGTTTTATATATATACACCTAAATATATGACATTAACACGCATGCTTTGAGATGCATTGAGATATAAAAATCATGGCTAAAGGCTATTTTGATTTACAAAAATTTAGACAGGTGTTGGAGGACACAATTTTAGTGCATAACTGACTGTTTTCAATTTATTTTTCTTTTTCACTGCTGATTTTATCATAAATATAAAGGGCAAGTCATGCTAAACCAGTCAGATTATCCTTTTTGATAGAAAACAATCTTTGTATCTAAAGGAAAAGAATGGGGAGTGACACATCTCCTTTTTAACAAGGTTTTTGACACTATCCTATGATATTTTGTAAGCAGGCTAACAAACATCCTAAGCAGACTGAACTACTATTCAGTTGCTATAAAACCAGTAGGAAGGTGCAAAAGAAAATTTGCTATGAAAATTTTTGTTTGATGCCATACGGCTTATGCTGTTTACATACAGTCTATTCCAGCTGTGCTATCTTATGGACTGAATGATGAAATAATATGCAAACTTGCAGATAACAGATAAGAGGGGATCCAAGATACACAAATGCAGTTGAATAATTCAGAACAATGGTAAAT
This sequence comes from Turdus rufiventris, assembly GCA_013186435.1. Taxonomy (NCBI): domain Eukaryota; kingdom Metazoa; phylum Chordata; class Aves; order Passeriformes; family Turdidae; genus Turdus; species Turdus rufiventris. The sequence goes on from PYHW01010717.1 coordinate 1,356,670, forward strand.
GCAAGAATTACTCTGGAGAAAACAGGATGAAATTTACTAAGATGAAATGGAAAAATCTTTATAAATTTCAGAACAATGAAACCCACCAAGATAAATAATAATAATAAAAAGTTTAAAACCAACTTGTTAGTCTTGTGTGGGGAAATAAAAAGATCTGAGCGTATCAGATCTTCACAGAGTTGAATGTGATTCAAGAATGGTGTTCTGCAGGATGAAGGTCATGCTTCTTTGTATGAGCAGGAGTGTTCTCTCTACTCCAGCAGGAGAGAAGTTTGTCCTCTACTGCTGATGTATGACAATAAGGAGCTGACTCTAGGAACATATCGTTATATGAGTTCCAGGAAGAGGAGGGGTCAACCATTTCTTTTGTGCTGCTTTCCAGAGCTTATGCACAAGATCAACAGAGAAAGTTCAAGCAATCCAACTACTTACAAGGGAAACATTTTCAGTTGGTGGCATCGTGTAGTCAGTATAATCTGCCCACTGCCACATGAAAATAGACCTTGTTCATCAAGCCCCATTCCAGCAATTCCAGGACACTGCACAGTAAGAGGAATCTAGAGAACATGTGCTCCAATAAACCAAGCCCACAGAATATTCCCTACATACTTCATTAAGCTGAAAACTTGTAGTAAAATCCCCTTTGACTCAGCAATGATGTGCCACAAAATGAGGGCATAGAAAGATGAGAAACACTGCCAATGCCCTCGACCTACACAGAAACAGGGGATTTATTCTGTGAAACTCCTAATGACCTTTATTAGAGTTGTTGAATCCAGTGGCCCAACAGAGGTGAGGCTGCCCCAGCTCTGTGCCCCCAGGTCCAGCCAGTAGCAAGGCTGGGCAGGTATTCCACATACAGGGAATACACACATATACATACATTCACACGCACGTGTTTTCCCTATATAAACACAGTTACAGAGTCTGCACACAGCCAATATGTATTCCCAATCTCTCTGCCCTCACAACCTCTCTTGATGTAGGTCATCGCAGAGCTTCGCTCTTTGGATTTTTAGAAACTTTTTTAAAACCTTCAAATCTAAATGCTCTATGAATCCTGTACATGCATTTGCCCTTTGAACAGGAAAATAACAAGCATCGAAGCAAGTCGGAAAATATCTATGGACTTTCTCATCATCATTTCACTAAACAAGTTATAACATTTTTTCCCCCAGGAGTCCTTCATTCTCTTTTTCATCTCTTTTGGGCTGTTCCTGTTTGAACACCATGAGCATTTTGGCCAGATTTTTGCCGAATATTCAAATTATTTAATAAGGTATTACCCATATCTTGTACCATGGTAATAATTTGTCCTCTTCCAATCAAGAACCCCTTGCCGTGACAAAACCTAATTAGGTTTGCATACACATCATCCTGGTGTTTAACAGTCATAGGTGACTCAAGCCCTATGTCTATGGCAGAAGTTTTTGTTACCAGTTTTGAAAAGTGCAAATCTGCACAATGTATCCTTCTGGCACAACTACTCCTTCCAAAAGTACATTTTTTCTCTGTAATTCAGAAAGCAAGCTCTTTTCAGTAATAAAATATGTGTGAGCAGAAGGAAAGTGGAATATTGATATTCATTGCTATTATGGAGGAAGTGTAATTTATAGGGATAGTGTAAATAATAATTTATTTTGAGGGTATTCTGGTATAAATCAGAATAATATTTTTTGCTATTTAGTAACAGCCATAAATACAGCAATGGACTGGTGTGATTGGTGTGCCCTTTTAAACATATATTTATACAAGTTATATATATATATACTTATATAATATATATTCTATTTATAAGTTTAGCTTTGTTAATATACATGTAATAGTCATTCTAGATAAGATTTCTTAATTTTACTAGATTAAAAGTTTATTTTCTCCCACAACTTAATTGAAACATTGAGAGTTTACAGAAACACTAAAAATTGTTACTGTTGGAACTGTTTTGGGGTTTTTTTACCCAAATATTTTTATTTTACTTTTTATAAATCTTTCTAATTTCATAAAGTCATAGAAGAACTTTGTTTGCAAGGAACTATAAGGATCTGGTTCCAACCCATACTCCCACAGCCATGGATGCCACCCACTAGCCCAGGTTACTCAAAGTCCCACCCAATTTGGCCTTGAACATTTCCAGGGATGCAGCTTCTGTGGGCAGCCCATTCTAGTGCTTCACTATCCTCACAGTAAAGATTTTCTTCCTAACTTCTGACCTACTAAATCTTTTCCCTTTTAGTTTAAAACTGTTTCCCATTGGCCTATCACTATTTCCCTATGTAAAAAACTACTCTACCCAATTTCTTCATGTTTGGCCAACTGCAATGAGATCTTGCTGGATCTCAGATTCTCCAGGCTGTTCTCTTTCATCCTGTGTTCACAGGAGAGCTGTTCCCGCCTCCTGGTCATCTTTATGGATCTCTTCTGGACCTGCTCCCACAGGTCCACACTTTGCCTGCTAATAATTTCCTTCAGCTGTGTAACCACAAGCAGTAGTTATTGAAGACTACAGAAGATGCTACACAGAACAGAAAAGGATAAATAATTTTTTATACTAATTAATTACAAGTGACCAATTAGAGCATCCATCAATTTCATTTTGTGGCACCAAATCAAATGGCCCGTGTGTAAAATGAGAAGAGTGCTTCTTGTGGGGGCAGAAAAAGAACTAGGCCATTAGGGTATAATCTGTCCATGCACAAGTTCTAGTGAGGATAAAGAGAAATCTGTCTAGCATTCAGTAGCAAAATCTGTCCTAAATTTGCTTAATTGCTTCGTAAGTGCTATTGAGACAGGAAATGTAGCTGTTACTGCAGTTGTAGAACGAAAGGCAGAGAAGGAAGATGGTTATTGAGTCTATTTTTAAGTATGAAAAATGCACTCACGTAGTACAATGATGCAGACATTCAGACACACCAGAACTGAAATGCGAATATAGCAGGGAAAGAACTGGCTTGTGCTACATTTTAAAATGATGACAGCCACCCTAGACCGATGGATTATAAAAACACAATGGATAAATAGGTTATAAGGCTTAAAGGTTAGTAGAAGCACCCCACAGATAATATTTCATGTGCAAAATATGCCTTTGAGAGTTTTATATTACATTGCAGTTTTAGAACCAGAGGGCTTCTGTCCTGTGTGCTCACATAGCTTAAAGACTGCCAGTACTTTCCTGTGATCCTATTAGATAGAGAAACAACTGAATGTACTGACAGTGCTCCTTCTAAATAAAAATTATACACTCTTTCATGTCCTAGTACCATGACAGAATTTTTTTTTAAGTACTCCTTCAAAAGTCAGGTAGCCTCAGAAGAGAAAACTCATCTTTTTTCTTTACTTACAAAAGGAGAAAAATCCCTCTATGGTACACCAGGATCTGACAAACCATTGGTGTACTGGTAGTTCTGAATTCATTAAGGGTGGAAAAAATCTCTAAGATCATAAATTCCACCTGTTAACTTAGCACCATCATAAGATCATAAATTCCCCCTGTTAACTTAGCACCATCACCATGTTCACCCTTAAACTATGTCCCCAAGAGCCATATTCACACATCTCTTGAACACTTTCAGGGATGGTGATTCCACTACTTCCCTGGATATTCTGTTCCAGTGCCTGACCACCCTTTCAGTGAAGAAATTTTTTTCCAATATCCGACTTAAACCTTCACTGGCACAACTTGACACCATTTCCTTGCGTGTGTTGCTTGTTACCTGCAGAAGAGACTGATAAGGTGCCACCTCACTCTCTTTTCCTGCCGGTTAAACACCCACATCTCCCTCAGCCACCTATCATAAGACTTGTTCTCCAGACTCTTCACCAGCTCTGCTGCCCTTCCCTGGATACGTTTCAGCATCCCAATGTCTTTCTTGTAGTGAGGGACCCAAAATTAAACACAGGATTTGAGGTGCAGCCTCAACAGTGCCAAACACAGAGGAACAATAAATTAATCATTATTCTGAGGGAGAAAAGAATTATAATAGGGAGTTCAAAAGTGTGCATGTTGCAACTGAACCTGCAGAGGGACTACCAGTTTCCATCAATGAAATTTGAAGAGCAGCATTTACCTGGCAGTTTCATATTAATTTGTTATACCCACATTAACAGATGACTAGATGAAGATATTTTAATGAAACACACATTTCAATCTCTTTTTTTTTTTCCCCAGCAGGTTAAATGTTTGTGTGATGTTAATAACTGGAAAACAATTTTTTCAGAAAGCAGAGGAATAAATAAGAAGGTCACACATTCTCCTCCCACACTGATAAAAAGCTTGTATCAATTATTATTAGCTAAAATTGTGACCCAATTAGACTAGTACAAATCATGCCAAGCTACAATGGCACAAGTGACTGATGAACTTTGCACAGAGCTAATCCCCTCCAAAATGGATGGATGGGCATGGCACTGATGCAGTGTAATGCCAGTGAAGCGTGTCCAACTACAATTCAGAGGGACATTTAAACAAAAAGAAACTATCTAATAAAGACAGGCCACAATCTCTCTGTGGCTACAGCAAAATGCTTCTCCTGAGTGATTTGAATCTTGAGTGGCATTAAAAAAGCCAAGTATTTACCATTACCAGAAGCATTACTTAAAAGAAGCCATTTTAGCAAATTGTCTGCCACTCTGGATGGGAGGTAAACAAATCAAGTTTGTCAATAACAAACTGTTGGTAATTTTTATAGGACTACTAATATCAAGCATCAAAAAATCCACTTCTTCTCTTCTTCAACTAAAATAACATTGAAAAGCAAACACAGAGATATATCCTTTTTTTTGGTCTTCCTATTCTATAAGGTTCATAGTTTAAACCTGACCTACTTACTTAAGACGAAAAAAAATCTCAAGGTTTGATTTTTGCAGGGAGGATGGAGATTCATTGTATAACAACAACAATTGAGGTGTTAAGTAAAACTCCAAATATCACAAATGTTGCAGCTAAATCCTGAGGACTGACAGCTCAGTCCAGGCCTCCAGGGCCAGTGGCAGCTAAGAGTGAGGGGTTGAAAATGAAGGAGTTTGTGTACAAATGAGGATGTGATGGCATATACCCACCAACCAGCTTGTGGGTGATGACTCAACTAAGTTTGTTAATCACTTACTAAGAATAAGTCCCTAATTAACAAGGTAGTGTGAATCTGAATGTTGGCTTTCCAGCAGTCACCAAATTACAAACATAATGTTTGAATAGTAATAAAAAAAATAAAATTAAAGTGTGTTTGTTTTTTTCCTCTTAGCTAAATAATAAAATTTAGTTGCAAGTTAACCCCTACCTTTCTAAATAATTTACTGAGATTTCAGAGAGGTGTCTTACTGAAATAAAAAAAACTTTCCTGCATGAATAGTCTCCTATTTGTGAGCTAGTTGAACCAGTAGGTTGAATCCTACAGGGTTGGCAGATGAGAGTCTGCTTTCTTCACACCTCCCCCAAACCCTGCATCAGTGGCTCTTTCAGATTCAACCACAAATTATTGCCATTTCAAAGCAATTCTAAGTCCTAAAGAATATGTTGAGGTAGCAAAAAATCCCAGCAAAATGGAAGACCCTCAGTCAGGAGCGATTCAGTTTCTCTTCCTTTGCAGTGTTCTCAGAAATGCTGCCATGCTTTGGGAGAACCAGGAAAACAGATGCTTTCAGACTAGCAGTTCCTAATCCAGAACACAGCACAGAAGCACAGAACACATAAATGGCCTTTGGCTTTCAGCAGGCAGCTCATGAGAAGAGTCAGGCACTTCAGGAAACCCATTTGTTTAACTGTCAGTAGCCAGAGGGAAATGACAAGCAAGAAAATCAGGTAGGTAACTTTGTCTTCCTGCCCAGATTATCGCTATCCTCTGTAAGGATAGCCTAGAAGTCAGGATGCACAGGATGTATGCCTCTCTGTAATTCCAAGTATTTTCATCTTCCCCTCACACCATCTGGGATATCAAGACCACAATTACATCAAGAAAGAGTACACTGTAGCAAAAAAGGTCATCACAAGCCATGCAAGGTTTCACACCTCCCTTTTTTGGCCCACTCTGCTCTTCTTTTTATATCTTGGAAGAAATTGTGGAAGCCACTGCTTCTACAAGCCTGACCACACTGATGTGGTGAACACTCAGAGAAAGACTTCTAGTCACAGCTGTCAGGATATTTATGCAAAAAGTCAGCTTTAAGCAAGAGTTACATGTGACACCTCTCAGGTCACAGAAGTTCAGGGCTGTGTATGAGCAGAAACGTTGGTGCCAGCAGTACGTAGGGACACACCAACCAACTGTACCTAGAGATGCCTTGGAAATTAAACTTCTACAGCTTTTGTTTTAGGTGCTCAAAGCCTTTCTACATCCAACATGAGATGCACATGCTACGGCATGTGTGAATTATCCCATGAAATTGTTATAACAAGTTGTTTCATATCATCTTTGGGTTTCTGTTGCCTTGGAGAGTCTATGAGTTAACTGGTTGGGTCAAGGACAAAAAGAGACCTTTGGCTGCTAGCTCTCCACTTGGTTTGCAACCAGCACTTCTGCAGCAGCTGGCTGTGATCTTGAAACTAGAACCATGAATTCATGTGATGATTAAGCAGATTGAGGAAAATGGTAACATTATACTCGGCAGAGCATACACTAATACATCTTCCATGGGAGGATTTCAGTCACGACTGCAATCCTCTTCTTTGGCTGAGAGAAGATTGGGAGGAACACAGAATACATTTTCTTGGAAAAAACGTTACTGACATTTTTAATATAACTAGAATTAAGTTTAAGCTTGTTTTTGTCTGCTTTGTATCTCAGGTACTACTCAAAAAACCCCTAGAGATTCTAACTTTATAGACTTAGAACAGATCCATAGAGAGATGCATGTGTACTATCAATATAAAAGCTACAGACAACACCACCTGAAAAATATGTCTAGAAGAAAGCTGAAATTTTCCACCTACTGGAGGAATGAGACAATAAATGAGACACAGGAGGAAGAAACTAAATGATAACCCAAAAATCAGGATAGTATAAGAAGGATACTAGCTGGTTTAACAAATTCTATGCAAGAGTAAAGATGGAATAAAGAACGTGTTGTTTTGCTGAGAGGGATTTCCTTGCTGTGAATGGAACTTCGTACAGCACACAGAGCAGAAATTGCTTGGGAGATAATCAGGAAAAGAAATTCCTGAAGAGTATAAACCACTGATTGCAGACTTCATGTTAAATGAGGCTAGAGGTTTAAAAAATAATTTTTGCCATGATGGAAAAGAATAAAATCATTATGCATATGCATCTGCAAAAGGAAAAGAAGCTCAGGAAGAGCTTTTAAAATGCAGAAATAAGAAGGAATGAAGTCAGGTACTGGAGAACAGTGTAATAGGAGCAAGTCAGAGAATCCTACAATTGGGCTAGAAGGCATGTCAGCTCTCCTGGCAGACAGGCTGCTCTATCTCTCAGACAGTCTGACAAACCATAAAGTTGGCAAGTCGTTCCCTTCTCACTGCAGTGGTGGAATGATCCTGCCTCTGCTCTCCGCCTCCTGACAGTCAGCTCCTTCAGAGGCTTGAAGCTTCTCTAACCTCTTCCTTCTGATTCTTCCTTGAACAATTCAGGTCTTAAGACCTTTCTTAGCAGAAAGGTCAGCCTTTCTGGAGCAAAAATTATTCTCATCACTCACCTCTGAACACAAAACCTTCAAGTGCCATGCTCAGTTGCGGTCTCAGGCCATGCAGGATTGAGTGCTTGCCCTGTTACCACATTTCCCCTTGTGCTTCTACTGTTGGTCAGGGAGCTGAGCTGTTTTTTTAGGATTTAGGATGTTGTTTCCTTTACAAAGTTAATGATAGGGTCAAAATTCAGACATTTCTTGGTGGTTCAAGCTGTACTAATTAGCAGAACACAGAATAAGAGAACTAAAAATGCTCATGAACTTGTTATGTTTCTAGACCCCTTGAGACTATTCTTGCATATTTCTTCAAAAGCCAGCAGGTTTCATGATGTTTGTTGGTATTTTTATTTCCAGTTTTAAGTGCATCAAATTCCAGAATTGCCTTTCATGCCAGTGAAATTGGCAAACCAGAGAAAACCTCTCAGTGGTTTCTTCTCAGTAAGCAAAGTTAACTTGGAGGGACAGGGAGTGGAATTCTGGAATATGGTCTTTGTCTGATATAGGATCATCACTTCTACTATTCAGTAGCTTTGAACACTAATCATACATATTAAATCAACAGATAGCACTAGGTAAAGATGAGTGGTAAGCAAATTAAAGCTCAAAATTAGAACAAATAAGCAAAATCTCAACAAAATAAAGCGGTAGCTTGCAACTAAATCAGGAATTAAATTGAAATATGGGCAAGCCATCAAATTTTCAGGCGAAAATAATCATCTGCACAAACATAAAACAGGAAATTAGTGCTTATACTGAAAAAAGCATTGGTTCAGCTTAGGGAATAAGACTTTAATGAAACTGTGGACCAAAGACAGTATGTCCAGAGATGAGCATGGGAAAGGAGCAGAGGGCCAGTAAAAAACAACTTTAACAAAAAAAAATAGGTTTTAACCTTGCTGTAAAGAGGGGATCTAGTAGGAATGTATAATACAAAAGCCTTCTTTCATAAAGGCAGCAAGAACAATCTTTACTATTTTTTTAAAAAAGTGAAATAATTAGTTTAGTTTGCAACAAGAAAGATTGTGGTTAGACATGATGAAAAAACCCTGATATCCAAGCATTGGAGAAGGCAGGTTGCACAAGCACCATTTCAGAAAGCTTTAAAATCAGATTAGTGAAAGAACTTTTCCAGTAATAATACAGATGGAATTTCTTTAACTTAAAGTCTTTTCCAACTAGGATTGCTATGGTGACAAGATAATGATTGCTGATTTTTTTTTCTCTATTCTGACTATAAGGTTACAGAAATAAAATTAAATTTTATTAAAGAACAAATATTCCACTGGATTTATGGTCTCAGCAGTTTGCAAAATTAATGAGAAACTGAAGCACCATCATAAAAATCTTGGGGTTTTATGATGAAGTTAATCTTGTGACCACTTCTATCTTTGAGGCCTGTCTCTCTAAATTCAGGTTAATCACTAACCCAGCCTGAAAATATTGTTTCATACCTATGCTCTAATTAATGCCCCATACAGACTATCCTAAGCACTTTCTTAGGGCTAAGAAGCAAACACTGTACTATCTTTGGAAAGAAAAGAAAGCAAGAAAGTGTCAAATTAATAGAAACAAACATACTTTATATGAATTAAAAGTTGAATAAAATAATTATGACTGATTTCAGTCTATGTCTGATGTAAAGTAGAAAGAGAACCAAAAAAAATCCATCAACTGCCGACTTATCCACTTCAATATATTGTCAGAAAGCCAGAGAAATACTATCTCTTAAAATTTAAAGGCCAGATGAACGAAGATTTATATTTTCACCACTTCCAGCTCTAAGCATAATCATTTTGACAGCATAGGAAGCAGGAAAATAAGTTTATAATTTTAGTTAGTTTCTATTAAAATATATATATATATTGTTTTTTTCAGCAATGGAAGCCCACACTGCATACAGTTTACAATCTACCTTTGGGCAGTGCTTTGGCAGCATTCAACTAATTATGTGTTATCTATGTTTTATTTCTGTATCACTAGGTAAGCCAAACTATTTCTAAAGGAACCAATACACAGCAAATACATACATGCACACACAAAAAAAGTCTGTTTATGATGTATAGCAACAGAAAAGTCTGAAAAATTGTCTTAATGTGCAAGTACCAAAACCATGGCATGGCAGATGACAGCTACCCCATTTTATAGAAGGCACTTCTGCATCTTAACAAAGTAAAAGCACATTCTGTTCGGACACAAGCAGAATGGCAGATTTTTATTTGTGGTTTGTTTGGGGTTTTGTTTAGTTGTTTGGTTTGAGGTTTTTTTTAACATTTGTTTTTGGTTTTATGATATTTTAAAAGTTAGTTTCCAATCCCAACTGAAACATGCCAAAATGAATTAATAGAATTCATCCCAAAACACAAGGATCATACTAAGGACAGACACACTGCCCTCAGTTTAAAGTACCTTGTAAGCAATAATTAGTTAGGCTTTAATTGAATATAGAAAACAGGTTACAAAAAGAAAGATTGTTCCAAATATTTTCTTCAGCTTTCATGCTTTTAAATCTGAATTTCCTTTTGAGCAAGAAGAATAATAAAGAAGATTGCTACCAATATGGCTCTGATGTGATTGGTAGTCACCACAGATACACTCAACAAAATGTCCAAATTGCTGCATATTTGTTCAAATACATTACTTGACATAATTGGTCTTACAGATTATATTTATCTAAATGTGGAAAAAGACTGCTTTTCTTTAATATGTTTTCATCTGATGCTGTAAGGGAAGTTATTTTTTTAAGTGGTTTGGAAATAACATGCATGTTTTACTTTCCCATCTGCCTGCAGGCGTGAGTTGGCATTTGCTCTGCTGGGGAGTCTGTGGTCGCCTACTGAGCTGCCATCAGGGCTGCATAGGATGTTGTGTCACGTCAGGCCAATAGTAAATGCAAATAGATTTTTAATTAAAAATAGCAAACCCAAAGATGATACTTGTATAAACGTATGCAACATTATTATGAAGAAACAATCCAATTTGGTACAGTCAGGACTTTTTTGATGTTTCTGAAAAGGGAAGCATAGGGCTTTTTATTTTCCCTATCTACCTATTTGCCCATGTTTGTTTTTCAAGTAAATTTTCACTAAAGCTAGTACACAAAAGTAATGCTGTCTGTCAATTAAGGTTGAAGAAGTACAGAGTCCATAAAACCCAAAATCCATTTAGCCCCCTTAGGGGGAAGTATTTTGTGATTCTATTTCATTAATGCCTGCAATGTACTTGTTATTTTCAACAAGCAATAGCAAAATATATGCTGCTTCACAAAATGCTACGCTTCCCAAGACCTCCTATTCCTTGGCATAAAACTCTCTTACAGGATTGGTATAATTAACTTTCAGGCATCTTATGATTTGGGAATTTTTTCTGCCAAAAACGACTGCCAAATAATGCTAAAGGTTTTGCTTTAGCCTGCAAGATTCATGTATATGGGACACATATTGCTTTTGATACTTGTCTAAGACAGATCCTTCTGTATGTTGTCATTAGCTACTAAAGCAAAATAAATGTCTGCAGAAGCTATGTATAGATATGTAGACATAACATACACACAGAACCAACTCTGCAATTGCTAAACACCAATCCCTGATCATTAAAGTGAAAGACTGAGCACTGAAGGTCATCATATGCCAGCACTTTGTGCTACATCATGAATACTCCAGACACACTCTAGAGTGTGTCTGGAGAGTCTGTACCTCCTGTCTAACCTGTCCCTGAGAAGAACAAAGGAAAAAATGATTGTGCAGTATTTTTCCTGTAAACCTCTACTCATATTGTGCATCCTTCATGATTTAAAGAAGGGCATTACTAGTGACTTCAAAAAGCAAATGGACAAAATGTGATCTTGTAAACTTGATTTCATAGTAAAATAATGAAATAGTCACTGATATCTATGGGATTAAAGTACTAATGGGTTTCTGTTGAAATTACATTTACACACAATCAGTCATGACAGACAACTTCACACAAGACTGAAAAAATTAAATAACTAATAGACAGACTTAGGCAGAGTGTCAGTCTCCAGAAGTCTTGCCTTTTCACAGCAGCAGATTTCAAGACAGTTTCAGAAAGACTGAAAGACCTTGACTGAAGATTAATGATAAGTAGCACTAACAGAGCAGCTGCTTCTGCTGCCTTCTGCTTCTGTGGTGAGAACAAAAGAGATTAGAAAACCATTACGACGTGATTTCCCTGAGAAGTGCATCCCTGTACCTGTATACACTGTGACCTTTGATAAAGAAAGAAACAATTAATTCATTGGAGTCATCCAGAATGTTCCTGCCTCTCCCCAGACATGCAGGTTGTTGTTGACTGCTGTATCTGGATAGGAACTGTTCCCCCAGGTCAAACAAGCAGAAGGCAGACTCGCTCCCACAGAGATAGAGTACAGGGCATAGAGTGCTGCTTCCAGCACAGTACTGGACAGATCTGCTTCACCTTCTCTTAAAGGAAGTGACTTTAATGAGAACTTGAAAGAAGGAGCAACAAAAACTACACAACCCTCATCATAAGTTGGGAAGGTGTATGAAAAAGGTGAGCTGTTACCACACTCTGAAATATTATTCTGTTCAACATTTAATTACCATCTTATTAACTGGGTGTAGAGCACTAGTTTCAGAGGCATACAATAACAAAAGGGTTTAGATTAGAAGGCACATAAAAGATCATCTATTCCCAACCCCTCTGCCATGCCCAGATTTCATGGTTTAGGAAAGGTTTTCCCCAATTCAGTATTCCCACTAAAAAGAGCACAAGCTGCTTGCTCCCCTCCCCGTCCAGCTGAAAGCAAAAGGTACAAAATCTACAAAATGTAGAGAGCTAAGAATAATTTTCTGGAAACAACAATAAGGTAAACAAATGAAGAATTTCAGCAACAATTTAATATAAAAGCTGCAAGAGAAAATAAAAGACAAATGTAAAATAAAACAACACCAGACCATTTCGCCCTCTGACAGGACCACACTTCTCCCTGGAAGCCAGAGAGCACCCCTTTCATCAGCTCCTGGCAAGGACATGAGGTAATATCCAATAACACCTGAGTCTGGCCATGCCCCCTTAGCTATGCCCCCTTCTCAGCTACTGGAAAACATAAACCTTGTCCTAAGCTGAAACCAAGACACCAAGGACACCTTCCATTAGATCAGTTTACTCAGAGTCCCATCCAACCTGGCCTTAAACACTTCCAGGGATGGCGCATCCACAACTGCCCTGGGCAATCTGTCCCAGTGCCTCAGCACCCTCACTGTAAAGAATTTCTTCCTAATATCTAATCTAAACCAACCTACTTCCAACTTTTGGAGGTTTATTTATACCTTTCCTAAATATGTTTTTTCAAGCTTGTCCTAACTCAGTATGTACATTTTCTTCTTTCCTATAATCCTTTTGAATACAAATTAATTAGGCAACAATGATTTTAACTCCTTTTTAATAATAAAAATTATATTTGCATTTTAATGGCAACCTGTTTGTAAACTTGTGTAAAGAGCTGGTTTGAAGGAATTTATTTTCCCCTTTTCCTTCCCCTCACCCAAGCTACTTTGCAATATACCCTCCTTGTTTTCCAAGGCCATCCACAATTTGGTTTTGCTCACTGCAACAAATTTTATATTGTCAACAGAGAAACAATGAGGTCATTGCTATGCCTTGTTGCTATTCATGTGTGATTTTTGAAGTGCCTGAATCAATCTAGCATGATAAGGACTTTAAAACACTATTCCTAAACTCATTGTAGTGCTTAATTCAGACTCTTTATTTCAGTGCAATCAGGCCTATTAGATAGAAACCAAAACAGAGATTAAATATATTCAGTTATCTGAATTTTCTCCTGTGCAGATACTATATCTCAGCACATGCTGTCAAAAATGGCTACATGCTCAAAAAATATTTTACTACGATATAATTGTAAACATGTCCTATAAACTACACATGGTGCAACTAGCAGCCTTTCCATCTTGGGGGCATCTTTACTTCAACCTCAGCAGACAATATCTAGATATTTATGAATAAATAATTCAAGATTTCCAACCAGCTATCCAGTATTTCTCAGTTCATTGAAAACAATCATAACCTTGCAGAAAAAACACCAGTGTATCCTGAGCTGCATGGTTTTTTCCAAGCATTTGTAACTAACTTTTAATTTGTCAAATTTACTTTCTAGAGAGAGGATGTGTACTTGTATTTCTCTTTATATTTTAAAGGGCCTTACTTAACTTGTAAGGCCACAGATTAATTATCTCTTAATAGGCACACTGATAAAGCAAGTATTTTATTGTACTTTACACTACTTTTACAGATCAGGAAAAATACACAGAATTTTAAAACTAATTAAAGGAAGACATGATAATCTTGGTCATAATATCGAGTAGAGGACAAGATGAGCTCCCAGCTTCAGAAATCAAATTATTTTCAGTTCCATTTGAATTGTTTTCTGAAGCAGCATAAAGAATTTCAATTCTTAAAAATATTTCATGTAGCATGTAAGGAAATTTCTTACTTCACTTTCTTTCCTGAAGTACTGCACATCATTGAGAAGTGCATACTCAAGAAAATCACCTGATAGGTTTAGACAAGAACACTAGAAATAGACATGCAAACAGATATCTGTCTTCCTGTTTCTAAGTTATTTTAGGGATTTTCATGCATATGTTGCAAAAAGAACAGTTCTGGTGAACTCTGGAAATTCTCTAGGATGTGACAAAACTCAGTATTTTCAAATTGCAAAGACTAAGAAATATCTGTTTTTTACTGTTAACAATGACTGTCCAAAGACCACTGAGGATATTTACAGGAAGCACCACAGAAAACTGTGAACTTTGAAGAACATACTTTTGCTAAAGCATAATTCATACTTTCTTCAAATCAAATGGCTTGTGATAAGCAGAGTCTTTGAGTTTCAAAGCAAGACTAGCAAAAAGAAAATTCCTGCTTATTTTTACTTCACTGCAATGAAAAGGTTATTTGTAAGAAGCAACTGTCATGAGAAGTTAGATTCATTATTGGAAGATTCTGGAAGATGAGATGAGGAAGGAGAACAATTCTGGCCCATTTAGAGATACTTTCTATCAAAATAAGAGGAAAGGCAAACCATTGCATTAGTTTCCTTTATGTAACTGAAAGGTCTTGTATTTGCCTAGCCTTTGATGATATACATATATATGTACACACACATACAATATAAATATATATATGTAACATGGTAGCATTGTCAGATATAAAGATAGAAACACTAATAAATGCCCAAAGTTTCTAATTCCTTGTTGCACTACAGATGGTCAAAAGTCTCCCTAAACTGATATATTGCAAAGGTTGCCAAAACTTTTTTCTGCCTAAACACAGACTATTTTAAAGCCTCTATTGAAAAACCTAATCTACATGAAACACCTTCCTTGCTGTTAGAACAATTAAGAGATGCTAGTACATTGACTGCAAAAAAATATAGCTGTTGAATTGCAATATTACATCTGTGACTTTGAAACAGAAATATATTTCAGTTTTAAAAAAGGTGTCATGGAATTGCTGTGATGCTAAAATGAAAATTAAGTGTGAAAAGAGATAGAGGAATATAATATGACTGGATTGAAAAAAAAAACCTGAGCAAGGACTCAGATGTATACTGTCTGCCACACGACTATTGGTAACACATTTAAATCTGGTGCATGTGCATGTTTGTGTGGAATATCTCCTGTCAGATGCACAAACCCAGGAGTTATACCCTGCTATAACTCATTACCCTAGGTATGGGCAGTATGCACAAGAACATGCACAGAACCAAGAGCTGTTGGCTCAGGCAGCAGTTCCAGCTCAGGTCCCCAGCACACTGAAACACTCCTGGTGCAACACTGAGCTCATTAGGCTGCCTCTCAGCAGGAAATAACTTGTGGGGAAAGCTGTATGCTGACATTCAGCAAATGAGCAGCTCTGCCATTCCCTACTCTGGAATGAACTTTGTCACAGTATTCCTAGAACTTTTAGACCTCCAAGATGGCAAGGTTAAAGAGAATCTTAAAAAAAAGGTGGAGGAATCAAGATGCAGAAGGATATCACAAAGTTTTCTAACCTCTTTTTGTCCTTCCTTGAAGGAAGTACAAAATGGTTAAACTTACAAGACAATAAAATAAAACCCAAATAACCCAACAAAACGGAAAGAGCAGACACTGTGGCTCAGTGGAATCCACGGATGGGAAAATCTTATTGACAGTAAGATGAGCTGCCAGGACACAGCTGGTGTGGAGAGAAAACAGCATTGGAAGGGCAGATCTCCAGGGGAATGTCCACAGGGAACTTTATGCAACATGGAGTTACGGTCTTCTGGATGAATTGTCTGTAGTATCTCAGGGGACAAAACCAGCAGTCATAAAATATCCCTCCACTCTACTGGTGAATTTATTATTATGCCATTTTTTATTAGTTGATTTTACTTCTCTCTTTAATACTTAATTTAGGCAAATCCAGATACTTTGTTTTCTTTAGCCATCTCTGCTAAAGGGTGGTTAATGATGAAAGCACCACTCTGTTCTACCACTCTGGTAGCAGTCATACTGCAATTACCTTTGTCTTTCTTTCTCTGAGCTAAAGTTATTCTGCCAAATACAGAGTCATTAAAAGTGTTGTTGATATAAAATGAGGTTGTTTACTTATTAAGGATACTTTTAAGCAATTAAACATCTATTATCAGTAATATAACATTTTTAGCCTTTTTTCTTTCAGTAATAGATTACAGATGCACAGAGGGTTTAGATACAAAGCCTCAAGTAGTTTAACAACTTTTTACCTGCCAGCAATTTTAAACATGTCATGTAGGCTGCAGGGATGCTCAGAAAAGCTATGCAATTTTCTGAGAAGATAATTTGGCTGCAAATAAACTTTCCATTCAGGGAGATTTCCAAGTCCAAATCTGAGTGGCTTGCATTGCTCTGTAAGGACCAGGCTGAGTAGGTTGGGCTGGATGACTGCAAGTCTGCACCAGTTACAAGAGTACCCATTACTTGTATAAACAGAAGAGTACTGTGCACCTATTCCTTAAGCTATAACAACATCTGAGATCTGTTTCTATTTTATTTTAAATCACTACTTATGGTATGGTTCTCCTGAAGGCTGATCAGAACAAATCACTCTCTAGGGCAGCATCAGCAAGGTCACAAACAAAAGCAAACACCAGGCATATTAATAAAGTGTCATCCTAACTATATTAACTGAAAGAAGGAAGTTTTGGAAAGTGACAATAATAAAGTAGTGTTTAAAGAGATCATCTTTCAAATTTTTCCACATTGATAAGAGGAAACCCACTGTGAACTGTACTTCAACATTCCATCTGCTTCACATGGAGTATTCTGTCCTCAAGGTCAAAATTAATTTTATTTAATTTCTAAAGAGAGGATATTGCATGGGATAAATAATGATGCATTTTAAGTTGTTATAACTACTTCATGATCAAAAACCACCCTTCAATTAAAAACATTTATTGTTAATGTGCCAGACTTTATTCAATATTTAACCTGAGCAAAAAAAATCCAAATTTCCTAAATATGGTTTTCCTTTCATAATTCAATTTATTTTCATCAAACAGGGCAGTGTGTAAGACAAGTAATTTTACAAAGGCAAAATAGATTTAAAAATTCAAGCAATTACAGTAATTTCA
>PYHW01010717.1:1374941-1385464 GCA_013186435.1 Turdus rufiventris
GCCTTATGGTCGTGAAATTACTGTAAATCTATTTTCCCAACCTGATTTATTTTTAATTCATTCCAGCTAGTGACATATTATAGCCTGAAACTTAGGGTTTTGCAACATGTTAAAGTTCACCTTTATTCTTCTGTGAAGTATGTAAAATTGTATTCATGTTTCAAATAAACTTTAAAAAAAAAAAACCCAACAACTTCTGTCAAGTGATTGCTTTTATTTACATTTTGTATCAATACTTTTTTTCCAGCATTAAATACAAATGAACAACTTAAAGCTACAGGAATATGCCTTGCAATACCCAGCTATGTAATAAGGGGGATTCAGGATAGGGGTTGGAGAGAGGGGATGATGCTGTTGGTAGGGTTATAGGTACTGTTTTCGAGGTCACAGTTTAAAAGATTGCGAGGGATTCTGAAAAAAAAATCTTTAGTTACAAGGATGGTATTTTGTGATAAAATCAAGCACTGTTGCCTTGTCTTATACAGGACAGTGGTTTTCTTTCAGTTGACATTAATTGGTGGAGTTGTCCAATTTCTTTGTTTACAGCAAATAAAAGACACCTTGAGCTTCAAGCCTGGATTGCTGTGTCTTGTTTGACATAAGACTCCAATTTTAAGAGCAGTACTTTTCCATTTTACTTGATGTGTGTTTGTAGAATTGTAGAAAGAAGACTTCAAATTTATGCATCAGTTGGGATCAAAGGAATTCTAGTATAGGCTCTAGAATTGTGTTTACAATAAGGAAAAAGTAATCTGAGAGAATACTCAATAGAATATGCCACTTAAATGTCAAATAGGAGAGAGAAAATAAATGAAGAAAGTGGGCTGCAAGAAAGATGGGCTTTGGAGAATAAGTGCAATAAAGGACAAACAAAACTAGGGGAGCATCTCTCCTATGATGAAAGGCTGACAGAGCTGGGACTCTTCAACCTAGAAAAGAGAAGGCTTGGGGAGGAACTTATGACTGTATAGAAATATCTGATGAAAAGGAATGAAGAATGAAGAAGAAGCAGCAGACTTTTCCCAGTGGTGTCCAGTGTCAGGACAAGGAGCAATCTACACAAATGGAAACACAGCAGGTGCCATGTGAACATCAGGAAACACCTCTTTCATGACTAAGGATAGAGGTCCAAAAGATGTCAGGACATGGTCTTGGTTGACCAGCTCTGTGTGACCCTTTTGGAGCAGATAGGTTGAACTGGACAATCCACAGGGGTGCCCTTCAGCCTCAGCTACTTTGTAAATCCCACTATAGTGACTGGAGTTGTCAGATGATAACTCTACAGCAACAAGTCAGAAATTTACCAGCCCAAAACAAAAGGGAAGGCTAATTAGTGAACTGGTCTCTGTTTTTAAATCAGTAGGTACATTTTTAAAGCAGAAACTACAGATGTGTTATGAGCATTACTGGATTAAACAGCTTACAGTAGGCAAGTCTAAGCAATGATTAGCTATCATCATTCTACTGAAATGCATGAACTTCTTTGCCTATAAAAATATTCTAGGCAGTTTTAAGTTAATTTACTCCAACTGAACCTTCATTTTCTAATAAATCAATTTATTCAAAGACAGATAATACAGAAAATGTCATCTGACACATGTGGCTAAAATTCTGGAGTTCTAAGCAGCTTTTAAATTCTCACTTCTGATTTCTTAAACCTCAGAAGCTCCTGTGACTCCAGAGGCTGTTTGATCACAGAAAAAACAAGCATAGCACTAGTGCGTCCTTTATGTTTACAAGATAAAGGTAGAAGTCTTAACATTGATATTAAACAAGTTCTTACCAATAAAGGGAGATCAACCATCACTCTAACTGATTTTTTTCTAGAACAGAAGTCATAACAATATAACTAGTCTATGAATTATATCTTAAAACAAAAGGTGCTGTACCCCCACAGGAACCATTTGCAATGAAAAACTATATTGAAATGAGTAGGTAGATGCAGCTTGGAGTTATTAGAGACTGGATAAGAAGTGAAGAGTATGGCAAGCCAAGGTGCATGCAAGGGGCAAATGTTGATAATGTAGTGAGAAGATAGTTTTCTTCTACTCCATTTACCAGGACAGTACATTTCCAGTGACTATAACTGCTCAAAAGGCATTAGGAAATCATACATCTGCCTGACAGGCCAAACACTCCCTTAAGATATCATCCAAATTACTAGCTTTGGTGACCTAAATTCAGGAAAAAAATCACACTTTGCTAGTCTTGAAACATGTCTTGTTGGCTAGGATGTTGAATGACTTTACAATTGCTACTGCAGTTGCAGTGATTTAAATTCTCATTTAACTGACTCAGTTCTCCAGCGCTACTTTTATCTTCTTCTAATTGAACGTGGCAGAATATTCAGTCTGCACCTCACAGTTGCACAGGTGATAGCATAATAACATGCAATAATTACATTTTACTGTCTCAGTTGTTATTAGCACTTGTATTCAAAGTTACACGTATTTTTGAGCTGTCAGCTTGCAACAGGTGAGAACATCTGTGCTAGTAACTGTCTATGAGCTGCAGAAATCAATATCAGCTTTGGGGGCTTTTTTTGCTCCCTTATTTGCTAACAAATTTAAAATGTGTATTTCATATAACATCATAAGCTACATTTCAGATGTTTTCATGACAGTGTTTTCAGGTCACTCAAGAATTTATGAAATTGATAAATAATCCCTGTAGACTTCTCTGTCCACATAAGACAACAAATGGTGTCATAAATATTTTCATGTTAACGGGAACTCTTCAAGTTCAGTATATCAGTACATCAATAATATTTGTGTATGGGAAGCCACATCCATGTAGTAAAACCAAACAAACCCTGCAGCTCTAATTAGGTGTATAGAAATTTTCACTCTAAAACATTAATCATTGCATGGCTATGACAGGTAAATTTCTGCAGATGTCACTTTAGTGTTTAAGGGTATCCAAACATTTCAGTGGAGTATTAAGAATTTCTGAAAAGATCCTAGCATAAAACAGAGGACACCCTTATGGCAGTTTATTTATACTCATGATGTCACTTCAGTTGGAATACTGTCTCCAGTTCTCTTTTGGGTACTCCAACAATGAAGAAGTAGAAACAAAATAGGTTCACCAAAAGTGTGTTAAAAATTATCAAAATCATGGCATGATTTCCACAATGTGACACTAAAGACACCAATGAGAGAGACAAATGAGTTTGCAAAGGATCACAAAAGTGATCGTGGAGAAGGTGTAACAAAGAAACTGGAGAGTGGGGAAAAAACCAAAGGTAAAGTGAGAAGAGGACAACAGTTTCCTAAATTCTCATTATTAATTCTTTTGGTGAATACTTAGAGACCTGATCACAGAATGGGTACTGTTGGAAGAGACTACAGTGGATGTTTGGTCAAACCTTCCTGTTCAAGTAGGATCATCCTACACTGCACAGAATTGCAATCTGATGGTTCTCGAATATCACCAGTGAGGGAGACTCCACAGCCTCTCTGTCCAATCTATTCCAGTGCTCTGTCACCCACAAAGCAGTTTTTCCTCATATTCAGGTGGAACTTCATGTGCATCAGTTTCTGCCTGTTGCCCTTTGCCCTGTTGATCAGCCCCACTGAGAAGTCCCCTCTCAGTCTCTTCTCAAGCCTGAACAGCTCCCTCAGCCTTTTCTGATAAGAAAGATGCTCCAGACCCTTAATCATCTTTGTAGCTCTCTGCTGGGCCCACTCCAGGAGCTCCATCTGTCTCATGTACTAAGGAGCCCAGAACTAGAAACAACACTCCAGATGTGGCCTCACCAGGGCTGAGTAGAGCGGCAGGATCACATCCCTCAACCTGCTGGTGTTCCCAATGCACCCCAGGATGGCACTGGCCCTCTTGGCCATCTGGGTGCACTGCTGGCTCATGGACAGCTTGCTCTCGGCCAGGACCTCCAGCTCCTTCTCCACACAGCTGCTTTGCAGAAGGACAGCCCTCAGACTGTGCTGGGGCCTGGAGTTATTCCTCCCCAGGTGCAGGACTCTGCACTTGCCTTTGCTGAATTTCAGAAGGTTCTTCTCTGCCCATCTCTCCACCCTGTTGAGGCCCCTCTGAAGGGCTGCACAGCCTCTGGGGTATCGCCGGCTATTCCCAGCTTTGTGTCATCAGGGAACTTCCTGAGGAGGCCTCTGCCCTGTCGTCTGAGTCACTGATGAACAAGTTAAACAATACTGGGCCCAATATTGAACCTCGAGGGACATCACTTGTGACAGGCCCTGTGCCACTGATTACAAACCTTCTGGGATCTGCTGTCAACATGTCCTCACTGTCCACTCAGGCAGCCCACTGGTCTTTCAAGGGTGCAATTGAAAAAGTCAAACAAAAAAGACCATTGCTTATATGACCCAGGCTTTACATTACCACAGAGGAAAAAAAAATACATAAAATTATACAATCCAGCATCAAGCAGTTGAAGTAAAATCTCAGCAGATGTGGCGTTCCACTTCACTTTGTTCTTTTTCCCCCAGTACATCATCTAAGAGTATAGCACACCACTGTACCTGTGAGCTACAGCCACTCAACACAGAGCAAAGAAAACTGGAAAGAGAAGTTCCCAGAAGGCAACAGTGCTCCTATCTTTTTGCCATATCCTTGTGGTTAAATTTATTCCAGAAGTACTCTGTAACATGGGCCTCCCAGTCTCAGTTCCTGTAGAAAGCCCTAATCCAAAGCCAAGAGATGCCCTTCCATTGTCCTAATAGATCAGCTCCTTTGAACCCAGCAGTGTCTACCATCACTTATTGCAGCCTTTTCTACTGGAGCCAAGTGCTGTGTTAATGTTCTGCAGAATTTCAAATGAAGGGCAAATTCTCATCAAAGAAATGTTGAGTAAAATAAACACAGTTCATACAACAATTTGCTTCCTCTGCTATGAAAGACATTCTCATACCATTCAAAGTAAGGTTTTTCCATTAGAGTTTGCTCATCTCTTCTCTTTCAATTCTATAAAAAGAGAAATCACTAAGGAGCAGCTGCCTGTTCTTCAACAGCAAAAACCTGCCACATAATCTAAATTCTGTTTTTCTTGCTAAGTAAGCATTTTCATTTCTTGACTTGCATTTTAAACTCATTTAGCAGTAAACATACATTAAAAAAGAAACCAAGCACGTTCCATTTTCTTCACAAGCACTCATGGTAAGTGGTTTAACACTGGAAAAGGACAAAATGCTTTTGGTACCTAAAAGCTAACTGACCCCGAACTAAACCTTATCTATTGTCACACTCTGATGAGACTTGGTAGATATCTGTCTTTACCTACTTCTTCCTGCCTTTATCTATTTATTTTTATCAATTAAATTTAAGGGAAGCCCTGCTAAGACATCCTAGAGTAAATTTTTATGAGTAGGGCAATTCTCATGCAGATTCATTGCAAAGTCCAAGTAGTGCAGATTGCTTTATTTCTAAATCTCCTGCAATGCAGAAAAGTGAAAACCTCTCCGAAAAAAGCAAGGCAGAGGATATAATATACTTGTTATGGAGCTTTTCAGCACTGAAAAGGGTTTCTTGACTATCAGAAACGTCTAGTATAAATGAAACGGGTTTTTTTTCTTCTACTTCTCAGCCTGATTCAAGTTAAAAAGGGTCAAAGGTTCACTGTTGCTATTACAAACTGTTTTGTTTATAAGTACCTTTTAAAATTATGATTATTTTAAAATAAAGATGTATCCCTGTCTTTTTCTGCCTTTACTAGTTCTGCAGAGACATTTGTGCACCTCAAAAGGCTTACTAGCAGCAGCAAATTTTCTTCTGGTTCACATTTTCCTCAACTTTAAGCTCTGTGGCTCTTACACAGCATGCATCTTGAAGCATAAAGTTCTTACTACTAGTTATAAACACAAACACATTTTTTTTCTTAATTTAAGGTCACATAAGGAGTAGGGAGACAGTTCTTGTCTTCCTTTGTTCTGTATAGTGTTTAACTGTATCACATATTACCTTTTCTTCTCATAAAAGTTGAATAACCCTGATTCTTTTAATTGGTTATGTTTGTGGTTTATAATCTTTCCTCTTTTCTTGGAGATGTTATTTAACTACTCCTGTTTTATATCTATGCATCTACTGTTGTAGAGTTACTTATTCCATTTAGCACTAAAAAAGGTAATTAAATTAATCCTTTAAAATCAGAGTGCAAACACTACCAAGAGATTAAAAGCCTGAAGACTGTAAAATTAGGATCCATGAGTTATGCATTTAAAAAAGCTAATGATCTGCATCAACTAAGAATGCATCATTGAAATCAAAAAGTTCTATTTCTATTTTTACCACAAAGTCATTGACAGAATAAAGAGTCTAAAAGTAGTGCAATATTCATGAATGATTTAGTATGAGGAAAAGATGCCGATTGCATCAAGATTCAGACATCAGCATTTGTCAGCCAAATGGGACAGAAAGCTCCTTGTAAATGAATCCCTAAAAACAAGTGAAATAGAAAATGGAAGCACTATCAACGATTTTTGTTCATTATCTAAAGACAACTGAAAAGTCTGGTATGTTGTTCTTGTGTCTCATTATATACTTTCTTCTGTTTGATGTATCTTATCCTGTAAGACACAGAAGGATCTCTCTAATGTGAAAAGAATAATCCTCATCTGAAAAAACATTTTGTTTAAACATTCTCTACCTCTGCATTCTTATCCACTACAGAATCATAGGCAAAAATAAACACAAAAATTGTGTTAAACTCCTCTTCTGTAAAAATCTGAGCATGTCTCCCCGTTGTGTTTCAATAGAATGGCCTGGACTATACAGAAGGTTACAATTTAGTAGCATATTTCATAACTTTATAATTTCTGACATCTGGTTCAAGATATTTTAACGTGTCCCAGATAACCTGAAGTAGTTCTTTTAGGGCTTTTTTTGCTGGATTTTTTTCTGTTTGCTTTCATTTGAAAATGGGAATTGAAACTACATATTATATTCTAATTTTTTTTTAATTAATTACTTGGCAGCTATAAAATAACAAAATTAAACTGCTGATGCAAGTAGTACACATGAAACATTATGTACTGATGAAAATTATCACACAGGGCTTAATTATACTCCACTGAGGTGTGCCTTCAAAAAATTCAAACCAATCTGGATGTAACAAACAAACAAATTTAGAAATAAAAATAAACAAAACCCAAAGAAAATCTGTTGCAGAAAAATAGTTGAATTGAAAAAGTTCAGTAAAACCATAAAAGCAAAAGCAGTTCAAAGTGCACTATCAATGATACTAGCATAAAATTAATTCCATGATCAGAGAAGAGAAAAGGTAGGCATCTGGAATTTCTTGAGGAGACAAGGGGAATGTCAAGAAAATAGTAAGGGGGAAAAAAGTGCCATGGTATACCTGACTCATTAATTAATAAGAAAATAGATTTTAAAAATGTATACAAATTAAAAAAAATAAAAACTATTTCTGCATTTTATTTAGGAACAAAGGAGAAAAGGATTGCATTATACCATCACTATGAAACTCTGGAAAGAAAGTAATTTTTTCTAATACCTTATCTGCATCAAGACTTACAAGATTAAAATGGAAAAGCTTGAAGAGGGTTTGCAATGAAACCCATACAAATAGCTGAAAACATGCAGTAGAGTAACAATAAACTAGAGAAACATGCAGCCACTTTTGGATATGTCTAAATGAAATATCAAACTTTGTCTCAATTTCTGCAATGCAACACTGGGCAATAATCTTCAGATTCAGTGAGTTTTATGAATTACTTAAATCTAACAAGACCTTTCTCTAAGTTCATGGCTTAAATCAAAGGAACTTATAGTTCTGTCTTACCATGGCAGTCCCCAGTCATCTCTTAAAATGAAAGAAATTGCTAAAGAGAATATCTATAACTTAATATCCTTTACTGAACCAACAGTTTGAAGATGAAATTATTTCACTTCATAAGCTACAGTTGAGGTTTTAAAATAGAATCCCTTTTGCTCCCTGCAGTCATTAAGGTCAGTGAACAACTTTCCAGCAGCTGACCAAAGGGATGTTACTCGTCAGTCCAACTGCACTGTGATTAGCACCAAGACAGAGTCCTTTTTTTAATCACAATCATTTGTTACATGCTAATTACATAGTGACAGAAACAGAACACTTCAAAATAGAGTACTTCCATTTACATCTTTCAGTCCAAAGACACTGTTTTCTTACCTCCCAGTTCTTACCCAAGATAGCTGGGGTGACATCCTCTTACACCCTCATAAGAAACGTGACAAGTCTCCATTAAATACCAGTGCACAGTAAGTTGACAGAAAACAACTACACATGGAGCAGCAGAATTTGTAGGGTGTAAAACCTCGAGCTTATTCTGGCTAACTCCAAAGTTACTAAATGTGCAATTGTGTATAAATCCTAATTTCAGGCTAGCTGAAAAGCATTATTAAATTTCAACTTTTTATAGTTAGTTTCTATACAAGAATTAAAACAAAAATAGTTTCAAAATTACAGTGAACTTTCTTAATTATAACATCTTCAGGTTGCTAAAACTCCTGTAGTGTTCTTCCATTTTTATTTCATGTCAGTAAAACTGCTTGTTCCAACAGTGCAAGTTTCCCTACACTGCTCTCCGAAAAGTGATGTCTTGTTTGAAACTTCTGAGTGACTCACTCAATGATATTTGGAAGTTCATAGTCAGGAAACAATCCACTTTTATTTATGTGAAATCAGCTGCACCATAAGGCACCTCAGTTATAGTAAGCAACTAAGTAATGCAACTAAATCACATCAATGTGGATTAACTGGAAATTAAATTTATTTATGACAAAATTGAATCTGAATAAAGTGATGTTCCTTCTGAAATAAAGTTGACATGGCAGGAAAAGCATGGGCTTAAAAGGTCTACACAAAGCTGTAGGAGAAGCATCAAAACATCCATTGGTAAAATTGCAGTATGCCAGAGAATGACAAAAAAAACCCCATGAAACAATAATAGGCAAAAACCCCTACTGATTTCAGATAGAAAAAACAAATTGCAGTTCTGCAAAGTCACTTTCCAACCAGAAATCCCAGCATTTTTCAACTACAAAGTAATAAGAAATATTAAAGAGAAGACAAAGATGAAAAAAAGGACTCTGATGTTGAAAGACATATTTCCTTGGGTTTATCAACTAAAAAAATTTGTAAACTCTAGGTTCTGATATGAGAAATAAACAGATCAGAAAATTCAAAATATATATAGCACACCTTCCCTTACTAAGGGAAAGCTTTTACCTAAATATTTTGGTACAAAGAATAAAACTTTGAACCTTGTATTTAAAAAAAATAATTTTAAGTCAATCAGGAGAACAAAATTCCATTATTAAAAGCAAAAACTCATAAGATAAACACCAACACAGATATATTTTTGCAGAACAAGAGAAAGCAAGTTTGTCAATTCTAGTTATGTTGTATTAGGAATACATCATACCTAGTTTATTGTAGGAAATTCAAGTATTATGTGCAAGCAATGGCTGATCTTTAATCAAATACTGAGCCTGGATCTCCATGGGAGGTGTTCCACACTGGTACCACACAGGTTTCATTTTCAATGGCAGTTTCAGGGGCTGTGTTATATTAAATACTACCAACTGGGTGTGCAAACTACAAAGAGTGCCAAGCCTCTTCCAAGTTCCTCTTAAAATGAGCAACATGCAGTGAGATGCTATGTAGTGTTTTACTGCCTCCCTGCAAATGATCTCTATGTTTTTCTCAAAAAGAAATTTGGAAACAGTTTTCAGTGATATTGCCATATTAACTGAGACACTTGTGGAGCAGATATTTTGACTAGAAGATAAAAAGCCTGGGAAAAAAAAAAAAAAAAGGATGAAAAGGTTGTACAGATGGAAGGTGAATTTATATCACAGAAAAATCTCTAACATGTTGATATAATTAAGCCTCTTTAATGAGTTAGAAACCCAGACTAGTCCCAGAAGCTATTTTAGTTTCTCTAGTCTTCTGCAGTCAATGGGGAAACACTCTTCTGGAAGGCAATGCCTAGCTCAAGGGCTGATCCTGTTCCCTAGAGGGCAGGCTCTTGCTCTCTCTTCATGACTGACTACATAAAGAAATTAGACAGATCAGAGATTAAAAGTGCCCCATTGTTAATAAAATCATTCCATACTAAATTGGTATATGGAAAGATTGGCAGGAGTAACTATTTTGAGGATTTAAATATTGTCCCAAGTATAAATCTTCAGTGAAATGTTTCAGGTTTAGCAAAGAAGCCAGAATATCTGTTAATGCAGCCTAAGCAGCAGGTTGGAAGGCTTCTTTCATGGTTATTGAGCAGTGATTTATTTTGTTAAACAGCAACTAAAGTGAAAACAAAGTGAAACTATATTCTTACCCAGAAATTAATACCAAAAGCTTGTCTTTATGCTTGATAAATATTTATCATTTGTAATTTATTTAAGGCAAACCAGATAAACCATTAGAAATCACTTCATAGGAATTCTAGTGCAATGGTTGGTTAAGTGATACAAACTTGCAGAAATACTCATAAGAACAAAACACTATGCCAGTAAGAAATTATTATTGCAGACATGTTTCAATGGCA
>PYHW01010717.1:1387654-1449583 GCA_013186435.1 Turdus rufiventris
CAGGGTTTGGGGTTTGTTTCTTTGTAGCATTGTATTTCTATTTTAATTTCCCTAGTAAAGAACTGTTATTCCTAATTCCCACATCTTTTCCTGAGAGCTGCTTGATTTCAAAATTATAATAATTTGGAGGGAGAGGTTTTACATTCTCCATTTCAAAGAGAGGATCCTGCCTTTCTCAGCAGACACCTGTCCTCCAAACTAGGACATGAACCTGTTGCAAAATCCTGCTTACTGGGACATGTTACTGGTACAGCAATAGGAGGATTCTATAATATTTACTATCAATTTTATTTTTGACTCACAGCACCAGTCAGAGAATAATCAACATTGCCCACAAAAAAAGACAACTCTTCAGTAAGTAAGATGGAGAAACTGAGCAAAGTATTTCACATGAATGAGCAGCCAGCCTCTTTCAGATGCATTGTGTTAGCACAACAAATTCTGTGACGTTGCAGGCACATTTTGTTTCTAACATAGCAAAGGACAGACACTGAAAAATAAATTATTTTATCATTGCAAAATCAAAGGAATTCCAGCCAGTAAACCTCAACTAAGTATTGCAGAGGAACAAGGATAATTGTCCTCATTTGACATTCAGCTAAAATTTTTCTTGACTTCAAAGTTCTTCAAAGTTATTAAAAGGAATGCAGAAAAAGCAGGGCTCATCTTGTTTGCAAAGAAAGTGTTGATTGCCACGGGAGAATCTTTCTGGTATTTTGATATCAGAAATGGAAACCTTATACTGCAAGCATTAAGATACAGCACTGAAAACAAATAAGGTGTTTGAATTAGGGTGACATACAAAACCTGATACCTGAAAGTATGGCTGAGTTAAAAAGATAAATGTACTTTCTCAAGGGAAAAATTTATTAGTGTTGGAAAAAGAAAAATAACCATGTTTAATAATTTCATATACGAAAAGTGTATGAGATTCTAAGCCTACAGATTTTTTTTACTTAATTTAGTATTTATATGACACTTTTTTTGAAAACAGATATGATTGAGACCTTTCTAAATTATTTGAGTTAGAGGTGGTCAAAATTAGGTGATTATAAAATGTATGTTATTATTTGCAATAATTCTTACCTAATTGCTTAAAACCAAATAATTTTAACAGCATTAAAAAATCAAAAAAGAACACTTAAACTTAATGGACTACAGAGAGATATAATTTTTCTGAGGACTTTTTAAATAGTCTTAACTTACAAACCACAGTAGGTGTATTGTGTTTTGCTTTCTTGAACCAGGAGAAATAGCTAAATAATCAAAAACTCTCAAACATAAACATCAACAAAGATTTCCTTCTTTACTAGGATCTTACCATAACTTGGCTCTTTGATTTCAAGCATCACCTCAGCTAAATTCCTAGTTACAAATGATCAGAACATTTCTGTTAAAATTAATGAAAATAAATAATATTCCCATAAACTAATACTGAAAACAGGAAGAAGGAAAAAACAAAAAAAAGGAAAATAATTAATAGGCAGTCTTTCCAGTCACTTTCTCAGAGGAGATTCAAATGTCACAACAGGTAAAGTATTTCTCTATTGAGAATAACAGACACATACTGATAATCCACATGATTTCTTTGGCCTGCTGTATAAAATTATCAACAAAGCAAAAAGGAAAATACCTTGTTTAAATTCATGCTGCCTTTTTTTCAAGCAAAAATTATAAATCAAACCTAACATGAAAAAACACAAGTACCACAAAAAAGGTAAAGTTGATAGTTTTAAATAAACAAGAAGCTGGAAATTTATCAGAATTTCATTCTATAAAATCTATTTGCCAGGGCAAAAAAATTGGTAGGAAATTTTTCTGTGTTTTTATGCATGCATTAAATATTTACATGTACCATAGATTTTTCACTAAGAAAAACATGTAATCTAAATTAATTTAAGTGAAAAATATTAAAAAACTTAATGGAAAGAAATTACATCATTTTATGTAAATTTTCTGTAAGTCTTAAAACTATTGTACCAGTTATTCTAAATATACTACCCCTAAAGCAAATAAAAGATAAAAGTGATGGATATCTTGGATTCCAAAGCAGACAGCAGGAAGTTGCATTTCCACTTTTCCACTTTGATCTTATTTGCAGTAATAGTAAATGTCATAAAAAAAACTTCTTGGGAAGCACTTCAAACTCTTTGAAAGTAAATCCATTATATTTTCTGGTGTTTTCCTAGTAAGTTGCTTTTCCTTTTTTTAGTCTTTTTTCTTGCTAACAAAACCTTTTTTGTGTTCTGTTTGCTGTTTTCACAGCAAAAAGATCAGCAATACCTTTGTGTAATAGCAACCAAACAGCTTTTTTAATGGCAGATGCTGAAAGTGACAGAGGAAGTGAGGCACTTTTTAATGTCCCCTTTACAGAATACATAATTCACTGTGAAGCCCTTGTCTCTAAGGCAGCTAACGGGTCTAGACAGTTTTTTTCTTCATCTCTAGCCATTAGAAAGTGATACAGAGAAGAACCACTTTAACTTGGGTTTAAAAAGTCCCTAACACTGTCAACAGGGACCACAACTTTATTGCTTTTCCCCATAACAACTGGAGGAAAAGAGGCATTGGGAAGAGACAAGCAAACAGGAATATCTCTTTATAGCATCTAGCTTTCACCTCTATCCATCAGTGGCATGGTAGCAAAGAGTCTCTGCAGGGTTAACACAGAGGACGTGCAGGGTGTGAGGCCTGGAGCAGCACCAGAGGTCCCCACGCCCAGCTCCCCATGTGAGATGGACAAGAGAAGGATGTTCAGCACTACACACACCAGCTCCAGCATCTTGTGATTCACTTGGATCCTACTGTTCACAAAACTTCCAGTCACAGCAAACCTCACACAGCTCTCGGGAAACTGCAGCTGGCCCTGGCATGGAAGGAAAATATCTCCCCATACATACATTTGAATTTTTGTAGCTGACAAGGGATCACATTAAGTTGTGTCTGCTACGTAACAGAAGGTCAGTAACATTATAAATCAAGGCCTTGCATACAAATCAAGTTCTCTAAATCTTTGTTCGATCTCTGGGAAACTAGACTGAAGAAAGAACATGGAAAAAATTGCCAAAATGTTCCCAGACAGATACAGCATCATTTTCATAAATTTTAATATGGAAGTCTTCTAATGCATACAATATTTGAGTCCTCAGACTATTATTTTACAGTTCTACAAGGTACCACAGATAATCCAGTAGTTCTACTTGTACTGGAGTCAAAAGTAAACCCACCTTCTTCATTTTGTATTTTCTTCTATTTGCTTCATTAAAACATGCAATCATGTATTCAGTTCATCTCCCAAGACTGCCCAAATTATTTCAAAGTCACTGATGTTGAATCTTTACAAGTCGTTACACTTGACATACAAAATGTGTATAAAATTACGATCTATTTTATTAGTTTTATTCCAAAACATGCTTTCTACACTATTGTATTCCATCAGTAATTCTCCATTTCTTTTCCATTAAATTATTTTAGACCCTAGAATTCCAAACATATATGTGGGTGATGTTCAAGCCAAGACAGACTTGAAAAAACCTACCATAATAGAGAATGGGAAAAGCATGGACATCAAAAGCTATAGAAAAACTTGGAAATATTTGAAAAGTGCAAAAAAGAATATTACAAAGAACACCAAAAGCATGAGAATATACTTTTATATATTGCTAGAGAATATACTTTTAGCATGGCCTTCAGTATGAAAAGGTGTATTCCTGTTTTAAAGATCCCAAGCATTTCCTTTCACAATTGTCCTCTACCACAAAATGATGCAACAGAATTTCCTCTTACATCAAAAATTAAGTCCCATAATGTTTGGCTATTGCTCAGCAGTTACCTAATTCCTCTGCCTCTTGTAATCACACACTAAAATCAACAGACTACAAGGAAACTAAATAGTAGTGAAGAGACTAAATTTGTAACAAAAATTGATACGTGTGCTCTGCATGTATTGCTAAAATGACAGCTCTGAATGGTGCATTTTCTTGCCTTTTCCCGCTTGCATCACGTTGACTTGGTAATTTCTGATTTCAGTATTTGGTCAGCATGTAGGCTGGATGGGACCTCTCACATCAGAATCTTGTCCCTTACTATTATAAGAGTCTTAATAAAAGGTAGGTCCAGAGCATCTGCCGATAGCAAACCTTCCAATTTTCAACATACGTATATGAGAAATGTCATGTAAGCTTAAACATTTTTTTTTCCTGTTTGCAGCTGACTCTTGGAAGATTTACCCATTGAGTATTTTAATCAGTTTACAATGCATGGCTCAAAAAGCTGGAAAGCAAACACGGGTGTTAGGCTTGCAGAGGGAACAGAAAGAGCTGCAAGTGTTGGCCAATAGTGTCAGCCATACAACTTAAGCTGCTTGTTCCAGAGATCCTCATACTGCATGTTGCACCACAGACTGGGGGCTACTAATTGAACAAAGCAGCAGTACAGACTTGTCCAGGTGATGAAGAAAAGCTGCTCTAACACCCTCCAACTTTAGCCTCTCCTCTGGCACATGGGGAAAAGCAGGTTCAGACAGGGATTGTGTGTGATGTGGCCATACCACTTGGAGAACACATGAAAATATTAATCCAATATAAATCAAATATAAAATTTGTTGACTGTTTTCAACTATGAGTCATATTTTGTTTCTTTGCAAGGGACATAAGTGAGAAAAAATAAGTGTATTACTTAGCAATAAAATAAATTGATTTGTTATGGAATTCACTGGCTGCTACTGCAAAATACATTTGCTATCAGAGAATTTGATGCCATTGTGTAGCAGAATATAAATTACTTTAGCTACATTTTGAACTATGTGTATTTAAAACTTCAGTTCATAAATTGCTTGAAAGATGTTCAAATCGCATATTTGCATTACCATACCAATTTATTCATGAGCAGACATCATTCAAATCAAAGCAATTCCTAGGCAAAAACCTGGAGGATCATTCCCTCCACGTACATGGACATGTGTGCAACCAGCATAAAATGATTCTCCAGATTCTCTTTTTTATGATGCCCCAAGCAGATTCAGACAAATCTAACATAACCAAATTCTCACAACAAAACAAAACAAACATACACCCCTTTTACCCCCCCAGAAAAACCCACATAAATAAACCCCCGCACACCCCTTCAGCATACAGAAAGCACGTTAGAAATTTATAGGTATTGTGACTTTTGCGTATATTTTTAAATTTGGACTACTACAAGGAAATATTAAAGTCTCTTTCAGAAAAAAAATCACTACTGTTTTGTTTCCACACACAAATAAGCAAATATTATGCAAAAGAAGGATGTTGATCACAGTAATAAAAATGTAAAAGGAAAAGAGATATAAATACTGGCTTAGATTTACTCAGAGTGATCTCACTTCTTATGGGAGAAACAGAGGAAGAAAAAACAGGGATTTAGCAATAACTAACTGAAACACAGAATCATAATTGCCCATGGACAGAGAGCACAAAGGAAAAGAGGTCATGGAATTAATGGAGTTGAACTCTGTTGGGGATTTAAATAAACATATTTGATCAAATACCGTGGTTGTATGACCTCCCATTATCAATTCCTCCCAGAGAGTAACTGAAAATTCTTGAAAATAAGTTTACTGGAAGTCTATAACTACTGAAATATTTGATGCTGCTGAAACAAGCAATCAAACTAAGGAGCCAATTCACCAGACATATTGTTAATGATCAGCAGAGCTGAAATGAATTTATGTTCCTAATGATGACAATGACTCTTGTCATTCAATAATTTTGAATTGACTTACTTGTACTTACTGAATGCTGCTAGATCCAGTAGTGAATAAAAAGTTAAGCATGTAGTTATTTTCTTCATTGAATCAGCACCTTACATAACAAGTTTATTTTTATCAGGTGCATATCAAAGACTACAATCTTCAAGACAACTTTGAATTTGAATGCTGACAGCCTGGCTTCCCTGACTTAAATTTTTCCAGACTTTGTGGCTTATTTATAGAAAAATTACAAAGATAGGTATGTTCTCAGTTTGATTTAAAAGAATTAATTAGGTAATAGAATAACACTTGTTTAAATTTTGTGTCACAATACACTGTGCTGGAATGAGAGATTCATTTTTCCCTTAGCTATTAATTTGCATTGCTTGTACACTGACATGTCTGATACAGGCAATATTTTGTAATGGCTAGAAAACTGGGAGATAAACTTCAAGTGAATAAAATGAGCTCTGTTTCATGATTTTGGTGTTTTTCTGTGCAATTATAAATAAACGCAAATTCCGCACCTCAATTTACTTATTACCAGAAAAAAAATTACTTACTTTTATGCATCACAATCTACCCAAATATGACTGTTTGTCAAAGGATAAAATTGAGAAATTGAGATTTAGTAATCAGCAATATGGGGTATTGGTAGTTTACTGTTGTATGTCAACAAAGCTGCCAATTTAGATGACCAGTTTAATAAAGCACTGTTTCCCATGCTGCATGTGTATAGCTGATGTGGATAAACAAGGATCTGCTGGTTTGGGCCTTTTTGCCTGAGGAAATGAAGCTCAGTTGGTCCAGTCACATGTTTATGGGTTTGTTCTCGGAATCTCAAATACGCCAATTTTCAACACGCTTCACATAAGTTCTTGACCAGGTGGAGGAGGAAGCTCTTGTCAGCCCTCATCAAAGTCAGAAAGGCTGAAACACTCACATCGCCCCACTTGTGGTGTTCCTGCAGAATTCAAGACTGAAGGGATCCCTGACGATCAAAGAGGTCAACTCCTGCTTTCATCAGGGTCTTCTAGATGAGGTAGTCTGTGGTTCTGAATAGCTAAATTTTGAGCATCGTCTTGGACAAAGATCCCAAAACCTCTCTGGGAACCTGCTTGAGTCTCTGATGATGGTGAAAAATAAAATACATTTCTTTATATCTAAACATGTTGAAACTTATATCCATTTCCTCTTGTCCTACCATTATACACCTTAGAATGGAAAACTTGGCTCTACCATCCCTGAACTTTCCATTAGATTTTTCTCATCCTAACATTTGGGAAAAACCCACTTTTTTGCAGCAGCAGCAGTTATAATAGGAACAACTTCCTGAGACAAAATTGATTTTAAAAAATAATTTTAAATAACCATATTGTATCTTTCTGAAAATGATGACATACGAGGTAACAAGAAGGAATGCTGTATCAGTTTTGCTTCATTTCAACTCATAGCCATGGTTTGGTAAAAAAGTTCTCTCCATCACTTGAAATTTTCAGTATAACTATACTGAAAGTTATATAGAAAGAAAATCTTACTCCCTTGAAATTGAAAAGAATTGAAAACAAAGCAATGTTTTAAATTTTGGGTTCTTTTTTTTTTCAAGGATTTTGAAAATGTGTGTCACTTTTACAGAACTGTTTTCCCAAGGGCAACAAAGCGTCAGTTTGTAAGCACCTATGTGTTAAAAGATTTTTTGGTGGCAAGCAGCTTCTTGACAGACAAAGGCACAAAGATAAATGACTGGAGACTGAAGCTAAGCAGAGTCTGACTGGAAATATTTTCAGAGTGAGTGTAATTAATCATTGGAACACCTCACTTAAGGGTATGCTGGATTCTCTGTAGAACATTTTAAATCAAAAATGGATGTCTTTTATAAAGATTCAGTCTAGCTTAGCCATAAATTACTAGGCTGTACAAAGATAGCTGAAAAGTAGCTGAAAAAATTTCTACAGAGTTTTAATTGCATGTTAAACTATATGTTGTAGTTGCCCCTTCTGCCCTGAAGATTTTGGACTCTACAAAAAAATTAGTTTCAACTTCTAGAAAACAGAAGTTTCAATAAAAGTTTTTAAGGCCCAGAGTAATAATGTGGAAAGCTTTGGATGTACAATGGGATAAGCTCTGTGTGATAACTCCACCCATAGAGTCTCTTGTCTTAGCTCTATGAACATTGAGAATCCTGGTTGTAAGGGGACCCTTGGGCTTCTAAAGAAACAGAAGCCAAAAACGGAGAAACCCAACAGCTATTCAGGAACAAAATTTACCAGGCATAGGTGATGGCAGAAGGCATCATCCTTTCAGCACTCCAACACTTAGTTTGGCAAGAGTCAAAGCATGGCAAGTAGGGACAATAGTAGGATGTGCTTCAAAACCACACTCCAGACCTGAACTAAAATGCTCCTTTAGGTATTGTCTTAGATTCCTAGACAGCTGGGACCAGATGCAGAGTAAAAGCACAATTTTCCTTAAAGGGTACCTCCATGTCTTCACAGCTGCAGAAAAATTTCTTACATGTCTGATGCCTTAGAGCATAGAGACAAGCTTTTCTTTGCAATACAAAAACTGAAAAATTATTAATGATAGAGCCTATATTTTTATGTGATTTAAGGAAATGGTATTCAAACATTCAATAAGGTTATTTCTGTTTTAATTTAAGAACAAAGTAAAAAATACATTTATATGTTTCATTCATCTCCCGCAAGGTACTGTGGTTGAGAATATTTCCTTCCTATCTTTGCCAGAAAACATCTTTACATGAACATATTTTCCAGTTCCAAATGAAAAATGTTCTTTCTGTTGAAAAAGCCAAATAATTTTTCTTTACTGGAAATCATTTGCCTGCCTCTAGACTACACCCAAAAATGAGGACAGTAATTAGATTTCTTCAGTGTGTATTTCTGACCAAAAAATTTTCAACCAAATTATTGAAATATCTGTGCAAAGAACGTATTAATCATGGTTGTTATTTTTTTTCCTTTGGCAATTACTTTATCTTGTGTACAACGAACTGTTAATAGCCACAATGATGATCTTCATGCAATTTCCAAAAGAATAATTTCCTTCTAATACTTTTTCCTCAATTTAAGCCAATAAGTAGCTTTCTCCATTATCCAAGGAAGGCTTTCTGATTTTTTTTGTAAAATGTCATTTTCCATGTCTTCATACTATAAATGATAACACTTCAGTGTCCCTGTAAGAATATATTTGTTCAAATGGCTTGTAGATGAGACTGGACAATAATTTTGAGATCTGGAGTGACTTCATATGTGTGACATGCTGAAGTACTGCCCTAGATTACATTTTATTTAACCTACAGTTTAGTTTTAGAAAAACATTTGCTCTTGACCTGCTAGCAAGGTAGAATTGAATGAAAGCTTCTCTAAATTGTTATATTAAATATATCTGCTGTTAAAAATGTATTTCTTATTTCTAGCCTTATTTCCACAGATTTCAAAGCTTCCACTTAAAATTATTCTTAATACGGAAGGGGTCAAAAGTTTTTATATCGTTCAGATGAAAAAACTCACCATTATGTGTCTGAGGGTTTGAACAGAATTCTTGGATTATTTCATTATTAAGAGACCTTTTCACTGCATTTTAGCTATTTGCATAGCTGTTCTGTGAAAATTTTGGATATGGGTTCCAAGTCTAGACACAAAATTCCTCCTAAAAATTCCCCAATTTATTTGTCTGTCTATCCATCGAAGAATCCTGTTTTGTTGAGTGTGGCATCCTACTGCAATGACAGAGCAATTATCTGCAAAGATTGTTTTGTTTTCTCTTTTTAAGGAACACTGTTTTCCAGGAGAGAAATGTTCCAGAAGAGAGGAATACAAAATCTGTGTAGAGGTGATGTTCTCTCACTAAGAGATCACTCTGTGCTAGTGACTTGGTTTTGTTACTTATAATTCCCTAATCTCTGCAAGGCAAATGCCTCTATTATTTAGAAATTAACACAATTTATTAACATGTGGGGTTTTCTCTTCAACAGAAACTATAAATTCCAAGCAAGAGGAGTCTGGCAGGAGGCAATTTTTCATTAATCCACAAGTGTCATTTTTCTCTTACCTCTGTCTTTTCAGTATAAGACAAAAATCTCTATAATGTGCTCTGTTTTGTGGGAGTGACTTTAGCTTGTATCAACTCAAACTATCCTCTACAGTCTTTTAACACATAGTGCAGTGTTAGCTCTCTTCTCATTCCTTTAAAGTTCTTTGGTGGTCCAATATGATAACATTTGTGATAAATAATCACAAGGTTCTTTGGTCAGTTTGTCAGAAAATTTAAATAGATATTTATTTAAAACAACTTGTTCTGAAATACCTAACCATCATTCTCACAGGCTACTGCAGAAACCTATAGTATTTTTGCTGTCATTTGTTTCCCCAAAACACATTTTAAAATTGCAAGAATATTAGAGATACACTGTTTACACATTGTCGTTGACAATACTATTTCCTTGTAACACTTAACTGATATAGTCAGATTTCTTTAGTTCTTGATTTATCTGTCTTCTTGCTCTTCTTGCTCTTCCTAGAACATCAGAATATTTTAGGTGGGGAGGTTGCCTAGAATCAACCAGCTTCCAGAGGTAGCCCAGAACAAATTTTTCCCAGGTCTAATCACATCAGACTGCTCAAGATCTTGTTATGTTCCAAATGTTCCTACCTTCTGATTTCCATCAATTGTTATCACTTTCTCCTTTTTAGCTTTGTTTTCATTGAATTACTTTTCAATTTGTTTGGGTTTTATAATCATGAAAACCTGTAGATATCTGGATATAGAGCAATATTGTTAAACAACTCAAATTATAAACTGTGCTAATTTAAACATAAGCCTCTATGTTCAAGTCCTTTTTCTTTGTTGGTTTTGTTCAAGAAGTTGCTATTTCTACCATATTTAATCCAGACTGAAGTCCTCTATCATGTATCTTCATTTTTTCTTCTATATATAATAACCATATCCTGAGTTTTGCATTTTGTTTTCTACTGTGATCTAATAGTTTTCTGCAAACATCAGGTAGTAATTTAGTACTGATTACACATTTCATACTTGTCTAATCTGACAGTAATCCCTCAAATATTCATTTTCTTTTAAGAGGTCACTGACAAGAAATGCCATTTTTGAGTGCTCCCTCTTGAGCTTTGCCCACCTAATCTTTCTTAAACAGGCTATAACTGTAGAATTTAACACTCCAATCATGTCAATCTTTCCAGTAGGAATCACTAACAAATAAAATTACGGTTATAGATGAGAAATTATAGTTATTTTCATTTGAAACTCAAGTGCATCCAAGTAAAGAGAGTTTTGACCCTATGAAAACTATAATTTTGCATTAAAATAGGTACACTTTCTCTCTTCCTTATATTCCTTTTCCATTTTTAGTGCAGTGTTTTTAGTGACCATGTTTGATGTCACTCCCCTTGTGTTTCCATCCTTGCTTTAGTGGGGAGGAAGTCATACAATTTATTCAGTCTCTGCTCAGGACAGAAAGCAGACACTGTTCTAACACACTATTCCTGTACATTTCTGCCTGTTCTCTTTTTTGGCTTTTGGGCTGGATGAGATTTTTAGAAAGGTCTTTTAAATTTTACTGGGTGTCATAATTTTTGATTGTTGGAGTTGCTTGGTAAATTACAATGAGGTCCAAGAACTTTTCCTTTAGAAAAGGAATAGTTTTAACACTTTACTAACCACTAAACATGAATATGGCAAGACAGAGCACCTTGCAAAGAGCTATTCTAATATACAGAAATACACAAAGCTAAAATGAAAAGATTCAATACTCTGGTAATGTCCAAGAATATCAGCACTTTCAGAATTATAACATGTGAGACATAAACCATCTTCAGTCTTTTAAACCTAATAGGAGCCACCATAGTTCAGCAATTTCAGGATCACAGAAAAACAAAAAGTCCAACTTCCTGCTCAAAAGAGGGTCAATGAATGTTATTTGTCCTTTTAAGAATTTGGTTTTAGAAATACATATTTATTCATAAAGTCATATTCAATTCAATATTCAGAGGGTATAGCACTCTGTTTCATTGTTATTGTTTTAAAAGCCTGAAGGAGGATTTGAGGGGGAAAAAAAGACAGAAAACAAAAACAAACCAGTAGCAATAAGTGCATACTGAATTAAACAGGATTAAAATTAAATCTGCTAATCATTTTTAGCTGATAAGGGAATCTATAGAGATTTCAATCTGTCAGTGGAATTTCACTGCTATTACTTCAGGTTTTTTAGTCTACAGTAAAACAAAAATCTAAATAAAGACTGTGGGATACAGTCACAAAATCACAGAATAGCTGAGGTAGGAAGGCAACACAGGACTTAGTCTAGTCTGACCTCACTGCTCCAACCAAGGTCTAGTTGTGCATGTCATTCAAGGTCCTGTCCAGTCACATCTGTGACTATCTCCATGAATGGACTTTCCACAATTTATTCGGGTTTGGTCACCCCACCAACGATATGGAATTTCCTTCATTTCAGTTTGTGCCCATTTTCTCCTGTTCTGTCACTGGACACCACTGTGAAAAGTCTAGCTCTGCCTTCTTCACTTCCTCCATCAGGTGTTTATACACATGGGCACAATTCTGCCAAACCTTCTCCTCTCCAGGCCTCCCACAGTAATAAGATATGTCTCCCTGAGAGGAGAACGATTCAAAACTGGTTTATGCAGAAAATTAAGAATTTACATCTTCATCCAAGAAAAAGTCATATAGACTAATAAAAGCACAGAAATATAAATAATGCCAGATATGAGCAATGTAATCAAATTATGCCTATTCTAATGAAAACTTCATTATTTTAGCATGTTCTATCATTCTTTCATAGTGCAGAATATTATAATTTTTATGATCAAAATAAAAATAGAGATACTGCCACAGAAAAAAAACCTGGAGGTTCATAATTATTTAGGCCTAATTAAAGTAGGATCTAGGAATCACTACATACAGACAAGTATCTTCAAAATTAAAATACTTAGTCCTTCAATTTGCTTGAAGAAAGCTCAGAAAATATTAAAAATTAATTTTTATTAATGTCTGTGTTTTCAAAAAATATTGAACATGTATTTCTAGATTGGATACTGAATCAAAAGAGCTGGAAGATCTCTTTAGAAAAAAATTGGTATCTCTAGAGTACTTTCATATATGATATTGTGATTCCTGATTCTCTTAGGCTTTTGGTAAAATAGAGAAGACATGACCTGTGTGTTGAAATGGTGGAGAACCACTACAGTGATTCTTGGTATCTGTTCTGGAAAAACTTGCTATGAAATTCTGAAAATTGAGTGCAATAAATATCTAATTGTATAATATTCTTCCCCTTTAAGGACTTTTTGAAAGTTATCCAACCAAACCTTTAGATTTCTTATACTACCTGAAAAACCCATTCCAGTCATTTGTTCCTGCAAGACAGATAATTTGAGTGCCCTATCCTGAACTGACTCCAGAGAACTGACAGTATTCTACATAGGCATAAGTTCAGGCAAACCAAATGTCACATTCTAAATTTCACAAAAATTAAAGCTGATAAGATCAGTCATACACTCTTTAAGCAGGAACAGAGATGGATTGCTCCTCTATACATATCTGGAATGTTTGAAAATGACCCCTAAGCTGCAATCAATAAACCAGCTATTCTTTGTTCCTGCCCTCACTGTATGTTTGTGTTGTACAAGGTAACCTCAGGTAGTGCAGTGAATACAAACTCAGTTATCAGTGAAATTAATTATCTCAGTACCTACAAGATAAATACTGCCAAACTCAACCTGTGGGAGCTGGGTCCCAGAAGCGCACCTTGAACTCTGTGCACATTTAGCTTCCTTATAACATGAACTGGAAAATACGGTGGTGCAGAAAACAAGTAATGCACTAAACAGGGCATATTTAGTACATTTAGAATGCTTGGGGTATTGGGGACTGTCAAATCCTTGCTCTGCAAAGACCAGCCCCATTGAAGGCAGCAGATCCCTACACCCATCCACGCAGATCACAGGACAAAGAAGAGCATTGACACTTGTCCTGCTAAAGCAGCTGGCTACAGTGTGATATTTTCATCTAGACCCATTGGCTGCCAGAATGTAGGAGCGCTCCTATTTTAAAGTCAGTGTAAGTCTTGTCCAGAAGGAAGGAAACATAGATCACAGAACCACAGAATAAGTTGAGTTGGAAGGGACCCATCAAGTCCAACTCTTGGCCCCACACAGCACCATCCCCAAGTCACATCACGTGTCTGAGAATCTTGTCCAAATCATCCTCAGGTTGATGCACTGACACTGTTCCTATCATCACCCTAAGTTCAGGGTGTCAACTACATCTTCTCCTACCTCATGTCAGTGGTGCCTCACTGCACAGCAAAACACTGAAAATGTTTGTGTGACCAGAAAAACAGAGCATGTGAGAGACAATGGCTCCATAGCCTACTGGTTATGGCACTCTGAGGTGATTTTAATTGTCTTAGGAGAGAACAGCAAACCTTCAAATTTCTGGGCAACTCTTATGGCTGTTTTATTTTCACAGCAAAACACCAGCAACTACTGGTGTTTTACTACCTTGTCTGCTGGAAGCATCTTAAAAGAGAACCAGAGCATTGTGTTAAGGCCTATTTCTGCAACTAAGTGACAATAACCTGCATCAACTAGAGCAAGGCTAAATAAAATGCACAAAAGCAAATTCTTACATATCCAGCACCTGGAGATATCTGAGAAAGAAAGGGAACTCCCTTATACACTTAGGAGTTCCTAAAATCAGTCATGAAAGTGATTTTTTTTTTTCCAATTGCTATGTTGGTTTCAATATCTAGTACTGGCTTAAAACCTCAGCAGAGGCATAAAACTTCTTCTCTACTGAGTCCATAAAGTTGTTATTACAACTCTGAAGAGATTTCTCCAGATGACAATTAGACT
Source organism: Turdus rufiventris (assembly GCA_013186435.1). NCBI lineage: Eukaryota > Metazoa > Chordata > Aves > Passeriformes > Turdidae > Turdus > Turdus rufiventris. The sequence continues at coordinate 1,402,295 of PYHW01010717.1, forward strand.
GCAGAGCAGGAAAAAGGATTTGGTTAATAACGTTTCATTTTGCTCATTACAGCCACTTCCACAGAAGTCAATTGTGATGTTAAAATTAGAACTGCAGTTTTATACATGGTGATTCAACACAGTGAGCAGTTGCAGTATGATGAAAGACAGACATGGCTTCAGAAGTACCTGGCAAACACATACTCTGGGAACATCAGAGTTTTTTCAGTGTAATGAATACAAAGTTAGGCTCTTAAGCTCACTGTACAGCACATAGGGAGAGTTAAGTGCCTCAGGATGTGATTCAAACACATCAGGCATGCTAGGCATGGGGGTGCTTAGAGCTGGAGCAATGAGCCATTCCAAGATGAGGAGTGCATCTGAAATCCCACCCTCTGCAGGGCTTAAGCAGCAGGTTTCATAACTCCATACTCTTGGGACAAAACCAAGTTCTAAAAATGTGTACACTTCATTCTTTTACTCACTTCTATTTTCAGGTGACTTCGAAAGGTAGGTATGCATATTATTCTACATAAATATTGTTTAGAGCACCTGAAGATCAGTGGAAATCCTTCCATTCTCTTCAGTGACCCAGGTACACGCAGAGCTTGTCTTTGTATCACCAAAGAAGCTGAGACAGTACCACTTCCAGTCCCTAGAAATTAATTTCATGAGTGTAAGCACTGAGCCATGACCATCTGAGACAGCTCACTGCACCTTTGATGTTTAGTGGCAAGACAGAATTGCCTTCCTCAAAGGCCAAAAGCAAAGGAAGTACAAAACTAGAAATTGTAACATTGGCCAAAATAATCTTGATGACAATTCAGAAAAGTGACATTTGTTTTGATCCCTCTTCTGATTTTTTTTTTTTTTTTTAATAGTAACTGTAGAAATTGCAGTCAAAGCTCCTGGCAAACTTACAATCACATGGGATGGGACCCCTCTTGACAGAACCCAGCATGGTATGGTGGTGGTTGACTACCAAGAAGACATGGAGAACAAGCGATATTTATACTCTGAAGCAGTGTAGGATCAAGGCAAAGTCTGATGGTAACTTCATGGGATACTGGGCCTCGAGGTGTCTTGGTATTGTGGGGTTACCAAAACTCATTTCATGCATGGACAAGTCTGAGGCTATATAGAATTCAAGTGATGCACATTTCATTATTCATCTAGGGAGCTGAGGCAATAATATTACCCTTGCTTTCTGAAAGCAGACCTCTTATAAATGGAGCTTTTGGGGAAAACATTCAGGTAGGATTTATGTAGTCTCTGGACAGGCAGCTAAGACTTCCAAAGCAGCACTCTCAATCACTTATTCTCAGTAAACATTAATTCTAAGATTTACTGCCCAGCAACCTGTTCCCTTTATGACTATGCTAAGAATGTCATATTCTGTGTGAATTCATTTGTGACTGGAAGCACAAGCTGTCTTTCCAAGGTGATTATAATACTGTAATAATCTGCCTGTAAAACAGTAGAGTATTGGGCAAGAACATTTAAGGTTTCATTTTCCTTGTTCACATAACAAGTTAGACCATTGAACTAACTACGGTACTCCCCTCTGTTGGTTCATCTGCATTAATAAACGTGGACTTCTGGACATAAAAATAAATGCCTGCTGTTCAAACGAGCAGAGTGCAAGCCATGACTAATTTTCAAATTGCTGCCTTTAAGCCCTCCTAGCACTGCTTGTGGCAACGGGAAAGAGAAAAGTTAAGAATGAGGCTAACAGAAAGAGCAAAGCAAAGAATTATTTGTACAAAAATTATTACTCAGTTTTGTTGTCATCTGTTTCAATACTTTAATTTAAAAAAAAAACAAAAAAACAAACACAAACAACAAATCAGCAACTTAACGACATACCTTTTCTTAAAGCAACATTACGTTGTAGAATTCTAGATCTCTTATTGCGATCTAACAATTGGACAATAAATAGGAGACAAGTCAAGCCAGTGCAAGCACATTTGTTATGAGGAAGATTTGTGTTATAATTGAAGAAATGCCACCTGCCATCTTGAGTATAGTCCACGTATAAGAGGACTCTAAGATTATTATGGTTGCAAAAACTGTAGCTTGAGATCTCAATCAATAAAGGTGAATAGTCAGGCAGTGAAACTCAGGCCCCCATAGTTGCATCATTCTGCCCTTTGCTCTAACAAAGGAAAAAGACAAGAAACCATTGTCTGTATTTTCTCACTTCCTCCCAAGCTAAAACCAGCATAAAGACAGGATCTTATCACATTGGCATACAGACTTCCAAAACCAAGGACAAAATCACATTGGTCACAAGAGTTTTCACAATGACAACTCAAAGAACTCATCAACATTAGTGTTAATGTCATTAAGCATTAGAAGATTTGGGGGCTGCTACACTACTGAATTTTAATAGCCAAGGTATGAACATTTCAAGAGACAGAATGAATTTTGCTAGGTAATAGTTACAGTAATTTCATGATTACAAGCCGCACTGACTATAAGCCGCATCTCCAGGTGTCGGTAACATTTTGTTCTTTGTCCATACACAAGCCGCACCCAATTATAAGTCGCTCTGTCATTCACAGTAAGGACCCGTGTGCAACAAAGTTGCCAATTAGTAACAGAATCACAGGGTCAGGGTGTTTACTGGCTTGGCTCGGGCAGTGAGTGCTTGGCCCACTCAGAGCTGCTGACAGGGCCGGGTGGCCCAGCTCAGTACTGCCGTTCGGCGGGGTCGCTTGGGGCTGGCCGCCGCTACTGCAGGGCTCGCTCACCTCAGCCCAGCGCTGTACCACAGTGGCAGGGGGGCACGGAGCCCGCCAGCACCCATGGCAGCGGTGGCAGGAGGGGAAGGAGCCCCCCACTCCCGTGGCAGGCAGGGACGGGAGCCTGCCTGCTCCTGCGGTGGCAGGCGAGGATGGGAGCCCCCTGCCTCTCCCCGGGCCACAGGGATGGCAGCACTGAGCCCCCCGCCTTCCCCCCCGAGCTGCAGGGCCAGCAGGAGGGAGTCCCCCGCCTTTCCCCCCAACCCCGCGCTGCCGGCACGGAGCCCGGCTCCACCCACCGTGAAACAGAGTAACCAATTTGTAACAATTGTGTAAACCCGGGTTTTACCAGCAGGTGCTCGGCTCGGCACCCTGGCCGGCACTTCCGGGGTTGGAAATGTCGGAAAATTATTCACATATTAGCCTCTCCTGAGTGTAAGCCGCATTTCCGGGGTGGGAGTAAAATTTTAGTCAAAATAGTGCGGCTTGTAATCATGAAATTACTGTACATCTTAAATTCCGTCTCTATAGACAAATTTCTTCCAGGCTGATCTGATTGCAGTCCCTAATATGTAATTCTGGAGTCCTGTATCAAGATCCACAAATAACATACAGGATTTTTCTATAAAAGTAAACTCTTTGTTCTGGCCCTTCCTTCACTTTCAGATTCGAAAATCAGATTTCTTTTTAACTTCTCACAAGCAAGCAGAATAAAACAAAACAGGTTGAGGGCAAAACAACTGGAGAGCAGAAAGCCAAATGAAGAAAATTTCAAAGCAGGTTGCTTGTGTAGCACCCACTTATACATGCCAACCATAATTCTGGATGAGAATGAATCCTGATGCAATATAGAAGAATGCAATTACAACTATCTGAAACATGCCAGTGCCCCACCAGCAACAGACAACTATAAAAAAGACTAAGGACAGCTTTGGATAATTCTAAATAGGTATGTGGTGTAAGCATATCAAATGCATGCATACATAGGTAGTTATTCAACTTCATCCTTTAATTTTCATATTGTTAATAAGAACTGAACGTGATACTGATCATCTCCATTGCTTGCTAGTCACTCTGCTTTTCTCAGTAGCATCCTGAGCCTTGAAAATAGAAACAACTAAAATTTGTTTATGAAACTAATTTTTTGACTGATTGTTCAAATTAAATGAGTGACATGAGGAAAATAATCTCTTTGGCAAAAGTATGTCTTTATAATTAAAAGCCCCACGATTAGCAAGGATGCATGTGTATGCCCCTTTCCCAGAAGTGATCTTTTCCTTGGAGCTGCAGATGCTCCCAAACAGATTAGTGGATCCAGTTTGTGAGTTCATTTGGAATCATGGAACAGTTTAGTTTGGAATGGACCTCAAGGGTCACCTAGTTCCAAACCCACTTTCATGGGCAGGGACGCCTTCTGCTAGACCAGACTGTTCAGAGCTCCCCTCCAACCTGGCCTTGAAAATTCCCAGGGATGGAGCATCCACACTTATTTCTGCTCCAGTGTCTCACGACCTTCACAATAAGAATGTTTTCCTAATATTCAGTCTAAACCTACCCTCTTTCAGTCTGAAGCTGTTACCCCTGTCTCTCCATGCCCCTGTAAAAAGTCCCTCTCCAGCTTTTCTGTAACCTCCCTTTAAGTACTGGAAGGCTCTTATGAGGCCCTGGACCTGTCCCTTCTCCAGGCTGAACAACCAACACTCTCAGCCAGTCATCACAGGAGAGATGCTCCAGACTTCTGACCATCTTCATGCCCTCCCCACTGGAAAAATGCAGAAAACCATCCAGCTTTGGATTGGCACTTGCAGACTATTTCAGATTGAGACTGCCATTGCCCTTCTACAAGCTTTTCAAAAGGGCTATGATGAAGAACTTTCTTGCCTTTTTTTTTTTTTTTAATAGAACAAATTAATTCTTCATTTATGTCAGGAAGATTGTGCTTAAAATTAATACAAAATTGTGGCTACCAAGCTACAATTGCAATATTTTATACTGCTGGAGACCTGCCACTCCCCAGTCACATGCATACTTACTCCCTTATCTGAATACCGAAGGATTTAAACAAACCTTCCAGAAGCTGTGCCACTAATCTTTTTACTTTCAGAAAGCAAACTGACATAATGAATCCACATCCTGATACACACTGTGCCCTCACAGTAGCTTAATTATAAATAATAATAGAATTTTTGTAGCTTAGTGTTGCATCATAACACAAACAAAGCTCATAGTGGTTATATTGCCAATCCTGCTGTAGTTTATTAATCAGAATGTGATGGGCTCTCTAGTGGATAACAAAGTCTAATGGACTTCTGCAAGGTAAGGGAAGATGGGGACTACACTTCACTGGAGAAGCGCCTTCTTTTACTCTGAAAATTAGGAGAAGGTGCTGTGGTTTAACACAGAGGTCAGAAATTTCAAGCTACATATCTCCTAAAAATGAATGAAATCAAGGCAAAACAAGAACTCAAAGTAAATCTGGATTTGCAACTACAGTTCAGTACTAAAATCCCGAGAACTAAGATGAGATTCTGAAAGATTAGAAAGGTGCAACTGTGGAACTATTTTCTAGTGCAAAAATAAGTTTAGACCCAGTTACTTAAGCTATCTATAGCTACAAATTTTAAATGTGACGAGAAGGAAAGGGAAATGACATCACAAGTCAATACTTAAGAGCTGTGTAATATGTTCCTCTTCTCAGTGTAATTCTAGGGCCAAACAAAGCTTCTTATTCCAACTACCAATTGTTTCAGTCAATTTTGTACACAAGGTGTTTTTCCAACAGAGTCTGGAGGTTCTTAAGCTACACTGATCATTTCTGTTGTCTCTGACACTGAGAGTCTGCCTTTTTTTATGTGTGAGAACTAACAATAAAGGAAAAAATGTGCTTCCATCACTTCATGTTTAATTAAAACATAACTATCACTTGTTCAATGGGCCTAATTTTTCTCTACTTGTTTCAAAATTTAACTGATGCCTGGAGAAAGCATATAGCAAGATCTGCAAGTCCCTAGGAACTGTTCTAGGTGCGTCGAGTACTGAGAATTAAAAATTAAAAGCCGATGCCATCTATATAGGTTTCAATCCTGGATGAATCACATACCAAGAACACTACAGTGAATTTTAGAATCATGCCTTTAGAACAGCTTCTATTATGTGATAATTTGTACCTTACCATTTGTTTTGCTATAAACATATCACCATTGAATTACTTCTTTAATGGGACACAATTAAATTTTTTCTGTTTTTAAAGGTCAATAAATATTTTACTTAAATTTCAAAATTTCATGATAATGATTATTCTTTTTACGATTTCTTGGTGTATTAGTTTGTTCTTCAATTTATGCCCAGGAGCTGTTGATGCCAAATTTTTATTAATTAGGTTATTCCTCAAAATAAGTAATTAAGTAACTGCTGCCAAAGAGCATTCAGGGAAAAGCAGGTTAATTTACCACACGAAAATCCTCCTTGCTCTATAATAGAACAGTGACATGAAGAAAAACATTCATATGAGAGAGAATGAAATGAAGAAGTGAATTTAGGGCTGTGGGAGCCACAGCATTAAGCAACAAAATTTATCATATCAATTTTGCCTTGACTTAGATGTCAAGTTGGATTTGTTAGTTGTTATTATTACTTGTTGTTGTTGTATTTGCCTTCTTACTGTGGACAGGTTTGTGTGTTTCCAAGGACAACAGCAGCTATGGCAGAGGGTGCCACTCCACATAAGGCCACTCAAGCCAGGCTGGTCAGAGGGACTGGAGAGAAAACAACCCCAGGGCTTTCCAAGTAGGCTGTAAAAAACAGGCCAGCCAGCTGGTTTTGTGGAGCACACTCAGTGTTGCTTGTTTAAGAAACAAATCACAGTAGTCACACTGAAAAGCAGTATACCAAAAAAAACAATTCCAGCTTTGCCAAAATTATAGGTATAGTGAAAATAATCAGAAGAACCACATCTGGGGATTTGGTGGTAAAAGAATCTTGAAAGTGATTTCCTAGAATATTTGAAATATTGCAATAGTCAGAGAAATACAACATTATAGTCTGAACCTTTTGGAATAAATATTGCCAAAAGTCAACCAAAAAGTGATAAAAGGATTTTCAGTAAAATAAGATAGCTTTAAATCAATATAACCTGTAAAGCAGAAAAACCATATATAGATAGGCAGCTAATTAGCATGAGATCTCCCTGAGATAGCTTTTAATGAGAGAGTAACAAGATTTGTAGAGTCAGGCACAGGGAAAATGCAAGAGGTTGCTCAAAATTCAGTGCTGCAATTTCTGAGAAACTACAAAAATGCTCCCACTAAGCAATGGGAGATTCTAGACAAGTCTTTGGGTCACAGAGTAATGAAACCAATGGGATTAATGAATCAAAACGTGATTCTTTGGGCTGGCATAACTGTGAATAAATCAAATATTATCATAATGGGGCATTAGTGCCACACAGCTACATCCCTACAGATTTTATGACATTTCCCAGAAAAAGTCAAGTGAAAACACAATGCTAGAACAAAATTTAGCAGCAGTTTTGTCCAGTGGGTAAGACCATAAAAAACCAAGACATCTGACAAGGTACTAGAAAATGTGTCATAAAAATAATCTCAAAACTGAGAAAGAAGTGTTTCTTCTTTCAGCATGAAAAAGATGCTGAACTACAAGTGATTTTACAAAGAAGCAAACCTTAAGTCTGCCTATCATATCAGGACAGGGAAGAGGAGAGAAGGAAGAGATGGGAACCAAAGTTGCCTCTCTACTTCCCCCTCCTAAAACCCCTCCAGAAAAGAGAGCAGCAAACAGCAGCCTGAGGGAACACTAAGGGATACCTTTGTAGCAGGGAAGGAAGCTCTGCAATAGCTGCAAGGTGCAATTCTGAAACATTTTGGTAAGAAAGATTCTACCTGGCAAGTCTATCTTAGCTGTGGGGCTGCAAAAGCCACATGAGAAAAGACTTCAAACCTGTTTTATAGAAATGAAAAGAAAAAAGAGCAGTGGAAAAAAAAAACAACAAAACAGCAATATAAGCAGTGAGACAGTAAAAAATTACATAGAGAGAAAAAAAAATCCCTAAATATCAAAGTATGTAGCCATTATTTATTCTAATTATAAATTAACCTGGACATTTTGAACACCTTACCAATAATGTGAGTTAGCATTATAACACAAGGTTTTGCATTTGAAAAACAAAAAAAAATCAATGCTTATGTATTACACTGTGTGTTTTGGATCTTTTTAATGTATTTTACTTTTGTTCAAGAAACCATTCCGATTCAGACAGTGGGAATATCTGATTTGTTCGGACTTAAATATTTTCCCAAACACAAATTGTACTGCAAGGCAAAGTGACACCCTTGTCTTTTCAGTGTTGTGTGTTCCTGAAAGCATCATTCAATTCATTTCATATTATCGATCCAACACTAAACAGAAGTGATTGAATGAATATGTGCAAACAGCTAAGAAGAAAACTAGTAACAAATGTTTTTTCTTCTGCCAGAGCATGCAAATCATATTAGAATAAATATAGGTTAAGCCTCAAACTACCTTGACCTAACTCTAGAGCTGCACTAAAATACCTTTATTCATGCTTGATGTAGTGAACTGAAATTTAGACATTAGATCAAAGGCAAAAACTAGACTATGTATTGTAGTTTTGATGTTTTCTGCAGGACGAACAAGATGAAAAAGAATCGCTAATCATATTTAAATAAAAGTGAACACTGGATAGAAGCTGGTTTCAAACTGATGGAAAGACAGGTCAAGCCATAGAAATCAATGTCATACATTTAGGCAGAAAGTGAAAAGAAGAGAAAAGAAGGTCCTAAAATATCTTGCAGTGCATTTGAAATTTAGGATGTGCAGTTCTCACCAAACCTCAGCCTGAAAATTTTCTGAAAATTTTGATTTGAACTTCATGGACCATGTTTCTGCTGTTAACGGCAAAATGATGCAGATGTCTCTCCTGGGGAGAAAATTGCAATAATGCAATGGGATTCAGCATCCCTGTGAAAGGACTTGTATCACTAAAGTATTTTTTTTTTTGCCCTAGACCGGTCTTGCCTGCTGTACTGCCACATCCATTTCTGTAAGCTGAAAGGTGAACATACAACTGCTTCCAAGCCAGCTCTACCTTGTGCACGTATGCATCCGTACACACGCTGAGACTAACAGCCTAATTAGCAGGTATGGCACTGATCATCTCTTTCAACTCCCCATGCATCTTCTTCTCCAGCAGCTACTGCAAATCTCCAGGAGGGTTCATCAATAATGGCAGGGCTCAGGGGGAGGATTTGCAGAACTAAAAGGTTTGTCTCCCTCCATATTCACCACAGCTTCTTTCAAATGAGGAGAAACTTCACATGAAATTCTGCCTGAAGGTCAGACCTACTGTGTTTTCTTCCTGTGCAGGAGCTCCTGGGCATTCCTACAGCGAACAAGCAAAACGTCCTTATGTGCTCAGCTAACTCCTGAAAGCAGGACCAGAATGTCCTCAGGTTTGCACCTTATATAATAAGACCTCAAGAGGTACCTTTCCCTCATGCACTTTGTCTATTAAAAGAACAACAAAAATAGAGAAAATCTATAAAATCCTTCCAATCCCAGGAGAAAAAAAATAGAAAAGCAAAAAGAAAAAGAAGAAAAAAGAAGATTATAATAGTGAATTATGGGCCAAAAACGCAAAGATTCTAGTTTGTTGGCGCATCAGGTCATATTCCAGTGGGAAAAAGGGCTCTTCAAGTGGGACTGCCTGCATCACATAGATAGAAGTAGCTAATCTTCTTAGCCAAAGACTAGTTTAAATGCCCTTTTCATTACTCAAACTAATAATACATGAAAATTGTGCAGTGAAGGCAAAAGTAGCACAAACTCACTGTACTGGAATAAACATGATGAAGAAGGCTAAAAAGAAAAGAAAACACTACATTCTTTTACCAAATGTATATGTGTTCATGCTGGAGCTCCATGTAACAAGTATAAGGATTTAGAAAATTCATATATTAACAAGAATAAATTTAATTCAGTTGCCAGTATAGAAATCTCTGTGATGACTTGCAGTACTTTCATGTTAGACCACATGACTTTAACCTGAACATAGCTGTGAAATTCTGTGTAAACAGTAATTTTGATGAGTAACAGACACCTGGTAAAACTTGGTTTCTTATAGATACATGTGCCCTCGGCTTGTACAAACACACAAACACATACCTCAGCTCCTACTTCACAACCTTCTGGGTTTCACCCTTCCTCTCTGGTTCCTCAATTTTTTTTTCTGCTTGTTTTTTAACAATCTTCTCTATCCAGTCAATTATCCTTCCATAAACAGCACATGGAACATGGAGAACAACACTGAACGGCTGGTCCTAAGCTCTCTGTGCTCATGTTGCAGCCTCTTCTTCATTCATATGGATCCCTGTCCACAAAAGCTCATTCCCACAGATATGGAGATAACAGTCTTTGGAAAATCCTTAGTTAAAACCAGGTTGTGATTGGCCCGTGGTCAGAAATTACTAGGAGGAACTGACAGTGGAATCACATCAGCCTCGCTTCAGAAGGAAAACAAAACCTAGAAACATCACTGCTTTTCTTGAACTGCAGCAGCCTTTTCAGAGATGGGATCTTGAATACCTATGGATCTCTGGGACAATAAAACAAATCTCAGGGTAGGCTGTTGAATATCCATGAGCTGAGCTGAGAACCAGGAATTTTCCCTTTCCAACACCCCTTTCCAACACATGAACTCATCCTGTATTAACATGCCCAAGAGTGAGCATTAATACATCATGATCAGGGTACCTATAATTTTGTTAGAAAACTTTCCAATATGAGATGTTGAATCCAAAATAAGGTTCCTCAGTTTTGAATGTCATTACGATCTAATCACTGTATTGCCTGAAGGAGTTACTTGCCTAGAAGCCAGCAGTTATGACTAGATTACATAAAATATGTAGAAACAGAGGATATTCTGAGGAAGCACAAACATTTATACTTGTTTCTGGCAGAAGCTTATTTCCAGAGTTAAATGAAATTGTAAATGAAGCAGGCTGCAAGAGAATGTCAGTGACACAATGGAAGAAAAAGGCAAATTTCCAAAAATTGAGAAAGAGGTCTACAAATTAAGAGAGATGACCAGTGTGGTCAAAATCTTCATGCTGATTAAATGTTCATGTTAACAAAACAGTTTGAAAAAGCAAGAGATGACATGAAAAAAACAGGAGAAACAGCAATCTATATAAAATAGATACTTTTGCCACAGTAAGAAATTCATATGGAGATAACAGTTGATGGATATACTGAAATAGAAGAGAAAGACTGAATAGCTAAGTACCTCCTCCATTTTACACTAACTGGATACTAGCAGGAAGGCTTCAATGTACAGAATAAAATACATAATTTGTCTTTTGCAAGATATTAAGAGATACTATTCATGATTCTTCTTCACTCTTGAATTGCCTTGAATGCACATTGAAGGAGAATGGGGATAAGATTAATATGGAAGAATTTGACATTGATGTATTCCCCCTACAGAACACCAACTGCCCAGTATTATGCCTTCATGCCTTTAAGGCCCACTCTCAAAGGCACAGGATATTATTGGCACTTTTAAACTAAAACACCAAAGGTTCAAACTGATTCCACTCCACAGCCTGGCGATCAAAGATGCACATGCAGCCTCCAGCCCATATTCAGACTGTCACTCAACAAAGAACCGCTGGCACACAGAGATTCCCCACGGAGAGCTTTTTAATTTGAGAGGCTAAGGAATGGGTGCCTGCATTTGTCCTACTAAGAATCTGTCCAAAGAACATTTTCCAAGTTGTTTAACCTAGCATATCTCAGTGAAAGTCCTTCAGGATGACATAAGTCTTTGCAGACTAAAACAACTTGGTCCTTTCACAGATAAAAAGTGCTCCATTAAAAATAATTAATTTTATTACAGTAAGAGATAATTAAATCAGCTAGCAGTTGAAGGCAGCTAATTGAGAACACAAATTCCCTTTCTGCTGCTGATCATAACTAAATCAGAATTTGTCAAGATGGAGAAGGAAAAGTACCTGTTTTTTGATATGACATGGAAATAAGACGTCACCTTCATACTGAGTCTTTTCTCAACCTCTGTAATCTTCCCTATTTCACATTGTTGCAGGCCATCAGTGACCTGATTTAACCAGTTAAGTAAAAAAAGACACTATCATTATCAAAATCATACAGTAAGGAGAGAGAGACTGAAGCCACCTTGCAAGAATCTATTTCTTTCCCCTCCCTCATCATTCCTGTAACTGCCTGAGCAGAAAATGCAATATGAAAATTTCCAGCACATTTATACTCTTGGCCTTTTGTTTCATTGTTTTTTTAATTTGGCAACTTCTTATTGTAGAGAAAGGAGAAGAGGCAGAAAATAAAAATTCATCCAAACAGAGGAAAAGCACCCAGTAACTTGGAAATCAGGGCCAAAAGGCTTTCAGAATGGTTTTGCAGTCAGCAAGCCTCATATTGTACTTGCTCAGGAAAGTAATTTTTTCTTTTAGTTTTTATATTCTAGTATTCTTCTTTCATCGTTATTTTTCCCAAGACTATCAGTATCGTCCCACATTTCTCTTGTGTGCAAGAGACTCATCACTTTGCTGAACCTCATGATACCTGTGTAAATCAAATCAAATCAAATATTCCTGCTAAGGTTATGAGCTTTGTTTTCATGACTGCAGGCACAAGGACAGGGACAAAGCTTTGGAGTCAGACATCCAAATGAAAATCCTCTATTCAATAATACAATGTCAGGGTAGTTTTTGTCTCTATTCTGTTTTCCCTCTTCCTGACTGCAACATGAAATGACTTCATCATCCTCATGATTCCATAAAACAATTTGTGTGAGTTCACTGTGATTCCTTGAGGTGAAGTTTCAAGTTTTGAGGGAGGACAGCCTTCTATTTTATCAGGCTGAATATTATTGCTCCACTTCTGAGAAATACAGATTCCTATCTCCTTCTATTCAAGTTATGCTTTTAATCAGAGACACTTATGACAGTGGATCCTGAGGAGTGGAAGGATTTGTACTCTCCCCTCTATCTCATACATGCTACATCTGCTGATTTGCAGATACACATATTGCTGTCACTATATGACATAACACTTCCACAAACAATATTTAGGTTATTGCTGCATTTACTAAGCTTTGCCAGACTTCCCAACCATGCTGTTATTTTTGGCTTTTTCATCATTCAGCCAGTCAAGATATAAAAACCTGACATAAAGAGCAGTTTTGCCACGAGGATTCATCTAGTGCCCACAGGATACTAAGTCCAAACCGTCAAGAACACCTTGATGAACTGATATCATAAGTAATGTTTAAAACATAGTCACAGCAGTTAAACACAGAGAAATAAATGCTCTCTGGTAGCAATACTTCATACCATTCTATAATTGAGCATATGTATTGACAAATCCAGGAATTTAAAAGCTTTCTAATCACCCTTCCTCAGACTAAACAACTTCATGAACAAATTGATTTCCAGATTGTATCAGGCAGAACTTGACTACAAATTTAAAGATTTTTAGCACAATGAAATCCAGCTGTGTAAAACACCCTACATCATACAGAAATTCCATGTGACAAATTCAAAAAACCAGATATCTGGCCATATACTTCATTACAGGTCGTGAACTAGGCCAATTTTAAGAGAGAGTGTTAAAGGCTAGTTTCAAGCTTTGTTATTTTCTTCATTCTCCCCAGAGGCACAATATTATTTGGTTTCCACAGAGGAATTGTTTTTTACATCAGAAAAAAAAATCCCAAAACAGAAGAAAAAATATCTGATCTGACAAGTATTGCAAACACAGTTAACAAGCTACTTTAATTATCCTCCTAAGATTTTCCCATTTGTACTCTGATCATCCTCTTCTTCACAAACTTAATTATGCCTCATTTGCTCTTGCTGCACCACTCTCAGTGAGTATTCCAGGTGGAAAAGAGAAGCCTGTTTGTAACTGTAACCACAGGTAATTGTTATATATTTTTCCATTTTACTATAGAATAATTTTGAATTTTTCTGACAAAAAAATATACAGAAGTATTTTTGGGCAATATGAATACTGAGTAGAAAGCCAAGGTATTTCCACATCAGAAGAGCAAAACTCAATGTCTATATGATTAGCCATCCATCCGAAAATTTTCACTATGCAGATGACTGAATACATGGGGAAAATCATACTGTTATCATCTGCATTTTAGAGATTAGTATTAATAAATTCTGATTCCTCAGCAGAGGAAACCTTTCTACAAACTTGACCTTTGAGAAAGTCAGAAAGAAGAACAACTGGGAATAAATGTGCTTCGTGAGTTAAATACTGAGACATGAACCCAGTCACTATTTAGAATTTATGCACTTCCAGCACTTTTAAAGTGCATAGGAATTACTGCATTCTGACTGAATACAGACTGAGTAAATACCCTGAAGTACCATAATTTAAGGCCTGATGAGTTGTTTCTTCTGACTTTTCAAAAGTTCTAGGCTATCCCCTCTATCATGTCTGAACTTGATTTCACCTAGGCTGCTTTTTGAGACACATTATTTTTATTTAATTAACCTACTGAGACTGCTGCACTGAACTCACAAGCATTTTTGAGTACAATGAAATACCAAGATTTAAAATCCAGCACCACAGACAAGTAACTAATATTTACACATAATTTCACTGGCTTCCAAAGCTGAAACATAAAATGTACACAAAATACTAAGCTTTAAAAGCATCAAACGTTAAGTTTCCAATTTTTTTAAAAAAATCCAGAGACACAAGACAGTCAGCATTAGAATATATCCCATTCCATGCCTTACCTGAACCAAATTCCATCCCTTTAGAGATTCAGCAATGATAGATGTAACTGTTGCACATACACCACCAAAAACCATCAGATGATTAGGTCCATACTTTATTGCATCATAGAAGGCTTTGAGTCCTTTTGCATTGTCACACTGGAAAAAAAAAAAGAAAGAAAATATTCAATATCACAAATTAATTAACTAAGAATTAACTGTTGAGCAGTTGGACAGGAAAAAATATTAGGCGTTCTGCAGACATAAACACAAGACCTAAATATGAAAAATTACAGCACTCTCTTCTGGATTCCTAATGAGCCACAGTAAAAGAGCAGCAAAATGCCTCATTACATTCTACAAAACCAGAATTTTGGTACCACCATTTGACAAATAAAAAAAGTCCAGTAAGAAATGCTTGATCAAAACATTTTCTACATCTAGAGCTACCATTTCCCACAGCAAAATTTGGAGTGCAACACCAGATTGTCAGCAGGCCTACATATTTGAAGGAAAGTTTGACCCTACTGATGGTCTCTGTAAAAAAAGTTCGGTTTCTAAAGAAGACTCCTAAGGAGCTTCTACTTTGACTTAAAGTCCAACCTCAGTATTCTGTGCAAAAATATATAGCAGAGAATTCATTCAGAAGGATAACACAAAGTTTTCAAAAGATAACAAAATATTCTTTTGAAGTGCTAAGAATTAATTGTTCTGCTCTCATAGCTCACGGAGCTTTGAGTGGAAGGCTGTGCTAGATGACATTCTGAGGGCTCCTCCTGACCTGTTCTTGGCTTGCCTGATAATTACTCTGATCATTAGATGAGGTGTAAAGAATTTTACTGTAAACTGAGACCAGGACTGAAAATTAAGGAAAAAAAAAAAAGGCTCACACTTGTCAGTATTGCAAAAGACATATCAATCCTTAAATAAAGTATATTAATCATTGCTAATAACCCTAATTCCTAAGCTTGCAACAGAGTATTAATAAACTATGTGCCTGAAGGTAAGAATTTGATTCCAAACCATACTGGAAGTCAGAAGTACCAACAGACTATAACAGCAGCTGCCACTGCTCCACTAATGGCCACTCCTTTCTCTTTTTGAAACACAAGTCTTCTGCTCTCTTTTGCCTCCTCCACAAAGCCTTCCTTGAATGTACTCTTTATAAGAACTACCACACACCAGCCTCCAATATTTCATTATGACTATTCAATAAAACAGTTCATTTACTATCAGCACCTAAGTAGTAATTGTATTGCATTCTGAAGAGAGAATAAAGATTTTGACTAAGAAGTTTGGAAGCTTATATTAATCTCCTTACTGAATTAATATGCTAAAAGAAAAATTATTATATTTGCATTCTATCTTCAAGAATAGAATTATTGCTCCCACTTATTCAAAAGCATACAGATATTTAATGCATAGACTCTCTTAAATTGCATAATATAGCCCAATGCTTTCCTTCTTAATGCAGAAAAAAACCCCAAAACCACTCAGTACAGCAGAGGCTCCCCTGTCAGTTTAATGTGCTGCTGACAAGCTCACATTGTGAGGGAATTAAAACTCTGATCAATGGAAGAAGAAGAATTCTCTATTCTTACTCCTTCACTGCCTGCTTAAAGATCACTTTATTCGAAGTGCAACCAGAAGGCTCAGCTACTTCTTGACTTTATAAGCAGACAAGGACACTAGAGTTTTAGGTATCTGCACTTAACTGACATTTAGCCAAGTCTTTTCCCCCATCCACCATATCATATGATGCTGCAGCAGAAGAGATTGCTGAACTGGTTTTCATATCAACATAAAACCAGTTATTTTTTCTTTTTTTTAATTAGGTCACATTTAAAATGTATCACTAAGTAGCAGTTTGAGAAGAATACAAGCCATACATGAAATAAAAATTATGTTAATAGTAAAATAACTGTCCAAAGTTGCAGCCTGTGAAGGGCAATGTACATGAAAAGTTATGAATAAATTATAAAGACTTATGGCATGTTATCTGAATTAAACTTCACACTAAAACTCACCCTTGCATCACAAAAAACTGATGCATTTTTGACTACTATTTGCCTACAAAATGTTTCTCATTGCAGTAAACTTAACAAATTATGGGTTGCAGTAGGTCAGCTTGCGGGAAGGGGTAGAATTGGTACAAGGTCTTTCTTCTTTATTTGGTTTTTCATGGTTATGAATATACTAGCATGACAACAACGCTTTTTCAATCACACAGTAGTTCTCTTGGGAAGGCATGCCAAAATATTTGTTCATCTCTCCCAAAGTGAAAAAGATATCATGTTGCAGAGATAGATTACTGATCAATCCTACAATAACACCTGGGCTTCTCTTCAATGTGATCCAGTTAAAAGCCTACCATGTTTTCACCTTTGTACTTTCCTCCTGACTAGTCTCATCTTTCTCCCTTCTAAGCCACCATAAATGATTAGAGTAGACTCTGTCTATTCCTTGAGCAAAACTGTCCCAACAGTCTAAAGCATATCTCAGAGATAAAGAACAAGAACTTAATACTGTGGCTGGCCACAACTGGACAGATAGGAAAGGAAAAATGAGAAAGATGGGAGAAAGCAGACATTCACATTTGTTTAATGTCACATTTCACAATATACACTGTGTATAACATTCTTCCCTGCAAGCAACAGAACAGTCTGTCACAAGCATTGAAAAATAAACATTCAGATAAAAATAATAGCCCTACCAAGCCAGACAGACAAGCAGGAGAAAAGGTTTCTTCCTGCCTCTAGTCTGACAAACGTATCCTTAGTGAGTTCCTGAAGCCCTGTGAACAACTGGAGTTTCTCAGAAATCCCAGGTGGACACCACTGCTGCCCATGGTCTACAATTTCCAAACCCTACATGTGTGTCTGGGGTAACAATACAGGATGTGATAAAAGCTATCTATTATTTCACCATCTGTTGAGGGTGGGGGCTGTCCTCCAAACTAGGACAACGTGTAACCATGAAAGATGGCAGTGCTGTTGAAAGACGACAATCACTGAAATTCCCATCATATCACCACCAAACTACTTCCTGAATTGTCTCCAAGTATTCCATCTAGGTCCAGGGAAAACCCTTTACAGCAATCTATTTACAGGATGCCAGAAGACTGCAGAACCAAAATCCATATCAAAAAGCAAAGGCTAGAAAGTCCTGGCCACATGTGGGTGTGTCCTGGTTTAGGGCAAATTTGGGAGAAATTTGACAGACTCCTCTCCCTAGAGTGAACTGAAAAGGACTGTTCTTAAGTTGGTAACTGAATTGTTTCTGTATGTTGCTGTTGAGAAGGAGAGGAGGGCACGGGAGAGGAGAGGACGGGTTATTCTGAATTTATTCTGAATTTATTATTCCTTTATGTTGTTAATAAAAGTTTTCTTTACACCCTTTAAGTTTTAGGCCTGCCTTGCTTTTGCTTCTAATCCTATCTCACAGCAGGAAAGGAGTCTACTGAAATTAGCACATTAAACCCACTACACTAATTTGGTGTTTCCGCCCGGTTTGGAACTGAAACCGGGACAGGGTGGCAAGCAGCTGTCTCACTAATTGTAGCATGACTGACAGCAATGAAGGGGAAAGAATCCCTCATAAAAAGCTGCAAACTTTTGTCATGAAAAATATAACCTGAAGGAGCCAACACTGCTTTTACTATCAAGTTTTGATATTTTGCCTGAATTGTCATTGTCACGTTGACTTCACTGAGCTGAACTGCAGCTCACCTTCAACCCATATATAAAACCAGGCATCTATGCTGGACTGCACATTGAAATACTGACCATGGTTGCAATATATTTACCAAAATTAGAAGTTAAAATAAATGTGATTTGTCACTTATCACAATTTTCTTCAGGAGAAGGAGCTGAGAACTACCTACCCCAAACACATTAATTGCTATGCTTAGTCTCAGCCAAAAGCCAGCGATAAGCAAAATATAAATAGCAAACATACATATTAATGAAATAATTACATTAAGTGTATCTCTTAACACATTGATTTGATACAGATTACCTGGGAAATTAACAAGGAAGAATACAACCAAATCACTAAGTAAAGGTTATGAAGTCACCTGCCTCTTGCTGTGACAAAGACAGCTTAATGTCACAGCTGGCATCTGACCAAGTGTGCATAGAACCACCTATTTTAATGAGGAAAAATAATCAGATGAACTGCTGCATAGGAGACAGGTCAAAGGAATTTGTGGATTGAAGTATTAACCTTCCTGAATCCTCTTCAGAGGAGAGGCTGAAGAATGAAAACTATAATCCTTCACTGAGGAAAGGATCCAAATACACAAGGAAGGAGAGCTGCTTGAGGCATTAGGGGTGCACATGGACAAGAAACATTTCTGGAAAGAACAGCACAGCAGCTGAATACACAGGAGAGACTCCAATCTACCCAAAGGCCCTCTGCAGCCGAGAGAAAGGATGTGCCATGTGAAGGCCACACATCACTGAAGGCAGGAGAAGCAGCAGGACTGACCTGTGAGGGTTGTTGGTTGCCAGGAAGGATGTCTGGCAGACAGCAAAAGACACACTGGGGTGTGCACTGAAATCTTCATGACCATACCCATAACATACTGCAAGTCCTCGGTGCACAGAACAGAAATTCTTATGGATCTCATACGATAAAAAAATTTTGCCAACTTCATAGCATTGACAGGTTTGAGTAATTACAGGTCTAGCACAACAGTACATACTTACAATTTAACTGGTCTTGTTAGAGTTGCACAGCAATGAGCATTTAGGGATGGATACAGTGGTCACATGTGTGATTATGTTTAGATTTCTAGCAGTTGGGCAGCTATGCTGAGCTGTTTCTCAGCAAGCAGTATTCTGGCACAACTATACTTTTCTGAGTAAAAGTAAACATGAGGAACTATTTTGGTGCCTATTGAGCTACTGACAATTGATGTTAGAGAGCCTTTATGAAAAGAGGGACTAACAAACAGCTGTCATCTGCATAATAAAATATCCAGCTTTATCAAGTGATATCAGAGCTTTCAGCAGCACTCTGCCCTAAATGCTCATAAATATATAAAGAGACTTCTTTGAACAGAGAGAACAAAGGTACGAAGACTTATTCCTCTCCTCTGCAAAATCTTGCTTAGAAACTAGCTCCGTGTTACAACACCAGCTCAAATGGAGCTAAGAGATGAGGAACACCAACAATTACTTATTTAATTTTCCTAGACTTCTTTAAAGTCATCAATAAATACACACAATTTGGTGAAGAACATATAGACAACTGCTTGGAGCTACAAAATACATCAATCAAGTCAGCAAACTCTGCCTGCTTTATATGGGCAGGGCATGCTTCCCTTGAGGTTTCTCTCTGTTTTCAAGTAACTCCAATTTAGATACTTTAAAAACCAGCAATTATATTTTAGCATTTAATTGCCATAGCTGGATTTTCTTTCCATGAGTTTGTACGACTGCTCTTGGAACCTCCACTTTGACAACCACAGCATCTAGTGACAACATAATTATCCATTGAAAGAAAAAGCACTACCTTTCAATTGTTCTAGAATACTTCACACTGTGCAAAGTAGGTGTAAGATGTCTTGCCAGGGGATGTTATGAATGCTAAAAGTTCACAAATACAAGAAATTAAATTGGACTTGTTCATAGATCAAAAAAACAGTTCAAAACTTCTTAATGGAGAGATGGTAATATTCTCAGGAAACAACTGAATCCAGATTTTTGATGGTTGGGATGCTATTCAAGGGAAGCAAGACCAAAATCTCACCCATTCCTGTTGACCAACTGAGAATGCCAAATACTTTCATCAAGTCTGGTCTGAACTGCTATAGATATTCCTATGTTCTGCATTTGAAAAACAAAAGTAACCCCTTCCAGCAAGTACACTGAACTTGTGTCTTAAAACTGAAGTTAACTCATTTAAAACGGTGGGCTTTTTTGTATGCGATTTCTCTATCATATTTTAATTTAACTAAAATATGCAATCATATTTAGCAATCATATTTGGTTTTGCTTTAGAAGGACTGGACACAGTAGAGGAGGACTTAATCCAGTCAGTGAAATTTTTCACAGTAAATTAACTCTCTTACCTTGACACCTTTTGACATACTTTTAGACTTTATCCAGCAAATTCTTTGTCTGATTCTGCCTGCTGCAGAGCTCACAGAGTGCTACTTCTAAGGTACCGGTGCTTGGCATCTCATTTAGCAGTTTATATTCTTCCTTAGGTGTCACCAGCCTCTTTAATCACTGATCCCAAAGCAAAGGGGACCACTCACTCCTCTGTCCCCTCATTTCCTAAGAGCCTGTCTAAGCATCTTGTGAAGGCTCAGCCTCTTGCTCAATGACATTTTCTTTTTACTCAGTTCACTGTTTGGAACTGAGTCCACCAAGCAAAATAAACAAAGATTTCCTGTCTCTCCTTATAAGAGAAGTATATTTACTTTTCCCAATAATACTCTTTTTTTTTATTATATGACTTATATTTTCAGTCTCGATACTATTTCTTAGAGTATATAACATTTACACTGAATGATTCCAATTTAAGAACTCCAATATTAAATGGAATTGGAATGTAGCAAATAGATAAAGCCTCTGTAATCGAAACTGAATCTATGTTTCCATCCTGATTAAATATGCAGTAGTAGCAGAGATCAATTTGACTTCCTCTTTTCAGAGTAAACTTGCATTCAGCTTGAAAGGTGAAGTCTTTCCTCAAAGGTAAAGCTTTTACCTCATGTGTAGCTGTAACACACACACAAGATCAGAAGATCGTCAAGAAACATTTTGTGCATTTGTGATATGAAGATCACTCACTTTTAATAATGCAACTATTGGGTTGATGTGGCAAGGTTTCTGTAGCAGAGGAGCAGCAGGGGTGACTTCTGTGAGAAGACACCAGGAGTTGCCCCCACATTGTACCTAGGATTGACAGCCATTTCTGGCCAGCTCCCAAACTTCCCACCACCCAACTCTGAACCCATCAGTGTTGCTGATGAAGCTTTGTGATAAGCCATTTATTAACAACGAAAAAAACCCTAACAATACAAAACAAAATACCAAAACAAAACACCCCACTCCACAGCAGCTGTGAAAGAGGAACAAGAAAAAAGAGAAAAAGGTGAAAGCAACAGCCCTGCAGGCACCAAGGTCAGTGAGGAAGGAGGGGCAGGAGATGCTCCAGGTGCTACAACCTGTGGTGAGACAGGCTGTGCCCCTGCTGCCCATGGAGGTCCATGGTGAAGCAGAGACCCACTCCATCTTTTATTGTTTTTCTGGCTCTACCACTAATCCTGTGCAGGAGTTGTTCAAGGACCATAATAGAGCAATGACATTTATAGTTAAGGTAACGCGGGCCAGGATATCTGGAAGAAGTTGAGCAGGAATTCAAAACATTAATATCTTCTTGTGAATTTCTAGTGGAAAGCTAACATTTGGGCCTTAGAGAAATTCTATTGTGCAAAATGAACAATTAGTCAGATCCTACAGTATAAGTCACTGAGTTTTGTTGGATTGTTCTGCAGTGGGACCTGTCATCTTCCCTGAATCAAATTAGTGTTAGTTCAAATATTCCTGGACATTTTATTTTATAACATCCATACTCGTATTGGCTCACTCACAACATACAGTCCATTTTATTTAACTTATTTCTACATGAATCTAATAAAATATTACACAAGAAAGTTTTGCAGATTTTTTAAATTAGCAGCATTAATTGAAATGGATGCGTGTTCCCAAAAACCATGTCCTCTTAAATTAGAACTTTCTGCAAGTAACTGTAACGATGCTTGTGGATGTTCACACTCACAGTTTTATGGCATAAATATATAAACCACAAAACTAAGTCTTGGTACTGTGCTGGTTTTTTTTTACCTTCTGGTGCTCAAACACCTATCAGATATTTTTGAAAATTCAGCATTAACAGGGAGACATTGTTTATTTCTTTCTCCCAACACAACCTATACTACTCCTTTGCCATAACGTTTTATAGGAATAAGTAGAATTATGGAAAATCATAAAATCCCAAAGGAACAGTATCCAAACATATTTAGAAAACAAATAATATATCCTTTTTTTGAGAATAAGCTGGCTTGGGTTTCTCCAGCTATTCCAATTTCTGCCAAGAAGTTCAACATCTTAATGGTTTCTAACAAAATACATAATTAATTTTTCAATAATTAAGGAAAATATCTTCAGACTTTATTTATATCAAAATACTTTTTAAAATGTCCCTATGAAATCAGTCATGTTTTTGTATTTAAGCAACCTCAAAAGTTGTTAATTGTTTCAGACCCTTGAATCCCAGGATCATTATCACTTGAATTTATTGTTGGAATCTACTGACTCTTTCGTTGTCTCTCAGACAGGTGCTGTAGTAGATTTACAAGGTATTTTACCAGCTGCTGCTCAAGTACCAAATGAAGAGCTAAGGGAGACAATACTGGCAGGTTCAACACAGAGCCACTAATGTCAATTCTTCTATTTTGTACTTGTCTCTTTTTTAAAGATTTCCTTCATTATTACCATTTATTATTTATCATTACACTGCCATAAACAGTGTATATTTTCATAGTCATATTCTGTTGAAATATTTCTGTTAGATTTCCTTTCATTTTTAGAATACAGAGAAGAATTCAGAAAAGTGAAAAGATGTGTCATTTAAATATGATATTGGATTTTGTTTTCCAGATCTAGAGTATGCAAAAGATACTACTTTTCACAAGAACAAACAAAAACAATAAATAATATTTCATTCTCTACGTTGTAAATAAGTTTACTGAAATTGTCTTTAAAGGTGCAGTTCCACCAGTTTTCTCCTTTTCTTATGTTTGCTACTGGCGATGTATTCAGTTTTAATAGGATTGGGTTTTTTCCCCCAGGTAATTTTGGGAATAGGAAAATCACCTCATGCAGGGAAGAATACCATCTCTGAACTTTTAGGGTGTCTTTTCAGTACACTGAAAATTGTTACATACTAAAAATGTGTAACTCCTTTTAACTGCAGTAGTGCTCTTTGCAGTAAAAAAAAAAAAAAAAGGCATGAAATAAGACAACAAAAAAGGAGAAAAACCCATATTTATAAATAAAAATCCAAAGTTCTTGTAGGTGAAGGAAAATAGAGGTGCACTAGAGCCAAACATTTAAAGTACCAGTGATTACCAGTGATATACAGGACAGAATGCCTGGCACCCCTCTCTGCAGTAATAAGCTGCAGCAGAAACCAAGTTAGGAGGGTAAACATATTTTGAAAAATCACTTGACTCTTAGCAAGCAGCCAGAAACTGTTGTAGGGGAAGTCTGCTGCATGAATTCTTTCTTTACCATGACCTACTTACTCATAGAAAAGGCTTTATTTTTATAGCAGGGGTAAGGGTGCAGGGGAAATAAAAGAAATCTTTCTTGATACTTTTCTAACATGAAATTAAAATATTATTCTGAGGATGAAGAGATGCAAGAAAAAAAAAAAAAGGAAAAAAAACCCCAGCATCCTTCTGGTTAAGGGTCATGTCAAAATAAAGTCTCCCCTGTGTGCCTCTGTCATATGGCAACAGGGCTCATGTCTCCATGTCTCAGTGCTCACAACCACAGAAATTTCTAAACAAACATTCACTAGGGATGACACGAGGCACAGATGACTCCAAGGCCCTTCAGAATTGTTTTTATAACTTCTGAAAGTCATTTACCTGAAAAATGTGAGACAATCTCTTAAGCTATCAGAAGGATGTCTGTAGCATCCTTGAGAATATATTTGAATTTTAATAAAAGGTCCAAAAGTATCTGGCATTTTTGGAAAATGAGATGAAACTCTCCTACTTTAAGGGATGATATTCAACATTAAGAGTACTTACTGGTACATGTAGCTCCCAGCAAGACTTTTCTGAAGCAATATTATTTGAAAGAGGTTTAGTTTTGGGGTTTTTTTTGTTTGTTTGTTTGCTTGTTTTGGGTTGGTGGTGTTTTTGTTTTGTTTTTTGGGGTTTTGGTTTTGGTTTTTGGGGTTTTTTGGTTGGTTGGTTGGTTGGTTTGGGGTTTTTTTGTTTGGTTGGCTTGGTTTGTTTGGTTTTTGTTTGGTTGGTTTTTTAATATCTATTTTTAATTCCCCAACAAGAACTTCAGAGACACAAAAATCAGAATTAAAATACAGCTGACAAAGTCGGAAGTTAGAAAGAGTGCAACGAATTAAGAATAGGAAAAAATAATTCTTTTGACTCAAAGGTCAAGAAAATCTGGTATAATAGCCTCCACCACAAATCCATGATTTTTAATTAAAATCTTTCTGTGTTGTAAAACAGTTGAACTTTGTTCATAGCAAATGAAACTCTGCTAAGCTAATTTATCTAATGAGGAACAATGTATGATCCTTTGGATAAACTACCATTAAGTTAGCCCATAAAAGCCAAATTAAATTCATGGTATGCCTTAATTTGGCTTGAATTAACATGGCATGAGACTACAATAATTCACCATTCTATAGAAATCTTAGGCTGGAAATGGATAGAGTACATACCAGCACAGGTAGCACCATATCCTTTTCCCCCCTTAATACTTGGCAAAAGAGACAACATGGAGAGAATAAAGTTTTATTTCAGTAGCTACTTGGATGGGATGACGTTCAGCCTATGAGTAGGCACAATGCTTCACAGCCAGCAGGCATGAAAAACCCCCAAAATCCGTTTCACTTGGGAACTGTGCTAAAAAACCTGAAGTGCCACAGATTTATCTGCAGTGGGAAGTTAACTCAGTTGAGCCTGAGAGACAAAGGAAAGAAAAGGATCAGCCCTGGGAAGGATGGAGAGATAGTGGAATGGAAACCTGGTCATAAAGGTTTCCAGTTTCATTAGCTCTGTAGGCAAGGTTGTCACAGGTATCACTTCAAGCCAAACTTCATTTGTTGTTTCCCTATCTAAAGGCTCTCCTTGATCTAATTGAGTTTTATATTCCAGGAGAATAACTGGTAGAGATTAGGGACAACTTCAAAAACTTGAAGTGCTGGATCTCTCTGATATGTGGTCCTGTCATATTCACACATGAGCACTAAATTTCAATAGCTTTAAAGCTGTAGAAGCAACATACTGCCTCCACTCTGCAAATTGTAACATGATTAACAAACAGCTGCTCCTTTGTGAGATCAAGAAAGGGTAGCAGAGTGACCAATAAATCCTCTCTACTCACATTCAGCAGCATAGTGCAAGATTTCTACAAGCAGACTGACCAATTCTCTTTTCTTACAGCCCTTACAGAAAATCTTAAGCTTGTCCAGAGCAGGGTATTGCTCACCTTGAAGTACTGACCCTTAGGGGTTTGTTTCTTATGCTCTCCCCCAAAAAAGGCCATGTGACATAAAAGTGCAGTAGAGCTGAGCTGAGTGCAGGTGACATGGCCACAGAGCACAGCTCAAACCTGCAGTTGGCCCCTGATCAATCACCCAGATGTTTAAAGGAAACATATCTATTGCAAGTCTGGAAACTGCAAACAAAGTCTATACTAGAGGCTAAGGTCTGCTAGCCTGTCCATCTCAGCATAATTAGGTCACCCTAATTCTCTTACTTTAGGTTCTTAAATGTGTTACATACTTGTGACACATTCACAACAAAATTTGTTCCTCAGCTCCTTGCTAGCTTGCCACTCAAGATGAATGTAGGAGCCCAAGAACTGTTTTGTCTCTGTGCACACCAGCCTCCTGCATAGCAAACCCCAACACAAACTCCCTCAGATGCGTCTCACTGAACTGGTAATTCCTGCTGGTGTTAACCAAGCTCTACAGAAATCTCACTAACACACTACCAAGAAGTTCCAAACCACCAAATCCTCTGTCATCTGCCCAGTTGCCTTCACACTGGTTATATTTGAAACCTCCCTGACTGCTGCTATTACTTCGGCACATAATGCTCTGCTAGGCACTGCTTCTCTACAAGCAAGGATCATATGCATGAGTAGAATTCATGTCTGTGTAAATTGACTTTTTTAACTTTTTAACACCACTAAAAATGGCTTGACTAAACTCTAATAACTGTAAATGACTAAACTCCCTGAACCATAATAGTAGAAAATTCACTTACTAGCTCAGTAACTGGATAGAGAAATGTGTAAGTTTTTCCATCTGCCTATGAATATAACCCTACCTTAAAATCTCCACAATTTTGTCAGACTCATTCAGTCCTAAGCTGCCCAGAGATAAAAAATAAATTAAAAATCATGCAAATATCAAATTCCTCAAGACAGCCTGCTTCATCTTATACCAAGTACTCCAACAGAGATAAATTGCTTTAAGCTTGTACAGAGAGCAGTTCAGATACTTGACAGTCTTTTGCCAAACATGTACAGACTGTCACCCAGAATCTTAACAGGCTGAAATGGTATAAAATGCTAATAGAATGATTCTAATCATTCTGTCAAGCATGGCTGACACTACACTGTCAAGAGAAGAAAAGTATTTTGTACAGCTCTGGATCAGTTTTAATTTTTTGCTCTGGCATCATATAGGTAGAGGAAGGAGTATGAATGAGTTAAAATCTTAAAATTTTTTAAGGGGACAAACGGAAGGAAAATGTGCAAGTCCTGACAAGGTGAAATATTAAATTGACAATGACCTTGTCCAAGGAAACCATTCTCAAAATGAACCAGAGCCATGGAATACCTCACGAGATTTCAAATGTCTTACTTGATACGACACTCAAAAAGTCTCAAGGGGAAGAAACAGGTTTCTGTCATTAAGTCTTCTAGTACAAAGTAGTGGTGCAGAAAAAGAGACCTAAAAAGGTTTTCTGTTAGTTGCTGGAAACTGCATAAAAATTGGCAGCTGTGGAAAATGTTGGTGCAGGAAGGAGGTAAAACATCTAGTTCAAAACCAATAGTGAGAATGTATACTAGTAAGACTAGGATTTCAAAGCTTTGATGAAATGAAAGCAGAAGCACTCCAGTGTCACAGACCAGATGCCACAGTAGAGCCTAGAAAAGCATTCCTTACCTAGGTTGTGGTCAGAAACATATCACTTGGCTGCAACCTTTCCACAGTCCAATTAGAAGTGTTTATGCTAGTGGTTCCCAATTCAGATAAATTAAGTTGATAAATTACTAGTAATATTTACAGTTGTTTGAGTATGTCTGCTGACCTCACATTGAAATAGATGAGTTCATCTTTTCCACTTTGTCAAAGCAGGATGTGTACGTACATGTTTGTGCCAGAATGTGCATGCAGGGGCAAGGACAGAGGGAGGACAACAGCCTTGCTGGTTGCCACAGATCTTCCTGCAGCTCTGATTTGTCTGTTCTGCTTAGAGGGCGAAGGACAAAGCAGCAGCTAAAAGGAAATGCTCTTTTCAAACACTCCATATCTCACCTTCAAGAATAGGACAGTTTGCCAGCAAAGAAGCCCACAAGCAAACAAACAAGCAAACAAACAACAACAATAACAAAACCCTCACCACAAACAAACTAATAAAGCCAAAACAAATCCGCTCCAGCAAATGGAGTGGAAGCACAAGTCAACTTGCTGAGCTGAGAAGTGCATGGTGACAAAATAATATCTCAGGTGCCAGTTTATCCAAACCTGGGACAGCCCATTCCTCAGGTGCAGTGGAGACTGTATTCCCTAGAAACAGTAAAACCAGTGGGAAAAAAGAGAGGGATAATTTCTTCCACTGCCTCCTACTTACACTGCTAT
Organism: Turdus rufiventris; assembly: GCA_013186435.1. Lineage (NCBI taxonomy): Eukaryota > Metazoa > Chordata > Aves > Passeriformes > Turdidae > Turdus > Turdus rufiventris. Next base: position 1,430,472 of record PYHW01010717.1, read on the forward strand.
GTGCAAACTGATGGGAGACTGTGTGAGTACCCTCTTCTAATGTGTTCAAAATGTAGTTTAAGCTACTGTAGGAGTTGGAAGATAGGAGACTCACACCCACAGCAAAGAAGAGGAGAGAGAGGCAGGGATATGAATGAATCACCAATATTAACATGGATTTGGGTGGCATATGATGTGTTAGCATGCAAACATGACAGAGCTGGAAGGGTGGGGGAAAGCGTCATGTCTCCCCTAACCACAAAGGCTTATTGACTTCTTTAAGCTCAGAATATTTCCACAGATATGCAGATATGACAAAACAAGTACACCTCCAGATTTCAGAACTCCTCATGCTTTAAATTAATTATGATAGCATTACTGGAAGGAAGACAGAAAATTTGTCCACCGCTTTCTCCATTATGTTGCAACAATTTCCGTGAAATTCCTTTATTCATAAACTATGAACAGTGTGTGTTCAACCATAAACATTAGGGGAAAAAATGAATGTAATTAATTAATTGAGATCACAATAGAAAACAAATTTAGGAAAATTAGACTACAAGAGTTATTTGCAGTGTTACTCAGAGAAATTGTTTCCCAAGTTTGCATTTTAATGTTCAAATCAGCAAACAAAAGGCTTTTCAGCACTTAATATTGGGTACACAGCCTACTGACAATCAACTTCTGAGTGCTGCATACTTTTGCTCTGTGCCACAACATTTGGAAAACAGATTAGCTTATACTAACAAAGTACTAGTTCTTCTTTTGACTAGTTCCTGACAGTTGAAGAAATTCTTCAAATTCTTGTTTTGGTGGGTTTTCAAATTGTTTGTGCATTAGTTCCACCAGGTGTATTAGGAGCAACTTATACTGGTCAGCCCTGTATTCCTCACTGAATAGAAAGACTTTACCTTCTAATCCATGATTAATCATTGCTGATAAATTTGCACATGCACCTTAAAATGTTATTTGACAGTCTAGCTCGGTCTTTTCAAAAACATTTTGCAGCATTAGCTCCTGTACCTTTTCATGTTCAGAAAAAATGGGTAAGTTCTTAATTACAAATCCTTAGTGTCCAGCAAATAAGTTGCTATAATTCTAAATGCCATTTAATCAAAAATACAATGTGACTAAATTATGTAAGACCTATATAACTTAAGGTGATATGAAGTTTTAGTGAAGCATAAAAGCAACCTTTAAAACAAAACAAACAAACAAACAAACAAAAAATCACATTTTTATCAGCTACCTGCCTTAGAATGGCCACAATGCAAATAGCACCACTTTCTATTTAGAAATAATAAATCAGAAGTGATTTGGGTACAGTTTTAATCTGTTATAAATAATTTAATTGCTTTCCATTTGGAAATAAACCCCATTTAAAACTTCACAGAACTTCTGTAAGCATTTCTATTAACATTACTCACTTTGTGACTTCAAACTTTTAGGAAATATTTATAGTTAAATCTTCAAAGAGTTATTCCTTCTGCTTGAAGCAAAATATTTATTTTTCAGGGGATGATTCTTTTTCTTTTTACTACAAGCCATCAAGGACCTGAGAAGAATATACCTTTTTTGTTCCCACTTGATGATGTAGACAGAAGAGTGCTTCTAATTTAACTCAAATAGTTTCAGGACACCTTTAGCCAGAAAAGAGAGCTGTGCTTTGTCCTGTCTATCTTGAGCCTGGCACTTAAAAAAAAAAAAAAAAAAAAAAGTTAAATAAAACCTCTTCTGAGTGGCAAGACTGGACTACCTCAAACTGAGAAGAGACACGAACAAGAGGCTCCATGTATCAGTTAATCAGTTAATGCTGTAAACACAAAGGTCAAAGTCAGCTAACCCTCTTGTTATGTTGAGTCCAACTCCTGCCAGCAAGCATTGGTCAAACCTACCTTTTTAGGCTTGAATCTAAAGTCACTTAACTCCTTGATTCCACTGATTTCTGAGCAAAAGAATTTAGTGATATACAAACAAACCTTTTCTTTAGAGCAATTGATTAACTCTATAGGAAGTCAGCAAAATGGGTAATATTAGCTTGGAAAACTGCAATTATTTACATAAATGATACAGGAACTTTTTGCTAAGTACAGAAAAAATGCAGAAGCTGAATGAGCTAAAGAGAACATCATGGCAACCCCAGAAGCTGTGGGGCCAAGTGGAACAGGACAGAAGCCAAGATTTCCCTTGCCCAAAGGACATAGCTTTTTACTTCAGGAAGCTGCTGGAACAGCAAACCGAAGTCCTTTGCTCATTTTTCTGATCTCAGCCAAGTCAAACTCTTGTTTGCACACAGGAGGGCTGCACTGCCCTTCACTGACAATCCACCGGTGTGTGTTAACAGCACCCTCATGAATTTCATCAAGGCAAATCCCAAGTCTCATCTGTAGGAGCAAAGAGCCCCGTGCAATAATTCAGGCTGGGCACTGACAGGCCAAGAAGCTCCCTGAGTCAGAGAAGAAGGAGTGTGGTGAGCAAGAAGTTGAATGTGAGCCAGCAGTGGGGTAGTAGCTCTGCACTAGCAAAAGCACAGCCAGCAGTTTCATGGGACAGACTATTCCCTTTTAGTCACCATTGTCAAAGCTGCACTTCAAGCTGCATGCTCATTTTTGAGCCTTTGGATACAGAGGAAATTCTAATAAACAGGAGAGAAACCAAGGAGAAACATCAAAAGGGTGACAGAGCATGTGATGCATGAGGAACAGCTGGAGAAGCTGGGCTCCTTCAGCCTCAGGAAGGGAAGGCTCCTGGGCAGCCTTCTAGTCCCTAGTGGGAAATACAGATGGAGGCAGAGTCTCCTCACAGACATGCAACGAAAGAACAAGAGCTCAGTCTCAAGTTGCAGCAAGAGCCAATCTGATTTAAGAGGTAAAAGAGCAAGCTGAGTGATCAAGGATTGGAACAGGTTAACTGGAGAGCTTTGGAAAACCTCCATCCTTGGAAATTTTCAACACCTGACAGTTCAGTGCCCTGAGAAACCTAAGAGAGCTTCAAGATCAGCCACTTTCAGCAGGATGTTGGACCCAATGGTCCCCAGAGGTCCTTTTCAAGCAAAATTAATTGTGATATTTGAATACTATGTTGCCACAAGAGCTGAAGCAAAGCAAGAAAGGGAAAAACAGCCTCACAACACCACGTCTATTCACAGCAGTCTCCCATACAGCACTAATTCTTGCCAACACAATGGCAATTCCAGCATTGATTTAACAAGGTCTTTTTTCCAAGCAGTACTGATGAGCACTGAAAATATAGGGTCTTCACCCCACTTTTGCAATGAAGGTCTGCAGACAAAACTTTTGAGCCTAAGGTTTGTGCCACATCTTTCCATCTCCAGTAAGAATCACTTTGCAATGGGAAAGCAGAAAATTGTTTTGGCTAGCATTTACTTAAGACAACAACAGGAATATATATATATATATATAAAATGATTGAGAAAGAACAGCATCATTAATCTTCATATAACAACAGTGTGCTCTCTGGCTCTCATTAAAGATTTCATTCGAAACCTTTTTTTTTTGCTTTTTAAATTATATTTCCCCATCATGGTTTGTTCTCAGTCACTATAAACAGCATTATTTACAGATTGTTATGGATAGGTAGACGATTGTTTTCCTTGTACTAATATCACACTGTTTTGCCACAATTTTTCTAACTAGATGAATTTCAACTTGTCTAAAACCTTTTTTTAAAATATCATTTAATCAAACAAATGATATCATCTTTCATTTTTACATACTTATATTCACCCAGCAACTTCCAACAGCTGAGGAAAAATACTATAACAATATTTATTAGCCCACAAACACATGATGTGTCACCTTTTGCCAAGGTCCCAGAATAATTCCTGGCAAGTCAGAGTTTATGAAAGCTCAGTAAAAGCTGTGATGGTAATATTCCTTGTAATAATTTAAATATGGATATAGTATAATGATGTAAGGTATTTATAACTTATTGTAATTAAAGCTTCTCCTAGAAAACACCAGATTGTCTAGGCTATATTCCTGGAAAGAAGGCATCTGCTAATCTTGGTAAACAGAGCAGAAAAGTGGGATCTCATTTAGAATAGAAATTCCTAATATCTGTTCATTGCTTTTCTCAGGACTGCTCCTTGAACTGGGACCAGCCCCAGAATCCTGTGGAACCAAACCATTGATCCCCATCACTCCCCAGCTGTGGAGTGCACAGTGTTTCACACTGGAGTTGCTGCTAGTCAGGAGACAAGAGAAAAGCACTTAAATGCAATTCCCTTTTCATTCTTAGGATCTTGTCTTTTAGATAAGTACCATACATTATAGATCTGTGAAAATAGTGTTGGGAAGACTTAGGCTGGAGATAATAAAATGGTTAGGAACAGAGTGATGGTAAAATTAGACAGGGTAAAAGACCCTGGATCAATCCTGGCAGACAAAAGTGTCACTGAGTGAATCTGTGCTAAAACTGTCTTCATCTAAATTGTGATTGTGAGCCCTTTAAGGACAGATATCATTTGAATTACTCCCTTTAGGTAATCAAATAAAAAACTCTTTTGATTTCCTACCATCTGTTTAAAATAGGAAGGAAATAGCAGATGTCAGCTGTGTGTGCAAGAATATACTATCATGTAGTGTTCCCATCTCTTCCCCTAGTATTCCTTAACCCCAGCACCACTTCTGCCCTGACACATCCCCATTACTTTCGCTCCAATCCTTCTTCATACTCTGTTGAAAATCTTTCTCCATTCCTGCCTTCTGCATACTCTTTCCCCAGGGCTAGGCTTACAGAGCACAGCTGAAAAAAAGCATAATCATAATATTTTCTGATAAAGAGTAACAGACATAAGTCTCTGCCTATACAGCTTCTATATGCTTTCCTGTGCATCCTCCTGTCTCCTGTGTGTCTCAGCTCCCCTAATACTGGATCCCAAGCTGTGTCTAACCCAAAAAATTCTTGGTACTTTATCGATACTTCTATCCTCCTTTCCCAGTGCCTACTGCCATCCCTCTTCAAAGGGTGCAACCCGAGACATCTAAATAAGTAGAAGTTATTCATGCTACTGCAGCAGATGTACATGCAGGAAATATCCTCTGAGAAGCTACATCTGTGATGGAATTTTGAGAACTTGTGAAATATTTTTATAAGACAGCCTTGTCATGTTGCTAATTTGGATTTCTAACAGACATCCAAATTTCTTTTACTGAGCGTTCTGTATCATTTTCACTTGGGAGAACATCATGTATGTTGCCTCATTACCGTATGCTCTGTTATTCAATGCAGTTTACACAAGGCTTTTTCAGATCTAGCATTCTCAAATGTTGGCATTCAAACACAAAGGAAGTGGTCCAACACACTGCAGTATCTGTATGGTACAAATATTTTTAAAGATATTTGAATTTTAAATTTTTTAGTATAAGGAAATGAAAAACAAGAGATGCTACCTCTATTTTTTATATAATACTATCAGTATGAACTTTCCCCTTTTTTTGTTTTCCACTAAACATAATTGAGTTGTTGGTCCCAAATATTTATGACATTCACCTACTCTTGATACATACATGTATTGATTTGACTTATAAATTAGCAATTCAAGAATCCCTAGGATTATCACCAGACAAGTAACTTGAAAGAGAATAGCAGCATGCAGAAGCTATTACTAGCTTCTGTTAACTCTTCTCCATACCCCATGGTGTTCACCAAACATTCTAAGACCAGGGAGGGAGAGGAGGGAGGGAAGGAGAGGGAGAGAATTAATAACTAGTGGTTTTTTGTGTGGCAGGAATAACCAGCATCCTACCACCCACCTAGTGCAGGCAATAAAAGCTAAAAATTTAGTCATTCTTTAATTAAATTTTTTAAAGATCTTAAGGAGAATGGCCAGTCAGCAGATGTGCAGCAGACGAGTGTGGCAAGACCATTATGAAAACCCAGACTGATAAGCTGCAGCATGTGCATTCATTTGCCTGAATTATTTCCTGCAGGAGACATGGGTATATGGTTGCATTCCTGATCCTCATATTGACCTGTAGCTCATCATTAGTCCATCCTTTTTATTTCTATATAGGCTCTGAACTGCTAAAATCCAGTCCTTGCTTGTGAGGTGGATATGGTGGATTCAAAGTTCACAAAGTTATGTATGAGACCCTAATTCATTGCTCAACCCAGTATTGTGATCAGCAAATTCTAGAAACAAGCATTTTCCTAGGACCAGAGTCGAAGATAAGTTACCACAATTCTCATTTTTAGTAAATTATAGTGATTAATCACTGTCAAAGTTAAATTCAGTTCACACACAGAAGAAAACAGTTTAGTTCTCTACCAGTTACTCCTAGTTCAGGTGGTAATGATTTGTCCTGGACATTTAAAGCCTCTCTTTTCTAAAGATGGTGTTGTCTTATCAGGAGTTTGCACTCTGAATTGTTTAAGGCAGCAAAAAAAATCCATTTCAACCTATTACATAACATCATTTATGAACAGTCAACAAACATTGGGAAGATTAGGTGCATCCAGACCAATAAATCTACTCATACTATTCAAAGCCTATGCTAAAATCACTTCTGGTGAAACAAAAGAGTGAATGCAAGGGGAAATCACACAATTACTGATGCTTGACATCTAAGTGATGTACAGACAGTGAGAAGGTTGAACTACTGTCACTCACTGCTCCATTTAGCTGTCTTTAGGAAGGATGCTGTGAGGACACGCTGAGCAGCCCAAGGAGAAGGGGAGGCTCAGCAAGGCTGAATCTCACTGTCACAGGTACCACTCTGCCAGCCCTGTACACACACAAGGAGACAGCTGGGGCTGGGACAGCCTGTCCAGGCTGGGGATGAAACAGATTGCACCACCATAGGAAAGAGAGGATACTGTCCCCTTATCTGCCTTTCCTTAAATCAGGAACAACTGGGAACTGGCGTCTCTGCTCCTGCTCTCCCAGGTCTGATAATTTGTGTTACTTCAGTGTCTTGTGTCCAGCAACACTCTCTGGGCTGAAAGCCAGCAGTGTGCACTCACAGATCAGAGGGTCAGTCACATCCTGTGGTTCACCAGAAGGAGTGTGGCCAGCAGGCTGAGGAAGGTGACCCTCTACTCTGCTCTCCTAACACCCCACTGGTGGTCCTCTGTACAGACAAGACTACTCTCCTTTGAAGACAAGCTGAGAGAGTTGGGGTTGTTCAGCCTGGAGAAGAAAAGGCCCCAGGGAGACCTGTAGCCATCTTCCAGTGCTTTAAAGGGGGCTTATAAGGAAGAGGGGAAAAGACTTTTACACAGCAGTTAGTGATAGAAAAAAAAGAGGGATGGTTTTAAACTGAAAGAGTAGAGATTTAGATCAAACACTGGGAAAGAAATTTGTTACTCAGAGAGTGGGGAGGCACTGGAACAGATTGCCCAGAAAAGCTGTGGATGCCCCAGCCCTCCAAATATTCAAGACCAGGCTGGATGAGGCCCTGAGAAACCTGAGGTAGTGGGAGGTGCCCCTGCCCACAGCAGGGAGGTTGGAACTACATGACCTTTAGGCTCCATTCCAATCCAAACCATTGCATGATTCTCCTCACATGCACAAGGCCTTCAATAAAACCACCATGAGCCTGTGCTCAAGGGATCAAACCAGAGTCAGTTTTCATGTACCCACTATCTCCCCTTAGGACAGCCTAAATACCTGTACTTTTTAAGGTGGAAGTTGTCATATACGTAGGCAGATATTTTGATGTTTTGTTGAGTCTTTCTTTAAAGTCTTGGCACTTGCCAAAAAAATATAAAGGTAGAGCAAGCAGAAAAAGCCTAAAACTGAGTTGTTATAACAATCCACATGCATTCTCTCCACCCCTGCCCTTAACACCGCTGAGCATACGGCTTATCCCCATGACTGAAGCTGAACTAGCACCTCACCACTGATGAGAGCGAGAGGTGCTGACCTTCTGCTCCTGCCACCTTCTCACTAAGGCTGGTTTTGACAGCCATTTGATCCCACAGTCAGCGGACTGAAACAATAAAAGAGCAGCAAAGTACTCAGGTGATATTTTTTCCCCTGGTCAGTGAGTTAAACCATCCTACCGTGAAATCAGGAGCAAGCAGGCAGGCTGGGGGTGCAGGGAGGGAAGGCACCAGAAATCTCCCTTTGTGCAGCAGCAAGGGCCTGGCTGGGCTGGCTGTGCTGTGAACTCACTCTTGATCATAGCTGCAGAGCTGCCTCCCCAGGGTGCTTTTTAACAATGGGCACATCTTTGCATCTTCTGAGCCCTTACTCGCACCTCTTCTCTTACTCGGTTGCTGATTTGCCATTCTTCCTGTCCTAGTTTCTTGGTTTGCGTGCTCACACACACGCACAACCTTCAGCTTAAATTTGTAATAAAATAATCATTATCATCATCTGACTTTCCTAGGTATCCACGTATCTTCCCACCATGCCTAGGTATCACTGAGAAGAAGGACATTGAATTCCACTTACTTCCACTCTTTTAGCTTTGACTAAAAGATGATTTAGCCTGTAGTTTTAACCAGACCCATCACTGCGTACACATCAAACGTGAAGTGGGTGGTAGCCATTAACATTACCAACAGGAACAGGGATTTCTTCTGGCAGTATTTTCAAAAATCTCATCTTGTGGTTTAGTTTGTAAGTGACATTTTTGAATAGTTAATTATGAAAGTGGTTTCACTAAGAATTCTTTTAATATTGCATATACATGCCAGAGCCTCCTCTTCCTTACAGCAGTTATTTGCTACAGTTATTTCGTTATCTTTAGAAGACCTGGTTCTAACTATATTAATTTAAGTAAGTTCAAAAGTAGGCCATGCAAATAAAATGAAAAATGGGCAAAGTGCAAAAACTCTTTAATAGTCTCATTTCAGTTGACATATAAAATAAATACGGATTTTATTCAGAGGTGTATTGTCATCTTTAAAAGACTGCTAATCCTAGAAGTCATTTTACTGAATCTGGTTGGTGATTTTTAAGCAATAAATTATTTCAATTAAATGACAGCATCTTTTAATCATGGGAAGTGTCTTGGCAGACAAGCAATTCTGTCTTTGGAGCTTTCATATATTTATTCATCTGCCTAAATTTCCTAACACTTTGGAGTTCAGTTGAAGTTTCATCCTGAATTAATGAATTGGAGAAAGAAATCTGTTTTGCTACAACACACAAGAAATGAAACCAGGTGAATGTTAGGGGAAGCAAGAGTAATGTGATAACTTCTGGTCTGAAAAAAAGCAGATGCAAACCTTCTGTAATCATTGGCCATCCACCTTCGTGTACCAGAGTTTAAATTAGCCCACAATAGCTATGATTTTTATTTCAATGAAACCATAAATTTTCCTGAAAATTATACAGATGTCATACAAAGCTGCTAGAGTCTTTCAAGCGAGTGAAGGTGTTAAACACTAGACACTAGAAGTGTCTCTGTGCTTGGGAGATGATGTTTAATATCTCTTAGTCATCAAATAAGGCAAAATTATTACACCCTGACCTGGGCATCTACAGTGCTCTGACCATTCCTAATAGGGGTGGTGAACAGGCAAATATTCCTCACTCCCTGCAACAGGCTGCTGCCAATGGCTGAGCCCTGCTGTAAAACTCCATTTTTGAAATTTCTCTGCCCACATATTGTTGGGAAAGCAACAACAACAATGCCTGAAGCTTTCTGATATTACATTTTTCCCTGTTGTATTTTTCAACTTGGAAAGAGCCCTAATAGCTCCACTTTCTATAAATGGCTGTTTCCATTTGGCAGAAGAGCAGCTCTTAGACACTGGGGCACACTTTTTCTTTTTGTTCTTGTTGATGGAGAGCATCAGAAACCATTGAAATATCCTTACAGAGTTTATCACATTTGCCTTCTTCAGTCAGGAATGAAAAGAAGTTGTAAGTTAAAAAAACCTGTGCCAGCCACTCAATAAGAAGTTTTACCTTATTAGACCACATTACTGTAATTATAACAATTCCACACAAACCCCCAGTTCCTGGCCTTATTTAAACCCTCTTTTCATATACTACACCTAAAAATTATTGATCCAAACTAAGTAGCTGCTGTGTTATCTTGCAACCTCCCCAGAACATAGGAGATATAAATAAAAGGATTTCAAAACACACAAAAATCCATACAATTGTAAAGCACACCATGGGATAAAAGCATTCAACAAGGCTCTCTGACCACATTGCTTGCATTTAATCCACAAAGACACCTCCTACTACTTAGCCTAACAGTCCAGTTTCTATTCTGATCCACGCATCTGTCATTAAAAAAAAAAAAAAAAAAAAGGGATTAGGCCAATCTACCATTAATTTTGTCTCCTCCCTGAAGCTCTGAAGCTAGGATTTAACTCAAAGGTATGTGCAAATGTGAGCACTGTACAGCACTGAAATCCTGAAAAGTGTCAGGTTCATTATATACAAAATTAAAGGAGCAAGAAATAGTTGCTTTAATTGCTCAACACCTTGATGCCGTGGTTTACAGATGGGCTATTTTAATCATGGAAAAAAACTGGTACCATACCACCTGGAACCCTTACATGTAAATAAGAAATGGGAAATTATCTTAGGGGAAAAACTATATTTTTAAACACAATGTTCATCCAGTAGACAGTCCAATAAAATTTAACTTTAGAAAATATGTCACATGCTGGGACACAAACATGGGGGGGTGGGGGGAAGAAAAAAGGAAAAGAAGGAAGAAAAAAGAACAAAAAACAGTCATCACCTTGAGAAACTGCTACAGAGTCTGAAATTCAGACAAATCTATAGATTTTTCCTAGCATCAAGAAGCTGTAATAAAGAGGTAAAATATTAGACTGGTAATTGGTATTCTCATTTTGGTACACTTGTATTACGCTGAACTAGAAACTGCAGTGCTGAATAATTCACCCAGAGGGTGATTTGGCACTGGGACAGGCTCCCCAGGGAAGTGGTCCCAGCACCAAGCTTGAGAAAGTTCAAGAAGCATTTGGGCAATACTCTCAGGCACAGGGCGTGACTCTTGATGTGTCCTGTGCAGGGCCAGGAGTTGGACTCGATGATCTTGTTGAGTCCCTTCAAACTGGGCATCGCCTGTACACATACTTTTTTGGAGGAAACACCACAAAATGGTACATACAGCATTTATAGTAAAATTTATGTAGTATTACATGCATTTAATCTACACAGTTCTGTATAGTAAAGCATTATTTCATAAAAATATTAATATTTGGTAATAGGCAGATCTCTTCCTCTTTACAGTGTAAAATTGGCAATGTTTCAAGTTTCTTGTTTTCCTAGCAGTTACATAGTTTGAATGGCTATGTTATGCAATATTTTCTGAATATTAATGCACATAAATAACTGCAAACTCTACAGATTATGAGGTTACATTTACTCTTGTATCTTGACATTTAGAAATTCTTATGCATTCTAATTACTTTTCCCTCTGTACAACATTTAAAACATCTCCAGAGATTTCACTATGATTATTTTTTCGTCTATCAGGTCACATTTAACAAATCTCAGTAACACCAAAAAGATACAACAAGCAAAGAACCAACAACAACAACAAAAAACACAACAAAAAAAACCACAAAACATAAAAAACCCCACCACAATCTCTGAGTAGACTGAAATGCACAATTACAAACTTGCTTAAATGGCAGCAAAAGCACATCTCCCAATTCTTTCACAACAAATTACACTTGTTTTTAGACTGCTTTCGCCTAATACTAAATATGGATGACATCTTAAGGAATAATTCCTTCAAGAGCGCTCCAGCTCTCACTTCTGTGACTATGTAAGTCAATCCTACTCCCATAGAGATCAGGCAATCACTTGGTTCCTCATCTGCTACTGCACAGTACCCATGGGGCAATCACAGAAAAGACTTATTTATACATTAGTGGAAGATTAGGTTATTTCATCTGTGCTTTGGAGCAGGTATTTCAATTGGGGTGTTCTCTTCACTTTTCTTACATCCTTCCTTGCTCCTTAGTTTCCTGCAGAGAAAAAACAACACCAACAAACCACCACCCCAGCACTGTTTCATACAAAACCCATGGGTGGTGTATGTTCCAGAACACAGGTACTGCCACAAAACACATAAGCAAATTGCCAGTATAAAAGGAATTCACTGGAATTAGGCCTGTAGGGACCAATCTTCAATCACTGCCAGTGCTTTTCTATCCCAGTGAAGTCAGCTCACACTAATGGTTTGGTCTACCCTTTAGCCATCCTAAACACCTTTAATTATGCAATGAAAGGTCACAGAATGATAACTGGCACTGATACTTTGCTATCTTCCTGAAGTCAATAATTCTCAGCCTATTTTGCAGCTAGATGACAACTCCTCATTAAGTAAAAAAATCTCAACATCATTTACTTCTCTTGGTCTCTTTAGAAAAAATTCTATTTCTTCAGTACTTCAGGCAAATATTTTTTCATGATCATTAACTTACCTTTACGATTTAAGCTATATACATCCCCAAAATTACATTATAACATATTAAAATAATGATACTATGCAATATTTTTACATTAAAACTACAGAATACACAGGATAGAGTGGTACCCATTAAAAAGCATTTAAGGTGGCACATTTCAGAAATGCAACAGGTTGTTTCCATGGCAGTACTGTACACACATTGCTACTGTACAGATCAAGACTTTTCCTCTCCAGAAAGCAAGAAAATTGTGCAATGGCAGACACTTGCCCCATAGCGCAGGAATTCAAACCACAGTGGCTAACAAAACAAGGAAGCAAAGTATCACCCCTCCAAAACCTTCCACAGTGAATCCACACCTTTTTAGCCTTATTTATTGGCAATTTTTCACAAACATTGTGAACCATTGTCTACCATTGTATTGGCTCTTTGCACTTCACCCTAAAGCAGTAGCTTTTTCCAAAGTTAATTTGTCCTTTACCACCAAAAAAACCTATCTACAAAAAAATTAAAAAAAAAAAAAAACAACCCCACACCATTTGCCATTTAATCCTGTAAGATATTTAGCATGTTACCTTATGATAGATGCTGTAACAAACTAGGATGTAGTATTGCAACATGCTGAAGTTGGTGGTCAGTGTTTTACAAAATTAAACCTACATTTGTACTGATTAATGTTATACATGTGTGATACATGAATTCTACATCAATCTTTTGAGCAGACCTAGACATCTATCCCTTAATCCTTAAAGACAGAAAGAGCACAATGTTTAGGACTGTGCAGTCCTCCCTGGCAACAGATCCTTCAAACATATTCCTTCCCGGACCAGTTCTCAATGTCATACTGAGAAACACAGAATATTTTCAGTGAACAACTCCCAGCCTCAGCCCCAGAATTACCTGTCAAAAGAGCTGTCTCAAAAACATTTGTATTTTGGATCTAATTAAAACAGAAGACAAGACAATGCTCCTCCAAATGCCTACTCGCCCCTTTTCCCAAGGCTGCGTTGGCCTCGTTACCAACCGCTCCCTCTCCCACCCGGCTGATGCCTCAGCATCACCACATGGCTCTGGAACATATGGTCCCAGCACTTGGCACACACAAGGAAACCAAAGTAGGTTAACTCTAGGAGACTGCTGAAAACAAATTACAATATCAATAGATTAAACAAAATATAATATCAAATAGATTTAAGTGAGTGAAATTGATGAACTCCACTTTTTCCCTTAATGGCATTGCTCTGATCTTGTTTAAGCACTGAATGGATGCACTGACCCCTGCGTGTTTGTTCACCCAGAAGGGCAACCAATGATTATGTCCCTCAGTGGAACTCTGGCCTATCTGCACACAAGTGGTAACCCTTTTTCAAATAAAAGAAAAAAGATACTTTGTTGCTGAATTTAATGCATTTTTTTAAAATCTTAACTACATTGCCATTATCTCCATGTAGTCAAACAAGTTATTTCTATTTAAAAATATCAATGTGAGACTCAGTTCCCCAGAGCCAGGTACAGGCAGGCCATTGCAAAGGTTAGGAAAATGGGTTAGGAAACATAGAACTCTGTTTTGTCAGTCAAGCTCTGCTTAGAAATTTGTCATAACTGAGTCTAATTTCCTCCAGCTTGTAGTGATACTTGGATCCACTGGCATCCCAGTGCAGGGCAGCACCCAACCCAGAACAGAAGGTGAATATATTTGACACACTTCAGTCTTCAAGCACCCTCAGAGGACTGTGTTACACTGTCACAATTAACTGGATCCTGTCCAAATTATATTAAGCACTTTATGTAATACTAAACTAGAGGTTAGAACTTGGTACAGATCTAGTGCTACCAGTAAGAGGTCAGGCTGGGAACCCAGGTGGCAAGGAAACTGCATGTCAAACATTTACCAAACAGGGCAAAACCTCTACTTGTATCCTTGATCTATAGTTAAAGACAGCACCATTCAGATGAAAAACATCTGGGTTTTGTTTTGTGGTGTTTGAGCCATTCCTGCTACTTTTGACTTGTGACTACTGTCCCACTGCAATCCCCAGTTCCAAGTTCCATACTAGGGTATGCTCACTCCTGCTGTCATTCCCTCAACAAAATTGTTCACAAGCTTATCAGTAATGCATACCACTGTCAGTTATTTCACTTTAAAATGCCCAAAATGTCTCTCTTCATTATGTTCACAAGAGCTTTTTTTTTTTTTTTTTTTTTTTNCTTTGAAAGTGCTGGGACAGAAACTTGCTTTTGACTTTTACATGAAGTTTACTCTCTAAAAAATTTAAACACACACTTCTGATGTTATTCATCTAGCAGCATAGATCTGTCCCATAACTCAATATTAGTATTTATAACATGGAAAATAAGAATAGCTAGAGAACCTAGGTAACAAAACAACTTAAAAGAGATAAACCTATGGCAGCTGAATCAAATAGAGCTACTTCAGAAAGAAAGGGGCAAAGACATCTCCCATTCTTGTCATTTGTCAGAAAAAAAAAAGAATGCTTAATGAACAGATTTATTTTTTAGAAAAAAATTAATTTTACCTTGTACTGTGTTATGTAAGATAACACAATTAAACTGCTTCATTATAGCTGAAGATATAATATTTTTTACATGTCTTCTCAATAAGATTAAACCATCTCATTACTCATTTGGATTAAAACATCCTGATTTACAAACTGAAAAAATGGTTTTCACTGTGCTCACAGAAAGCAGTTCTGAGATTATTCTATGACAAAAGACTGCAGCCATACCAATGAATTTGCATTAGGTAACAAAATGGAGCACAGCTCTTTTGTACATTAAAACTATAGTGCCCAGTTAGATATTGACAAATGTACAAAGGGACAAGATAATTAACACTTCTTAGTTTGCTTTTTTGGTCTCTAAATTACAACCTTCTTCCTCTTTCTGGCACACTATTAAGACTCATTTTGTTCCTTCAGTAAGTAGATCTGAAGCAGCACTCCTGGCTATGTCATTTATAAAACTGGAAACTCCAGATGCAAAAATACCCAGGTCAGTCCCTGTCAGTTAATTAGTGACCCTACACATTTGCAACACAGAAGTAGTTGTTGTAATCTTAAAAATAACTGAACAAAGGCATGAATCTAAGGGCTTTCACACAGTGGAAATGATAAATTGTAGCTAGGCATTTTTAAAGTATTAAATTCACATTTTCAGGAGTATTAGAGATGTTTCTTGCCTCTGCATCTCCAAATTGACATATATGAGGACCCTGATCATCACTAGGCTAAGCCACTATATGTTATAAAAACAGCCAAAAAAATGCTTCACAATCCCTGAAAATTTCCAATACACCAGAAACCAAAAACAATTATGAGAAATACAAGGTTCACATTTCTAAGTCACACTTCTTTCCCAGTCCCTATGCTCAGCATTTGCAATTAGCAAGTCTCTAGTTCCACACATAACACACCCAATAACACTTTTTGTTTCCATCTGCTTCTAGTTCTAGTTTTCTCTCCATCACATTTCTGTTATGAATAATCAGAATTCTAGTTTCTTAAAGATGTACTACAATGGACGAATATCCTTAAAGCAGAGGTCCTGTTTGAGGTAAGCACTGAGAGCATGAAACACACTAGATATTGGACACATGTAAATATAAGACTTAAGATTAGACAGTCTTCTGCTTACACTTGCAGTGGCACACGTGAATTTGTCCTTCTTAATGTATTAAGTTATGCTGCAAAGTTTAAAACTGAATTTAGGATTCTGCATCTCGCAACTAATTCTTCCTATTGGTGAAGCAAAATTAGGCAGAGGACTCTACTGGGCTTCCTGAAAAATTCTCTGGTATTTTCTTCTCCTCTGCTCTACCTCCTAAATGAATGCAAGAAAGCTAACATGGCACAGAAAAGATCCTAAGGGACAAGATCTGTTGATCTCCTGAGACAATTTGATTCTCCCACTGCTCTGAAGAAAGAAATGGGCTGCTGGGGGCAGACCACCCAGGTAAGGGACTCCTTTGGGATGGATGGTAAGGATTCCCTTCCTTTGAAGGCAAGCACAAGCAGGCTGGTTATCAGCAATTAGCTGGCATAACAGCAGCCTGTCTCCTGCAGCTTGCCTTTGAGCTGGGACACGAACTCTGGCTCAGTAGCTCACGCTTTTGGCCCCAGAGCACCCTGGTTTGCACCTGAGCTAAGCAAACCTGCTCAGACCAGGCTTCACAGGATGCAAACGCACTTCTGAGTGCAGCAGGCACTGACACAGCATTCTTCTAGCCCAGAGTGACAATTTGACTATATAACATACCTGGATGTGTTGCATATGTAGGTGAGCAGTAATTTACAATCTTCAGACTCTACAGCAGGGGAACTAGAACAAGAGGATTTTTAAGGTCACTTCCAACCCAAACCATTCTGCTGACAAATCAGTAAAACAGAAGTACACCTCAAGTTTGGAGTTTATCAGTTGGAAACTGAAGGGTAAATATTTAAATATCACATTTAGATGCAAAACCATCAATTGTAAAATTACAAATTACTTACCAAAATGTGTCCAGATACAGCAAATGACCCAAAAAGGACTATCATGTGCATAACATTTGAGAATGATTAATAATACATTGTGCAACAGATGCAGAGAAAGACTTTCCATTCCCATTACTTCTGTTATTTTAGAAGCCTTTCTTAAGGGAAGGCTAAATATTAGCTTATTTATGCCACAAAACAGAAGGTGCAGTTAGTAGCCCTGTTTCTTTACCCACTATGTCCTGATGGAATTAAATTGTATAAGGAACTTAAATGCCTGGAAATTTTTATTTCCACATTCAGTTTTGAGCATCTGGAATATTTGGACTATTCCACCTTTTAACAGTAGAGTTTTATATCACAGTTAATGACTGTCATTGCAACCCTGGAGACGGGAAATTACCTTCTTTTTTAAGCAGTCATTCTAAAGAATCCTTCAGATTGTATAGATATACCAAGCAGATGAGACCCAGTATATGAAGAATGTCACATCTTCACATATGTTAATAATATTTCTGAATCATGTCAGGCTGAAACTGGAATTCAAAGACATTCAGGGTGACAACTATGCCTGACACAAGAAGAGGTCTTGAAATGGAAAATTTAGAGACCGAGAAGACAAAGCCAGAATGATAACAATAAAATGCTATATAAATGCTAAAGTTTAAAATTATTCATGTAATTTTAAAGCACCCCTTATTAGACTGTGTTCTTTATCTGTAAAAGCAATTTGCATCCTTAAATGATTTGCATGATTTAAGTATATCAACGTTTAAGCACAATGCTCTTTTTTTCCCTTAAATAGAGGTACAATATACTGCAAACAAGAAAACCACCCAAATTACTCAGCCTTCCCTGCTGTGCAGAAATGTCAGTATTATTAATTGAGAATTTTTGTTGAATGCTTTCCATATGGAGAGCATATAGATGAATTAGATATGTACAACATTAGCATTTATTTAATTTTACACTTACTGTAGCTGTCTGTCATATAAATCTTTCCACAAGATGTGTCCTTATAGGCACTGAAATCTCATTGATGGAGAAAATACTCCTCTTATTTTGTCTCCTGGTAATAATCTATTTCTAGAAAAATCTCATATATAAGAACAGTTATAATCACAGAATTGATTGGCTGAATAGACGTGTCTTTATATAGTGCACATTCCCCCTGCAAAGCAAGTTATCATTTATTAATAATTTCAGAGGCATTTTTAAGTGGAGAGGGGTCTTTCCCTAATGCTTCATGCTGGGGAACAGTACACACACATTCAGTACCACAAAGCAGCTTCATAGAAGTATATATTAATGAAGTATTGACGTGGCAATTCTTGAAGAAGCAAACTCGTGTTGTATTTTAAATGCATGTGATACTGGTTATATACATGTGATACTGGTTCTTTACACATACAGAGGAAACAAAAATTTAAAACCCCAACCTGAAAGTATTTAATTATCATATAAAAATATAATTACAATTAAAAAACACAGAAACAAATTTCACTTACTGTAAAATTAATTTTTAAAAATCCCTGTAGTTGTCATAGCTTATAGCCTAATGAATTGGTTCTCTTCCTTTAATTTACAGGCCTTTAATTTAAAAAGCATGAGATACATAATAAAATGTATAACTGTCTCCATTTTATTAGTATATTAAGGTTAAGAAATAAATATGCAAATATGGAATTTCAAATTACTTTAGAGACCACGCAAGTAGGCAAGGTTAATAAATATAAAAGCAAGTCAGCCCTGGTAAAAACTCATACAGCTCCACTGATGGTCTTCATAAATGCATATTTTTAGAAATGCATTTATACCACTTCTGTTAACACTTTGGATACTGTACAGTACAAATTCCTACATTTTTTCCCTAAATTTTGCCCTATCAACAATTTTCAACAGGTTCATTTTTTTCAAGAATTACCCTAAACTGTTGGTTGTAACTCTTCCTTTCACTTTAAGATGAATTTAAAATTTACCACTATTTCCTTGTGATGGATTTTCCTTTCAGTACTATCTCTCCCTCCTCCATACTGTTCATTGCTTCTGTTATTGTTTACAAATTCTGGGTTTGTGCTGACTGTGACTAAAATCCAGAAAGGATTATTCTCTTCCCAAAACTAGCAAGTCCAAATCCTTCCCTGAGGATCAAATCTGTCAATCCCTACCAGAAGTGCTAGCACTGATTTTCCCCTAGACTGAATGCATTACAGCATTACACCCAGGGAGGGTTTGTTTTTTTTTTTTTTACCTGCAGGAAAA
>PYHW01010717.1:1456846-1493802 GCA_013186435.1 Turdus rufiventris
AACAGCAACTTTTCATTCTTTGTCCATATATAAGCCGCACCTGATTATAAGCCGCACTTTGGGTTCGGACCAAAATTTTAGTCAAAATCGTGTGGCTTGTAATCGTGAAATTACTGCACTTTAAATCAATGAGACAGCCTGAAATGAACTGACAGCAAAAACTATCTAACTTCAAGTCAGTATGAGATATAGAGAAAAATCATCAATATTAAAAAAAATTAAAAATATGGTTTGAAATCATTCTGCCAAGATTTGCTACTTCCACGACCTATTGTTTGAATAAATAAATAATAAATAAACAAAGGAAAAATTGAAGCCCTAGTAAGATGCAGCATTTTGAATCACATGAAGAATCCCTCACTGGCAGAAAAACAAGACACTGGACATTTTGTATTTCCCTATCAGCATCATAAGCTTGCAGCACTCAAAAAAATTGAGTTGGAAGAAAAGAGTGGCAAGGCATAAGCAGGTTTTGTCAACCTGTGACTTTAATCTCAAAAGACTCCCGAAAGAATGTGTCTTTCTTAGTAGGAAGGGATCGGAAATATGAAAATTAGATTCTCCACCAATATTAAGAGTCTTTCCTCCTGAAAGACTCCTAAAACAAAGACTGTTCTTAAGAAGAAATCAGCTGTCCTGCTATGTTACTTATCCAATGTTTTTGATTGCTTTATCTTTCTCCAGTGCAATGGTTGAAAGCAGGGACATTTATCATCCTTTTTGTGGACAAAATGCAATAATTACGACCATCCTCACTAATCCAACCTATAAACTCACTAAGTGAAGGAAACCTGTACAGGCCAGAGTAGATGGTCATGCCTAACAAGTTTAAATATCTCCTTCCATTTATCTTATCAAAGATGATATCAGGAGGCATTTGGTCACAATTTCTAAATGTCCATTGGCCACAAAGGATTTATTTTTAGAGACCAATCTACCAGCCAGTGTTTAATGAAATCTAATGGCTGCATATTGCATAATAATATCATATGGTGTTTTTACAGGTTCCTTTATGTACTGTATAGAGCTGTAGCAGACAACACGCAAGTTTATCACACATCAGAAGCAATAAGAAGACTTGAAATGCAAGCATTTATGATGAGATTTAGTTTGTGATTTGAAATTCTACCTGTCATTTGAAGTATAATAATCTCTTGCTCTTCAATGAAACATATCAGTGTAGAGAGGAGAAATTATTTGCTTTATAAAAATTCTTTGGGATATAGACTTAATCAAGGCAGCTAAATGCTTTCTCTGCAAATTTGTTTTGCTGCAAGTCAAAGCTATATCTGGAAGGCCAGCTGCAGAAAAGCAGCGTTTGGGAGGACTTGATGCTGCATTTTGGAAGTTTGGCAAGGCGCAGAGCACCAGCCGCTGAGCAGGATGGGACAAGCACAGAAATCAGGGACAGGAGGTGACAACAGGCCAGGAAGAAGAGCAGTCTGAGGAACTATCTTTGAAAAATGAGAGGTTAACCAGGCAAATGTGAAAGTCAAGGATGCTGTAAGTGACACCTGGACACTTTAATCCAAATAAGATGATGCATACAGAAAGCAAGATACACCATGCTGGAGGGTCATGCAGCAAGGTGCTTGAGAAGAACTGTTGCCAATAAATGACTGGATAAATATCTTTCTTTATCTGACTTCTGCCTCATTTTGTAACTAAAGATGCTCTTGCATCCAAAAATATATGCATCTATACCACAACTAATTCTGAGAAATCAAAGGCAAGGATGAAATGTAAGTAAAACATTCTATCTCATACAATGTCAGAAACTAATAAGAGATATATAAAAATCAATACTACTCTGCGGAAAATACTACTTTAGTCCTAGTATGAGTAGTACAGGTACTGCTTTGCACTTATGTGCATATATTAAATAGCTCTGGGGAAAAAAAAAATTAAAATTCAAAATTCTTTTTAAGCACTCTTTTTCTCCTGATATATACAGATGTTTGTTGTCACCTTATTCTGATTGCCAAGCTGAGAGCTTTTAGCCAACCAAAAGTTTTTTCTGTTATCAGAATATATTTATAGTGGTACCTCAGACCCATCAAGCCCTGAAACTATCTCCTCCCTTCTATTCTTCTCAAAGAGTTGAAGTTCCTGTTTATCTGCTGCTACACCAAAGAAACTGCTCAAGCAGCTGTGACAGTACCTCTGCAAACCACACTCCTGGAGTTGCCTAAGTCTCCACATCCACCCCCATTCTCAGGATGATCTTTACATCTATCTAGTTTGCAAGCAAGCTTTCAGAAGTCTTCTAAAGATAGACAGCTCTATGTGTCTTGAAATACAGTGCCATTACTCCCAGTGATAATGCTGGCTTCTGACTTTAAAGGACAGTCAAGCCTTTAATCCTTTAAAATTACAAGATGAAAGAGAGGATTGAAGCAATATTTTCAAAAATGTCAAAGTGAATCACATGTCTAGTTCTCTCCTGAAATTTTGAGAAGGTAGTCTTTAAAGTTGCTTAACAACTTATTTTAAGAGACCCAAATCTCTAAATAACGACAAGTATGCTCAATTTATGTAAAAATTGAGAGCATGCTCAGAAGAGATTCTTGAAAACATTGAGATTAAAGGAATCAGAAGACAGAGGAACAGAATTGTTCTGATTTTTCCAGCATGTCAGTACAGAACAGCCTGTATGCATTTCTATAATTAGATCTCTCACATCTGATAGAAATGCAAATTGTTTAGAAGAAAAAGGGTTTGCTTTTTATATTTGCTGTATACACATCTTTATTTATATTTAGAAAAAAATATAGTGCTACAGTCAGAATCAAGTTAGCCCATTGCTGAGTACACCAGGGAGATGTAGATTTCTGGAGAAAATGAAAACATAAAATAGAGACACCAAAACTAACTTAAAAAAAATAAAAAGGTGGGAGGGGGAAGAAAAGAAAAGAAAAAAAGTTTTTGTGTCAATTTACTGGTCCCTCTTGTCAATAATCAAAACTACAGAACATACAGCTTTCCCTTGTAGCATCTGCAAGCTCCTATGGCCTAGCTCTCTTTTAAACTATTATATAGAACTCTCATCCTTCACTTCAACACTTCTGTTTCTGCCTGATGTGGAAGACAGCCTGGCTGGTCTTTTAGAAATTTTCTCTTCCAAATCCCATGCAAGTGTTTCTTCACTAAATGCTGTGCTGGACTAGTTACTAAATAAATCCTTGCTGGAATGAAAGTCTGAGTTTTTGAATTCTCTTTTGGTGGCTGTTTGGCTTTATGCAGCAGCAAGGAATGTATCAGTCCCTGAACCTTACAGTTTGTATCACTGTATTTTTTAATTTTTTTTAATAGATATTTTAGCAGAACTATGTGTAGCTTATCACTGGCTCTTGATGAGACCAGATGTGATGACAACAGGGCACTTCAGGGTGCCAGCAGCATTGGGGCAAGGGTAGACCTTCTACAGAAGTACCTAAATCTCATTTGTCTACAATTCACATAAAGACAAGGCTGAGGAGAAAGCAGTTATTTAACAATTACCTTACACACTGCATTTTTCTTTCTATGTCTCAAAGGCAATCTGTTCTTTCATATACAAAAGTAAAGAGTACATGTACAGCTCTTTTCTCCCACACATATCTAACCAGTGTAAGTACCTGGTTGGATCGTATCAGTTTATCATCCAGGCTACATCTTTAGATGCCTTAAAGCTTTTGTCTGTTCACTTCTGCAGCTTACCTTTACTGGATCAACAAAAATTTACTAAGCCTACAGGCTGGCTACTGGAAGACAATGGCGTCTTAATATGTGAAAGCCAAATGTGCCGAAATGACATTTGCTTTCTATCTCTCACAGGAAATCAAAGATAATTAGGCAATCAACATTGCTATTTGAACAAATGGAAAACAAAATAAAGCCCATCAATATCATCCACTCCCCAGAACTCTTAAATTCTAGTTTATGACAGAATAGTGAGTTTTAACACACTTTACATTCAGCTGATTTCTATCATCAACAGAAGTTTTAAAATAGATAAATTTCAAACTGCCACTCAGAATAAAAGGAGCCGTATTTCATATATACATAAGTAAGCATGAGACAAGTCTGTGGTAGTTTGTTTTGTCTTTTTTTCCACCCATCTCTGCAATGCAATTTAAAGCTTTTTGTCAGAGCTATTTTTTAACATTTCACTTCATTACTTCCACTTATTTCCATTAAACAAATTTTTTCTTTACTCTGTTAATCCAGTTATTAAACACACGTTAAATTAATAAGTTATTCAAGGAATTAGGATGGCAGAAAAAAAAAAGACTGAGACAGGAAACATAAAGTTCTGATCAATTTCCATTTGTATCACATTTCTGTTTACTCATTGCCCATCATGATAGGTCTAACTAAGGTAGGATTTCTGCATCTTAGGACAAGCATGTAGGCAATGACTTTGGGTTTATTTCTTTCCAAAAACTACTCTGCTTTTGGAGGCATGCCTTCTCTTTTTAAGGGAACATATCAGCTGCCAGACTTTATACTGTGGTGCTGAACTCTTTTAGACTGGACTACACAGGCTGGATCATGCCTGTCCCAAATCACGTGTAGTCAAGGAGCAAAACTTCACCCACAGGCTAGACCTCATTTTGTACAAAGGAGCAGAGGGAGGGAGGACAGATACTGCTTGTGAACACACCATGGAACAAGTCATGCCAAGGCTAAAGGAGAGGAGGGGCAGCAGCTTATTTCTGAAACAGGGACATTATAAAGTGGAAAGCCACCACTGGAAACCAGAGTGGATTGCATATTCTTATGGATCTTTTGGAGAAATGTACAGCTGCTTTCTACCTATAGTTTACTGCATAGGCTTAATTTAGCCTTGCATAAATTACCATCTGCAAGATGCCCCTAAATAATTTTTTTTTTCCCTTGAGTTTGCAGCTTTCCATATCTAGTTCATTCTGGGCAATGTTAGCCAGGCGAACATTTTCCCACCATGTTTATTAGCTGGCATTGTTTCAGAATCAGTGCTAGTTTGTTTTCCAAGTACAACATTGCACCACAGAATGATTTAAGAGCTAAATTGTCACACTCCAGACCAAGATTTTAAATGTGATTTAAAACCTCACATATTACATTGGAATCATCACAAGTAAAATCACCAAAGAAAGTTATAGACACAAAAAGCTTCAAGGTCTTTTGCATCTTCTTTCTTTGCTTATGTAGAGGCTCGATGGAATTAAAGATGTCATTTAGCAAATCGCAACAAATAATTGCTTATAGTTCATCTTCTAGACAAAAACAACCCCAAACAGCGAAAAAAAATCCTAATGTAATTTTGAACAATGTCACTGAATACATGGAATTGCATTCTATAGAAAAAAAGATCTATCAAGAAAAAATAAGTAAAAGAGCCACTATTTTGAAAGACAGGTTATCAAGCTGATTTTTTAAGCATTCCATAAATTGCTAGTCTGAACTGCAAATACTTATTGCTAAGATCTCAGTGCTGACAGTGTAAAGTCAGCATTTGGAGATGAATCCTTGACTACCATATCCCAAATGTCACTGAGTAACTGACAATATGCAGCAACCCAGAGGCAGGGCTTCGCTAGTGACTTTCAAAATTTAAAAATGCTACAAAAGATTTAGTTCGTGAGTGTTTAACAGAGATGATTTCTGGTCTGAAATAATCCAGCCACTGTTCATGCATTGCTTTTAAGTGGCAGAAGAACACATACATCTTCTCACTATGAATGGCATGACTGGATTTCAGGAAAACATGAGAAGTATATTCCCTGCTTATTACCATAAACACAACAAAAATAGACATCCACTCTCACAGGTCTATGAATGTCATTTGTTCCACTGGGAAACCCTCTGACAGCAGAGATTTTCCTAAGGCTTTACCTGAAGCACAGGTTCCAGTCAAATAAATTTTCAGTTGATTTTCTGATATTTCATCTTTAATAAAGGAAAAATAGCACATAAGCCTAACACAAACAATATCCAACTGATTGGAAACTAGAACATTTTTGGTTTGTTTTATTTAGGAAAAGAAAAAAAAATTAAAAAGTAGTCCTCCTCATCAACTTGCTTAGTTTGGCTAACCATCTAGGGGCTCCTACTGAAATAATGAAATTACTATTTTAATCCAGTTAGAAAAAATGCGAATTCTACATTTTCAAATCTATAGACATAGCATAAATTATTATGCCATGAAAAAAACAAACAACTGGACAGGAGGCAGGTGCTGAACTCAGCTGATAATGCATTTTATACTTAATTAAAAAAAAAAAAAAACAAACAAAACACACTATACCAATAATATAAAAGGAAGAGTATTGTCCATAATACAACCAAAGAAGTGGTTTTGTCCTGTGTGGCACTAGACAGGTCTTTACTAGCATACCTACTTGTGACTGCTAAAACTAAAGTAGCATCCAGGCTCTTCACAGTTAACCATTGGGTAAATAATGTAGACGACTAGAAAGTATAGCTTGTAAGGAAGGGTTAAATGAGTCAGGACAGTTTGCCCTGGCAAGTGAAAATTGTTAATCATTCAGACTCATCAAGCATCTAAGTGGCAAATTAAAGCAGCTTAAGGTATCATTTTCTCCTCCACATCTTCTAGCAGTAAAGTATGGGCTTGCATCACAAATTTAAGGTAGAAAAACATTTCCTGTGCCCAGCATTGCAAGCTGGAAAATATGACTAGGGAAGGATTTGAGTCTCCATCACAGGAGGTTTTAGCAATAGCTTAGACAAGGGCTTCTAAGAAGTGACAGTTACAATCGAGCCATTTATATTTGGATGAATATATGGAAAACACAGCTTCTCAAAACCCTTTCAGTTCTCTCCAATTTACCTGTCAAGGATTTGCAGAGTTTGCATCATGAGTGTAACTTGAATGCCTCAAATTTTTCCCATGCTGGAACCAGTTTAATGGCAAAGTGTATGCAGCTTTCAAGAAAACATTATCCAGGCAAATTGGGATAAGAGACAATGAAAGCAGAACTAATACTTGCCAACCAAAGGAGCAGGCAGCAGTCTTGTTTCACCATCCAGTTTATAGCCCACAGCAAATCAGCTTATGCACCCAACAGTAACAAAAAGGTGAAGGAAAACATTTCAGAAGTGTAGAGATGCACCAGGGTATTAAAAAATTTCTTTTCCCATTGCATCCCAGCTGCCTGCTAACAGCAGTACAGGCAGATACTGAGAAACACTGCTGCAATGCTACAGGACACCAGTAATTGCTCTGAGTACAGACCAGGGCTGAAACCTGTGAAAACCACGAAGCTCAGTTTGCCAGTGACAGACCTTCAAACTTTGATGGATTTGGCAAGGACAAAAAGTCTCTCAGGCACAACCATGAACAGAAAGAAGAGACAACAGGAATAAGAGCAGCCAGGAATTTAATAAATTTTACAGGAAGAGCATGACAAGGATTCTTTAAATTTGAAAAACCAACATTTTAAAAAATTGCCATATGCTGACATAATATTATACACATTCCTGAGCAAGACTGTAGGTGTAATAAGATATTTTTGTTAATCACTGTATGTAGTTTCCTTTCCACAATCATTAGAGCTACCAACAAGCTGCGTAGCTTCTGATCAGATCAGGGCAGATGAAGCTCTACTTTAAGTTGAACTGGGTCAACACAAATGAATTGATGATGACTCATTTCAGAGCACACAGCTTAGCAAAGTAAAAAGCTGGCTGAATTTATTCTCCAATCTGAGATAGTATTATTATTATTATTACTAAGAGTTAGAAAGTCTCCTTCATTTGTACTCTGCTGAAAGCCTGCAATCTTTCTCGTGGCTCTGCTGTCCCAGTTTTCAGGTATTGTCATCCTGCCGCATGGGGTGATGCTTGGAATCATTTCAAAGCTGAAATTTGGGGAAGCAAAAATCCTGTGTATGAAAACTGAATGGTAGGAGGACTCCAAAACAGTTTTCCAGGGTTTATGATGGGCTCTGCAGAAAATTGCTGAAGCATACTCAGTTTGCTGCTAATTAAAAAAGCTGACTATCTTTTTGTAGACACACAGAGCCAATGTTGAAAATAGTTTTCTTCACTGGTATAAAGATATCCATACATGCTTTCATACTCTTTTTCATTTATGTATTGTGTAATAGGCAACAGTGAATTTGACTTCTTAAACTGCAAAATCCTGCTGATGTTCAATATTTGCATTGTTTTGTCAGCAACAAAAAAAATTGTTCTGCTTTAGTAAATATTTTCTAGACATTGTATTTTATCATGCACTGGGTTCATAGGAACACTAAACCTACAGTGACTTTTACATTGATAAGGTGTATGGAACTAAAAAAGTCACTGCATCAATATGCAGACTGATACCACAGTATTGTAGAATCCTAGAATTTTTGGATTGGAAGGGACCTTAAAGATCATACAATTCCAATCTCCCTGCTGTAGGGGTAGGAACACCTTTTACCAGAGCCCCATCCAACTCAGCCTTGGATACTTCCAGGGATGGGGCATCTTCAAATTCTCTGGTCTAAGTGTTCCAGTGCCTCACCACCCTCACAGTAAGGTGATTAGCAATTTTTCCTAATTTCTAATCTAAACCTACTCTCTACCAGTTTGAACACTTTCTCCTTGTCCTGTCACTACACGCTCTTACAAAAAGTCCCTCTCCAGCACTTTTGTAAGCCCACTTTAAGCACTGGAAGGCCACAATTAGGTCACCTTGAAGTCTTGTCTTTTCCAGGCTAAGAAAATCCAACTGTCTCAGCCTTTCCTCATGGGAGAGGTGCTCCATCCCCCTAATCAACTTGGTGGCCCTTTTCTGGACCCACTCTGACAGGTTGGTGTCCTTCCTGTGCTGGGACCCTAGACCTGGATGCAGCATTCCAGTCACCAGAGCGGAGGAGAGGGGCAGAATCCCCTCCATGGCCCTGCTGGCCACTGTGAGGTTAAAACCTCCAGTACTCTTGACACACCCTTCCTTTCAGGTTATTTCCAAATGATTAAAGCAGCTAATAGTTGCTAAAAAGGCTATTTATTACAAAGTGCAACGATCTTAAAAGGCACAGTTACAGACATTAAGCAAAGCAATAGCAAAAGCAAAATAGAAAAGCAATGGCAAAAGCAGCGGCAAGAAGCAATGGCATAAAGCGCCAGCTCTCCCCAGTACATAATTTTATATAGGATTTTTCCAACAAGCTCAGACCATCACTTCTGAACTTATTAGAATTCTAATTTCTTAACACGTCAGAATACGTATAAACTCCATATAAGATTTGTCTTGTTCTATCTGAAAAATGCAAGCAATATTCTTATTGGAGCTCTGTTTTGTTTAAGCATGGTCTTCCAACGAACTTCTGGGGCTTCTACTAAAAACTTTAGTATGTTTGTTAATCTTCACTAGAACTTGTTCTTCTGTTCTGGCATTTGAACCTTTTACTTACTAAAAGCACTGCACCTCACACTGAAATTTACTGACTTATTTACTCACTTACTTAATGCTAAAAACTTAAACTTACACCTCTACTTTATGTGTGAGTAGCTTAACATACTTCAATGCATTCAAAAACTTTAATTCAATCCCTTCACTCTGATTTCTCTCTGAAGAATTCAGAGAGAGACCTGGCTCACTGACTCCAGCAGGCCACACTGCTTTGGATGCAGCCCAGGACACATTTGGCTTTCTGGGCTGCAACCAACACTTTGCCAGCTCATGTCCTGCTTTTCATCCACTACCAGGCCCCAAGTCCTCCCCAGCAGGGTAAAAGAGCTTCATAAGCAGGTAGGGGAGAGCAGACAAGAGCTTTAAGATTTCACACTGGAGTCTGACACTTGGTACCAGCACAAGAACCAAACATGGTTGCTCTGTCCCAAGCAAATGCCCAAGGGAGCAAGACAAGAAAGTGCACCTCAGCT
The DNA here is from genome assembly GCA_013186435.1 of Turdus rufiventris. Taxonomy (NCBI): domain Eukaryota; kingdom Metazoa; phylum Chordata; class Aves; order Passeriformes; family Turdidae; genus Turdus; species Turdus rufiventris. The sequence goes on from PYHW01010717.1 coordinate 1,466,711, forward strand.
CTTCCCATTAACAGTCTGGCTTCCTACAGAAACCCACTCTTATCAGCAATTCAGTCCTCATGGGTTAAGAAACAGAAAAGTGGAACCACAGGTACACGTCTCACTCTTACTATAATGACGATGGTAATTTCTGACAGTCAGGGGAAATCTCAAATCAGCACAAGCAGATGCATCAAAACTCACCTTCCAGTTTCTAAACTAATTGCAATGCAAAACTGCCATAACATCCTAAGCACAATCAATCATAGGCAGGCAGACTGCAATTAAATACATGGATACTAATCAGAATCAGCTGCAGCAATTCTTCCATTCAACTATGCAGAAAAAAGAAAGCGCAAAACTTTAGGGATTCCTTATCCTTTCCTAGGTCACTGTTTCATCTCTATCATTTTAAGAAATAGAGAAACCCAGCAGTTCACGTTTCTCTTCCTGTCACTGGAGGTGACCTTATTCAACTGTCACATCAATGATTCTTTGATGTATCTCTGTCCCTACTCTGACCCAATAATAAAGCAAAAACATCAGTAACTACAGAAGCTAGGGAAATCCATTATGCCATGTTTTATATACTTAGCGTACTGTTATTTATAAGCTACCACTGACTTTTGAAGCTCAGTCTTTGACTGTGCTGCTCACCCAGGGCTACCACAGGCCCCTTGCATGAGAGCTCATAGCTCAGAGCATTCTGTATGCACTTACAGGCTATGTTAGGGCCCATGACAGTACAAGACCTCTTTTTTCACTGTCATGAAGGGCTTCTTTCCTTCAAGATTCACTCCTGATTTACACGACATTAAGGCAGTAGTAATAGAAGTGAAGTGAGTTACGCAACATGGAGACACTGTGCCTGGCCTTACAGCTCCCAGTATACATTTAAACCATATATTTAATTCACACAATTCTGAGAACAAGACACAGAAAAGATGATAACTACTCTTTGTTCTATTCTACTTGAGCCAGCACACAGCCCTACCATCTTTTACTTCTATTAATTCCTTTATGTAAACTTTACGTTTCAGAAAGACTGAAAGCAATTACAGTAATTTCACAGCTATAAGGTGCACCCTTTTGACTAAAATTTTGGTCCGAACATGGAAGTGCACCTTATAGTCCAGTGCGCCTTATATGATGTACAAAGTTGCGAAATTTGCCAACTTCCGAAGGTGCAACTTATAGTCCAGTGCGCCTTATGGTCATGAAATTATTATAATTTCTTTTGTGATTCCTCCATAAGTTCATTATTACAGCATCTATTTGCATAACACATTTTAATAAATTTGTTTTCAATGCACACATACAGCAAGAAAAACTTATTTTAAAAAGGCCTAGAGAAAAAAAGAAATCAAAAAAAAGGGAAAAACCAAAAACCACCACACACTTACTAATTTCGGATACTCAGTCTGAAAAGTGCTGAAAACTGCTTTTCAGAAGCCTTGTTTCATGATGCTCTTCCATGTTCAAAGCCCAGCTACTATTAACTCCAGCTGCAGCTGCAAGTACTCAGTGCTTCTGCAAATCAAACAGTGAGGTCGCAAGTCAGCAACCCAGAAAATGAGAGCCACCTGTGAAAAGCTCTGTTCCTCTGCCGTGACTGGCACAGTAATAGCTAAAATGTTCCTTCACAGCTGTTCAGCTATGCCTAAGGCTAGGAAAGATAGCTGTTTGTTTTGTGAAGGGTTTTTTAAATTATTTTATTTTTAAAGAAAAGAGTAAACTATTTGCAAACTCAGGTTGAATTCAGTTAATGAAGAGCTTGACAAGAGAGAAAACTCTACAGATGTCTTCCCCCTGAAGGACACCTGCCTGAGGGGTGGAGAAAGACCTGACCTACCCAGCCCTGCTGTGGTGTGGTTATCAATATTGCAGAGAATTTGGCTGGCTCTCTTTCTGTCACCTGCCATGTGACCTTCCTTTCAACAAGGATCAGGTTGTTAAAGAGTTAATTCAAGCTTGTGGAAGTAATTAATATTTCCTGCCTATGAACAACTTCCCATTCCATTGCAGAGTAGCAGTAGTCTGAACTGAGGGGAGCCCAGGAGCAGGAGCTTGGATGGCTCTGCTGGCTGCTTGCCTGCAGCATCTAGGATCTGCTGCACCCCGCAGGATCTGTGCCAGCTTCCAGGTGCACGGCTTTGCTTCAACACAAAAATTGCACTTGGGCCACCTGAAAGTTGTAAGCTTCAAGAATTCAAGAACCACAAAAGGTTGTGCTCAGGATAAAGCAGTGACAAAAGTAGTCTTTTCCAGATAGCTGTTCACTAAGGGAATCCCTTTGATGATTCCTTCTCTCTTGAAAGAAACAGTACAATATTGGTTGGATATAATGCCTGTAGAGGCTTTTTAGGTCTTTTTACAATTCACCCATTATTTTTTTCTGGGTGATCTTCTTCATTTCACGATTGCCTTCAAGGACATCCGTGCTTTGATTCTCATTTTCATGCATCATTTTTGCCAAGCCTCAAGCCTTAGAGCAAGTAGCTACCCTCACAACCAGGCCATGGGAGTAATTCAAATTGTTCCCTAAGGAAAGCAATTTAGTGTTTATTCTTTCAGAATTATGGTTGTGTAGGAACATGACTTCCATTATATAGCCTTTCTACTACTCACTGTATTTATGTCTCTGCTATAAATCTCTCATCACTGTCATTAAGTGCTGGCCAGTACCTCTGGCCATACACAAAAAGGAGAGAGAGTAGTAAAACTGAGCTTACTTCCGGCAGCATGAGGAAAGCAAAATTTTAAGAGGAATTCTTTTCTGCTCAAGTAGCTATTTGAAGCTTATGAAACTACATGATATTGTGCTACCTTTCTCCCTTCTATTTCCAATCCCTTTATAATTCCCTTTTTATTTGTAGTTAGATGTAACAAAAATTGTAAATACCGGTTGCATAAACCACTAAGACTAATGAACAGCAAAACATTATTTAATGCTAGGAGGCTTCTGTCCTCTACATTAATCATTTATATAAAGGACATATTTATTAGTTTTCACATTGCTTTCACTGAATCACTTTTACTGAAATACTATTTTTTTTTCATTTATAAATAAAAGGTTTTCAGTTTGCTTTATTCATTTCTTTTCATGATTTTTTCTTACTTTTGTAATAGTTTTCTGACTACATCTGTCTTGGTAAGCTGTCTTCGATTATTTTATTTTCTTATCTTGCTCGTCTTGTCTCAATCCATATTGCTAGGTAGGTGCTGAACCAGTCACCCATGCATTTGAATCTGTCACATGTTCTTTCTAGACACCAGTCTTGCATGTGTGCCTTCCTGTGCTCTTCACGCCTTACCTCTGGTTTTAGATGCCAGTCGCATCCTTGGTTAGCAAGAATATTTAAGTCCCAGGAATCTGGCTATCTGCACAGCAATATTTGGTTAGCTACCACTGGCTTGATGCTTTTCAGCTGCTGCTGGCTTCAAATCTTCATTTGCTATAAACAGGATAGTCCATACACGGTGTGACATGAGCTGTACTGGAAGGCTGCCTTTGCCTTCTGCTGGTGTTTTTCTCTAGTCTAGTAATTCTTTCTACATGCTTTGTTATTCTGATATGCTCCCACTTACCTATCCCTCTCCATCTGGAGATGGGGGGATGCGGGCAGGGAGGGAAAAACAATAAAACCTAAAGCCCAGGTTTTTGGCAGTCCTGACAATTCTGCCTTATCATGGTGGAAGCTGTGCTGCAAAGAGGATTAGATGTGTTCAAGCACATGACAAGAAAACTGAGGCCCATTAACTGTAATAACACTTGACACCTTCTGCTGTTCATTATGCTATCAGGTTACAATCAAGAACTTCCTCAACCAAACATTACAGTGTCATCTGTGTTTGTATCTAACCCCCCTGAGGCCTCACACAACAGAACTGTCACTGGCACTATTTCGGCACTAGGAAGAAAGAAAAAGTCCTTCAAAGCTACTTATATCAACCAAAAGGCATCCTGAAGGTCAAAAAAGTTGTTTTCTTTGTAAATTTGGTGTTTGAAAATGTTCTGAAAGGAAATATCTAACACTGAAGGCTCTTGCCTTTGTGACTACTAGCTCTTTTAAAATTTTCAATTAGGAATAATTTAATATGAAGTGAAAAATCAGTAGCTATGTATTTACCTACATTTCTGTAATAGTTATTACACTGCTTATTCCCTCTGATGATCATATGGTCTTATTTTAAAGTTTCTGCTGCCCCCAGGCTATGAGTTTGGTTTGATCTCTTCTCCAAAGACACTGCTGTTGCAATATTTCCCAGGGATGATCTCCAAATTATATTTTCAAGCATATCACTTCAAACCTTTGCCTAATGTGTCCGGGTTTTTTTTTTTTTTTTTTTTAATAAAGGACACCTAAATTACAGCATGAGATAGTAAATGCTTCTATATACAGCAGACATACATCATTATTAAAGTCATAGGCCTGAGTATGCCTCTAGTACTGACATTGGACTATTACCCTACTGTCCCCAAATTCTGGCAGACACTTATCTCATAACTCTGATGTCCAGATCTTTATTTATAGAATTACTTTTTCTTCTTTGTTTCACAGCTACACCCCAAGGAGCCAGAAGCTCGTGCAAGCTGAATTTATTCGCCATGTAACAAACACTTGATGTTTGCTTCTGCTGGTAAGGGAATCACTGCTTAATCCAGACACTGCACAAGCAGAGTTACAGAGACGTCATCCAAGGTCCAGCCTGCTGAACAATAGGATTACCAGCAAGCAAACTGTTTTCCTATTGCATTTGCACAGATTAGCCACATTGGATAGAGCAAATAGCATTGCAAAGGAAAAACAAGTTGTCCAAAATAGTTGAGTGGCTTGCATGATAGTAATTGCTTCAAAAATGAGTTATTTTTGTCAAGGTAAAAAGAAATTCTTATAAAACTATTTTAATGACTGTAACTTGACCTCAAAATTTGCATGCTCAGTAATGCAAATACAATTATTTATTTACTTATAAATCCTCATTTGCATACATGTATATTCATATATTTTAAAAAAGATGCTGAAATGATAAGGAGGAAAACAACAGGCAGCATAGCAGTGTTTTGCACTCCAAGAATGTAAACATCACATTATCCTAGAAGATAAACATTTACAAATAAACACTTGCTTTCCTTTGGAGAAAAAGAAAAAAATTAACAAAAAAATCTCAAGCCAAAATCACAACAGAAAAACTCCCACGTCTGCCTTGGTAAACTTGCTTCATCTGTCCCTCCCACCAGCAGCTTGTTAAGAACAGAGCCATCCTGCTCAGGTCAGTAACCTTTACTAAGCAGTGCCCATGATAACCTGGCATGACAAATGTAGCTTGCCTTTGGCTCACTTCCAGCTGCAAGGTGACAATTTTCCACGAGTTTCAAAACCAAGTAAGATCTTACGAGGTTTTAATCTCATTAGCAGAAAAATTTTAGAAAGCCAAAGCTAGGTTGACTGAAACTGTAGTAAAACCATTTTCCACGCATGAAGAAGCGCTGAAACCATGTCATTTTTAAGGTGGGGTAAGGCTCAGGGTGCATTATCTTCTCAATCCTCTTGTGCTGTGGCTTCTGGTGGAAGAAGAGCTGGGCAAATGGCCCTGTGTACTTTACCAGGCTGTCCCATCTGTGCAAATGCAGTGCCAGTGCTGGAGCCCAAAGCAAACCCTCGTTGGCTAACACAGCCTGGGAGCATGTTACTGCAATGAAGGTTTCCAAGAGGTGTGAGCTGCTTCTTAAATGAAAAGCTGTGCTATTCTGTCACTTGTTTTTCTCCAGCATCTAGAGTTAGCTGCACTTTCCATGGCCTCTGAAAACAGCCAATCAAAAACCAGAAGGCCCGAATGGAAAATTCATGGAATAAATTGAAAAAGCAATATTCTTAAAAAACCAGCCCCCCTTCAAAAAAAAAAAAAAACAAACAAAAAAAAACCGCCAAGCACAAAAGCAAAACACACAAATAAAATGTTTTTAAATATCAGTAGTTGGTATTGAATTGAAAGCATGCAAATTTTGAATGTGAAGATACTCTTCCAATATTTATTTTTTGGCTGATACATTCAAATTCATCCAGCTGAGCTGCATTGTCTGTCTCCTGGGCAGGGGAAGATTAGCCTGAAAGCTACAGGGAATGTGCTACATCTCAGGTGGAATCTATATCAAGCGTTCAAAATTTGAGTAATTTTATATGGCAGAGAAAGCGATGATAGATGCAATTTTCTGACTACATATTTAAATTATTTTATTTTCATAACTGGCATTGGAAGTGTTAGTACAACATATTGATTTTAAAATCACATTCTGGAAAGAAATAACAGCTTGACACCAATGCCCTCAATCACTGGAAATCATCAAGATAATTGAGAGAGACAACTTCTGAGTCTGCTTCAAATTTATTATTCTTGCAACAGCAAACGTAGGCTGATCCTTGCTTCACAGCCTGGTTTTGGCTGACTGAGTGGCTTTCTGAGTTGCAGCAAACTGTGTCCAGCCTCCTCTGCCTATGGGCAAGTTTTTTCTGTCTTTTGTGCCACTGGCACATTGGTCCCTACTCTTTCCCACTGTCTCCCAATGCTCCTGGCAGGATCCCTGCCTCCTGCTGTCACCTTCCCTCCAGCAGATCTCTGTTCACCTACCCCAGCAGGAGCAGCCTCCTATTTCCACCTAAGTCCACCCAAACAAGTCCTTCTAATTAAAGATAGAAGATAAAAAATAAACAAAAATAAACCCTAAAATAACTCTCCCAGCACTCTAAACAAATGATGCCACCAGCCACGCCTCTCAATCAGGTCTTATCCTATCTCTGTCTTGTGAATGAATTTTTAGTCTGTCTGTGCAAATGACGTAGTTATTTTTCTTTACTGCTCCTTCCACCTCATCCACCTGACCCAGAAATTCAACCTTACTTTACCTCTTCACCTCTTCTTCTCCAACTCTTAAATTCCTATTTCTGCTCCTTCCTTACCCTGCAGTTTGTTCTATACAGTATTACCCTAAACTCAGTCTTCTTTCTAAACAAACTCTTGTTTATACTTGGCAATTCAGTTATTTCTTTCTGTGCGTATGGTTTTTTGGTCACAGTTCTTGCAGGAATTGAGATTTACAAGTAAATAATAAAATTTCAGCAGTGTAAAAACAAAAACATCTTCCAGAAGATTATGGGTTTTCTGAGTATGGGGGGAAATTTTTCCCTGCAAAACTGGAATTTTTAATTTTTGGCTTCAAATCCAGAAGGGTAAAAAAGTGTAAAGTAGAGTTTCTGCTTGCACCCTCCTCTCATCAAGTATGTTATTATATTTTTATACTATTATGTCTAGCTCCTGTTTAACACTCCCCAAAAAATTCAGTGAACAGTTAATGCATCAAGTCCTGTGTTCCACCTGCCAACAACAGAGACTTTTTATCCCCAGTTGTCATTTTCCCTACAAAACTCCTCATATGTCCCCACATTTTGTTGCAAAAAATATCTATGCACAAAAATACCCTCTTTCAAGCACATCCTTTGAATCTATCCCAACAGGACACTTACAAATCCTTATGCACCTGTCAATCTGTTTAACTTGTTTCCTTACGCTAATTGCTTGTGCTTTTCTACTAGATTGGCTGCCTGCCACTGCTATCATACATCTTGTACCAAGAGAACAGGATTTATGGAATAGGAACATCTCTTTGGTTACTGAAGTTACATCACACTAAAACATACTCGTTCAGGAGGCCTCTTGATATGATAACAACAAAAAAAAGAGAAAAAACAACCAAACAACAACCAAAAGAAGCATTTTGGACACCAAATTCTAAACTGTGTTCTAATTACAAGCGTATTTGAACCTGCCTCTTTATGTCAAGCTGTGTTTCATTAAGCCCCACTGCTGATATGGTTGTTCACAACAAATACATTTCTAAAGGAAATCAATATCTTTTAAAGTTGAATTGAAAGAAAAGGACAATCAAACAAAAAATATGTTTCCATGGTTTTTTTATTGAAATGAGAGTTGTTGCAAATGCCAAACTGGACAAAGAACTACCAAGAAAATAAGAGGTAAAAGCAGTTATAGAAGAGATATACTTAAACAAAAATTATATAGAGAAGCTTGCATATGGCTTACAAAGTTTGGAATTGGGTTCATCTGTTTTCTAAATATTCTTAAAAATATAACATGCACTCTATGGAATTAAAGTGAGCTTCACATTTACTATTTTTTGTGTAATTTCAAGTAGTTAAAAAAACATTTTTTAGATAACAGTCCCATTTAATTAGACGACTGAAAATGGATGTCCAAAGTAGAAGTGAAGTAAATCCCTCATACCATCTTCAGTATCTTTGTGAAGATTGCCAACAAATATTTTGTGAGAGATGGAAGATATCCCATCCTCACGTCTCCCCTGTGCTGTTCTCCCTTCAAAAAGCATTGCAAAGGATATGTGTGTGGTGGACACTCATCTTTGTAAGTCCACTGCAAGAAAGCAAAGATGAAACTAGCCCACAATCATTTTCCATGTTGCTTTGCTTCTCCAGCTTAATCAAGTGCGAACTTTTCATTAAATTTGAGAAAAACAGGCTTTGCATCCTAAAGTCACTTGTTGTGATTTTGATGAAGAAGACTCATGCATTGATTTCTCAGATCCATTAAGTACTGTTTATGCTGGCAAGCCATCTTGGAAGCATACCTTATGTTTGTAGAACTTGTAAGAACAGCATTATTTTATAAAAATTATCTTACCATGTTTCTCAAACATTTCTCAAGCACTGATAGGACACAATTTGCCTGTAATATAAGTAGATGTAATTAGTCAGTAGGAGGGAAGGTATTATTTTCTTCTTTTTGGCACTACATCTGGAATACTCTACCTAGCTCTGGTTCTCCAGCAAAAGTCCAGTTACCAGGTTGGTCACCAGTCTGGACCATGCAACCCAGCACAGAGAGGTTGAGGAAGCTGGGCTTGTTGAGCTTGGCTGAGGGACACGTAACAGTACTTGAAACAGGCTACAGAGATGATGGTCCTGGCAGATAACATAACAGTGGGCAGTAAAACAGCTGCAGACTGTAGCCTGGAAGTACATCAGGACATCAGGAGTAACATTTTGGCTAGAGCAGTGCTGGGTCAGGTGGCCCAGTGAAGCTGCAGTCTGCACCCTGGAGTTTGGCCAGCTGAGGCACAACAGACCCTCTGTAGCATGGGCAGAAGCACTGCTTGGAGCAGGAAGTTAGCCTGGATGACTTTGTCCTCTAATTGCACAAAGGTAGGAAGGCACTCAAGAGAATATTTAGATCCGTAAGAGGCACTTATAGAGCTTGACTAACTGTTACATCTGAAATATAGATATTCTTTACCTTTGGCCAACCCTAAATATATACTTCAAAATGTGAACACAACTTTAATAACTGTTTAAAATTAAAATTGAATATTTTTTTTATTGAAACTGGAGCTCGACACCTCCTCACAATGATCTTCATTCAGAAAGAATTGAAAAAATATTTATAGCTATCAATGGTAGTACTTTCTGTGAAGACTGATTCAGAGATTTATACAAATGGTTCTACTCACACAAAGTCAGTTCCCATTTGTGTCTTCTACCTTCAGCTGCTTTAATGTTCATTCTTTTTTTTAAAGGTAGATGCATGCATGTGAAGGAGACAGGAATTTTATTTCATTACAGATGCGTAATTGCTTTGCCATCTACATGCTATTCAGATTTTAAAGCAAACTGAGACAACAGAACAACCCACTGGCATAAATCTAAACAGTATACCTTTGCTATTTATAAAAAAGCTAGAAAAAAAATTAAGAAGCATGTGCACTGCCCCTGGATAGGCAAGGAAAAAGTCCATCACTTTCACATTTATTATGAATGTGCTACCCCCTCAAACAAAACAAAGCATAAGTACACAACAAAATCCTTCATGCCAACAGTACTAAAGATGGAAGAAAGTATATTCAGAACTGTCTCTGGCTAATACCTGCCTTCTCCCCCACTAGTCCTGGACTTTTTTCCCAGCTCACAGAGCCCCTGTAAGAATTACTTCATTACTACCCAGGGGTTTTCATATTGCAGTGCATCTAAATGAGGGCTAATAACACACATTAAAATACTTTTTTGAGGGGGAGAAAGAAATCTACTCATCTAGGGAGATCCAGAAAGGTCACCATTTCAAAGGATCTTAAGCTATCATTACCATACCTGATAGAAACTTTTTTATAATTTCTGTACCTTTTTTTCTTCTTTCCAGTACCATTACAATTGAGATCCAGAAAACAAATTTTGAGGGAGATGACTGCTGTCTGAGAAGCACAGTAAAACTTAGCAAAAAGTGATACTAAGGGATGGAGCTGACGCTGTGCGCACCAGGCAACTCAGAACTGGTTAGGTAGTCACAAGCTGCAAGTAATGATGAAGTAATAAAGTCTTCCTGCCTTTCTGAACTTCATTACCATGGACACAGAAAATGTATAAATTAAATTTTTGGGTTTGGTTTTGGGTTTTTTTAATTATTATTTGACTGGTAATGTGCTTGCTCTGCTTCACTGCTGAAATAATAGAAAGTTCTAAAACCATGTGGCAGTGAAGCTGACAAACGTAATGATGGAGTCTGATGCAGAGCAGTTTAGATGGATGCTGCCAATGAACAAACAAGGGGAAAAGAAATCAGTGCTGTATTTTCAGATACTCACACAAGTGAATGTGAATGGCTCCTTTTCCATACATTTCTATTATTTATTTTTCAAATAAATTATAATCAACATTATTTCAAGGGCAAGCTTGATGTTCCTTGTCAGGCAGCAACCTTTCAGTACTTTTAGTGGCATCCACTAATTAAAATTTTACAAAAAAATTTCATAATGAATCTATTGTTACTATGTTATATATATAATAATTTTAAATATCTTTTGTAATGATCCAGAACCTTATGTCTCCAAGATACACCTTTGTCAGCGACAAACAAGGATCAGCTCTTCTGTGAGTGAATACATATGTAGTAATTTCATGACCATAACGCGCACCGGACTATAAGGCGCACCTGCCAGGAGTCGGCAAATTTTGCAACTTTGTAGATCATATAAGGCGCACCAGACTATAAAGCGCACTTTTTTGTGCAGCGAGGAGCCACACGGCGCGCGACAAAGTAACAAATTAGTATCGGAATCCCACCATCGTGGAGTTTACTGGCAGGTGCTCAATTTGCAAACATTTTTCACAGATTGGAGTAGCCTTTAAATGCAGTCCCAGGCCCCCTCCCCTTGCCGTGAACCTCGGCACTCCCGCCTGCCCACAGCACTGGCTGGTGAGGTGGGGCTCGGGGCGGCCATGGCTCGCAGTGGTCCGGGGTGGCTCGGGGCTGCCTGTGGTCTGAGTTGGCTTGGGGTGGCCGCGACTCGGAGCTTCTGTGGCCGCCTGCTTCTGCCTTCCCCACGCAGCGCATGCCGGGCCAGTGGTAGCACTTCCCTCTCTCCCCACATGGCAGCCGGAACCGGCGCTACCTCCCTCTCTCCCCACGCGGCGGCCGGGGCTGGTGCCACTCTGCTCTCTCCCCACGCAGCTCCTGCCAGCCATGGCCGCCCGCTACTGCCCCCCCATGACTCAGCGTTCCCATGGCACGGCCCCCCCCATTGTGGCTCACACTTCCGGGGTGGCAAATGTCGCAACTTTGTACATCATATAAGGAGCACCAGACTGTAAGGCGCACTTCCGGGTTTGGGCCAAAATTTTAGTCAAAAGGGTGCACCTTGTAGTCGTGAAATTACTATACATATTTTGGCAAAAATGAGGACACTTTCATATTATATATATTGCTTCAGAAATGCAAAATGAGACATCCACTTGGATGATGCAGGAGTTGGAGTACAAACCACTTAATGCTACATTTTATCACAGTGTAATTTTTTTTTCCCCAAAGTAATCTGATGGGCAATTCCAGCACAGAAGAGGAATGCAGTAAATTATCCCACCTCCATCTTATATAATAGAACAAATCATTAGCCGCTGTAAGTGAGTTTTAATTTGTCACAGTGGAAGAAGACAATTACAGGTCAATCTGTCAATGGAGTAATTTGAGGAATAAAACTAGTTGACCTTTCTGGTATGCTTTTCCATGACCAGAATCGCTCCCCTGCTAAGCAGCAGCAGATGGCCAAAGCTGAGTGGTTCTGCTTCCTTGTGAAAACTAATTTGTTTTTTGGGGTTATTAGATATGTAAAGAAAGAAGACACAAGCAAACCCTTAATAAAGAATCCCAGCCCAGCACCCAGCTTCTCCAAAAGGGACAAGTAAAGGGTCTGGGTTTCATTGAGGTCACGTGTGGCTGCTCCAAGGTCACTTGCGGCTGCTTGAACTCCAGCTTTATCCTGGAGCGTCCGTGCCAAGGGAGCTACAGACACACTCCTCTTGGCACACTGCAGGCCAGAAATGGCATGCTCTGGTGTTATAGTGCAAGGAAAAAAATGGTGGAAGAGATCTTCATGATCAAAAATGTAAAAGTGGGAAAACATGAAAAGCCAAATAAAGCATGAAGCTGAGAAGATGAAAACATTACATGAAAAGGAATTCATTTCAAAACAATGACAAAAAATAATTTTTAAAACAAAACCTGGGGTCATGGAAGAAGAACGACAATGAAATATCTTTAAGCTTGGCTAAATAGTCTTTTCTTACACATAATCAAAATAGAATCAAAATAGGGGATCTGGAAGAAAACCCTACATTAAAAGTGTTACTAGTCAGTTCCCAGAAGCCAAGAAATAACAACAAAAACTTACTTCTCTCCTTATATATTAAAATATAGACTCTATTGGTTTTAATCAGCTCAAATTTCTTTTATTCATGAAAAAGGAATAACACAGGTGCAATAGAGGAAGGTTTTGCAGAGGAACACTTATGCTACCCCAAAAACTGTATCTTATTTTCACCTCTAATATTCTTAAGGCACATGGTCTTCAATAAGAGCAAAACACTTTACTAAACTTCTACATACTTTAGATATGAATTTTCTGTAATGCTTATGTAATATATTGTGTAATAATTTAAGTGCATGGTAGTATGTACTTTTATCCTAGGTTGCCCAAAAAGTACCCCATGCTAAGGAAATTAGGTAACTTTTCTGAAGTCTACAATTACTAATAATATAAACTTTTCTCTTCTTTAAGCATGCCACAATTTTTCATGTTAGATGAAGTTATGTGGCAAATAGCATTTTGTTAATATGGTTGTTGAATATATTTTGATGTCAAGCAGAGCAGATTCCCTAAAATGACTTGTTTAGCAAGAATTTGTATTCAACAGTGCTCAAAAATAAACAGAGCTTAAAAAAAATCCACTCATTAGTGGTGAGTGGGAAGCCACTAATTCCCTATTGTAGGTCCTAAGCCAACAATTCTGGCTAGTTTTGGGCTTTCATTTTTAAAGCTATTAAGATTAATCCTTTTGAAGTAAATAAAGCATTTCAAATGAATGTATGAAAACCAAAAGAGTAATTTTTTCATTCTGCAAAGTGCTTATGCAGTACTCACAGTTTTACCAAGAAATTAAAATTTCTGATCAATTTTGATGCTATTCACTTGAAGATGTCCAAAGAAGAAACTAATCACCAGCACTCCTAGTATTCCTTGGACACACACACCTGATGTAAGCACGACATAAGATTAGTAAGGAAAGAGGCAAAGAAATTAAGGTCTTGCATTTGAACCGCTTAGCTCTGATGCATGACCTACAGACTAGCATTAAGTCCCTTGTTTACACTTAGCCATTCATGTAAGAGGCTAATCTGACTCTCTGCACTCTTGGCAAATTCTTCTCAGGCACATGAATGGATTTTCCAGAAGGATTTGTTCCCATTCATAATCTGCTGGCAATACTTTCTGGGTCAAAGTCCAGAAGAGTTTGGCTTGTTAGAATGATGCATCATCTTAAATTAATGCTAAGAATTCTCACAACTATTGACTTTATAAGGCATTGTGATGCAAATTATGGCTCTGCAGTGCTCACACACACTCTAATCTCAATAATTCCCCTTGTGCATGCCTAAGACTTTAATAGTGTAGATCAAAAGAGCATATCTGTATTAAAATAAATTTATAAAGCAAAGCTCCAAGATAAAATGATCAAGCCTAATGTACATTACATCTGGTCTTGATCATAAAAATCAGAAATAGGCTGCAACATAAACTTAACCCATTCTATAATTACAAATGTGGCTTTTGGGAAAAAAATATTGTCAAGCATGTGGAAAGTTTGCAAGCATACATATGTGTAAGTATACATACATGTATATGCTTGCACATACACAAACAGATTAAGTACTCAGTCCGAAAATTATGCAAGAATTATGCAGGCAGTTCATGTTACTTTAAGTAAAAACTTTTGCCACACGGGTAGGAATTAGAAGGGTCTGTTTCAGGTCTTTGCTTTCATAAAATTCAGAAATATTGCAATTGCACAACATTGAGGCAATACACACTTTGTTCTCTGACTTAGTTTTCTCTGCACATACAAGACATCTGCTTCGAGGAAAATGGGAAAATGTCATTTTTAATAAATATACAATGCCTGTGGCAAATTAAGATTGTATTTGACAAGGTACAAGAGTACATAGGAGGCAAGTTTGTTAATGCTGCTTATCTTACAGATCTTCAATAGATTTTCAGCAGCCATTAAAATAGTCATCTGCAAATAACTTGTCAGGGGAAAATAAAATATGCTTATGTGGAACAAATTCCTTCATACAAAGATTCTTTTAACATGGTTTCCTACCCAGGATGGTCAGTCTTTTTACAAGAAGAGGAAAATGTTTTGGATCATATTTCCTATTGCCTTTGAAGATATCATTGTGCAATTTTCCGAGAGTATCCTCTTAATTGTCAAAATTGCATGTCATATCTCTTGTTTCCTGAGCAAATGCACTAAATTTCATGGTTTCAAATCCTGGATCTTGAAAGCAAATGCACACACGGACTTTAACAGACTATGCAAATACAAATTATGCCATAATCTAGTAACACATATTGAAAATATTATTTACAGTTCGATCTGAAAAAAGAAAAACAAACCCAAACAACCAAAAAAATCAGCACAAAGATTGTTATTTTTGTTCAATAACTTACACCTTGAGAACAGAGCATATGGCATAATGAATCTGTGAGGTCTCATTATGCCACAAATGCCTGCTCAAGTCACTCCTCCACCATCTACCAAAACTCTTGATCTAAGGTTTAAAAACATTTTGACTTTATAAAAGAACTCGTATTTCTTGATTGCATTAAAGCGAAAGATCAGGATGACAAAAATGTTGAAAAACAATTCTAGTCCCAGATCATCTGTGTGTCTGGGCTCAGATCTCTGCAATCTAGCCAGGAACAGAAAAATACTGGAAAGGACAACTTCTGCCCACAGCTTACCTGACTTGCACTGAATTTGCTCCCAAAGCAGCAGAGAGCAACTGGGGAAAAGATTTCCATTTGGAACAGACCTTGTCTGAAAAGACTTCAATTTTAAAACCACTCAGAGAATATTCTCAGATCAAAATAGAAACCTACATTCTCAAAAAAGACTTCCTGGACATGCCTAAAATAGAAAGACAATGGAGAAGTTTTCTATTGCTGACAGATTAATTGTTGTAAGAAACCAGCACTGCAACCTGTTGATGTAGTTGCTCTTCTAGCAACTCAGTGAGCTTGTGTTTCTGATGCCATCAGGTTCAACCTTTAAAGCAGTCCTGAAGGAAACTGCTAAGGAGAAGCCTACCCACAAGGGCAATGGGTATAAAGTGTTCCTGGAAAGATTTTAACTTGTAGGAGGGACCAACAATGCTGATACTTTTGGATGTGCTGGTACTGTCAGACTTGTCTTCTCTTTTCCTGAGGTTTTGGCCTCAAGAATACATCCTTCCTGAAAAGGAGTGGAGTATTCATGTCCTTCCCATCCTTTTTCCATGATCAGTGCACCCCTGAGTGACTGAGAAATTAGAAGTCTACCTTAGGTGATAAAACCCCTCCTATTCTGGCTTTCTAATACCTGTCTTTAAAATTACAGTTTTTTAGAGACCATGCCTGTTTCAAAATGCAGCATTCCAACTGCACACATAAGTAGGCCTAGTTCTGGTCAAAAAAAGCATTGTAACCATATTCAAGCAATCTTTCTGTGCTAACATACACATCCAGAAATAAAGCACACTCCAAACGAGCTCCTTAAAGGTCTAAAGCCACCTCTGACACTATAATTTTATATTACTAGTATTTAATTTTATAAAAACACTACAATATAGAACACCAAATATGATGCATGCATCATACTATTATTGCATCTTCTGTGATATCAATATATTAATGAGAAGACAAGAGACTACTAGATGCATTATAAAAAAAAATTGCAAGTTTTTTTATTAAAAAAAAAATCAATGAGAGCAATGAGAGCAATGTAGCAAATGCCTCTGCAAAGGCCTCTGGCTGTCATATCTACTCTCTGCACATTGTGGGTAAAGAAACACTTGGATCTTCTAAGCAGCTCTTTGGCAAACCTCTATATCTTTAATTTAGGTAATGCTTTCCATGACTTTCCATGCTAAAAGCCATTTCTATGGAGATGTACCAGGTGGCATTAGGTCAGAGGTTGGGGTCAATAATCTCAAAGATCTTTTCCAACCTGATTGATTCTGTGTTTCTGTAGGACTCAAAAAGGTGACATAAAGCCAGTCCTTGAGGAAAAGAAGCATCCTTTTTTTTCCTATATCAGTATAAATATTGATGCAGATAAGCCAATCTAAGAAGATCAGATTATAAGGAATACTTTGCTGTTTCACACTAAAGAAGAACACAACACCTCCATCACCCACTAGCACAGTGAATCACAGCGATGTCATGTATCAGTCTACACAAAACATAAACCTTCAGCAGGAAATCAATGGTTGTTTCTTGCCTCTTTCAATGAGGAAAGAGACAAGGCACAGATCACTCCTTTCTTCTTTCTTTCTGGTTTCAGGATATTTTCCTTTTGCTTTATTTAAACCAGAGTTTCTTGCTGTCTATTCACCAAGGACGCTACGAGGACACATGCCAAGAGTCCAAGACACTGTGAAAGGCTGCTCAGGAGCAGCAACACAAAACAACCTCTTGAATAAGGTTTGTTTGGGACAGAGCATTCATGAGCTACATGGAAAAAGAAGGAAAGTCTCCTGTTGCCCCTGTTCTGCCAGGGATTAGGGGTTGAGAAGTAAGAAAGTAAGTTCAGGGAAGGACACTCTGGCTTGTGGCATTTTTGCATGACTGAAGAACAGATGACAAATCACATTCGCAGAGCATCATAGAGTAGCAAATGGGAATAGGTATGAAAAAATATGCAAAAGAAGAGTGAATGATAACTAGAAATTTGTCCTATGTTCTCACTTGGAATCATGTCTTCTCTCCAGCCAGCTTGGACTTTTCCAGACAGAAACAAAACCTCTGTCTTTCTTTTTGAGGAGCTGGAATTCAGTGCTTACAGCTGAGAAGCAAGACGTGATTACTTCATGTGCAGTAGGACCACTTTTTTTTTTTTTAATATTGTTCTGGTCCTCCTCTCCAGTGACCATAAGGGAAAATCAATCTAGTGGGACTTTTTTACTTGACAAAGAGCTTTGTTCATGCTCCCAAGAAAGATCAAAAACATCTCTACATGGGTGAATGCAACAGGCACTGCCTGAAAGGCATGGAATTTGCAGGTATCCAGTAACAGCAAAGATGTAGAGGATAAGTGCATGTATCTATTCAAAACTTGGGCACAGAGCTGCATGCAACAAATCAGACCAGATGCACAGAACCTCAGAGGAGTTAAGTAGGGAGGGAAAGAAAGTAGAGATAAAAGCGTTTTTATGTATTTACATAGATTAAGCTGGGCAAATTGGCAACAAGCCAATATACACTTCTAGAAGTGGCTGGAAACAATTGATTACAGGAATAGGAAGGAAGGAAAATCAGAAATATGCAAGTACTTCCAGAATATGTGCATTCATGTAACAAAACTGAATAGCTGAAGAGAAAAAAACATTTTCCAGAGCCACAAAGAAAATCATATGACACATGGCATGGTTCTACCTTGACTGACATGCTACATCAGAAAGTTAAGAAGAAAAAAAATGAATTTATGCATCTTCTATTCTGGAAAAAATTTCCAGACTGACACAGGCATGTGTCAGAGGCCCCTGTCCTTATAAAACAGCCCCTAACAGTGCTCCAGACATTCTTCTCTCTCTTGGCAAAACCCCAAAGTCATGACAGCCTTCTGTAACTGAGCTTTTCTCTCAACTTTGTACCTTCCTACCTTTCTTTTAACATCATGGCAACAATGACCAAGAACTGATTTTGTGTCCGTTTCCAGAGACAGCAGTCCAGAATCTCATCAACCTCTTTCAGCCATGGCAAGGGTTGCACATTCATTTATTTAGTGCGTTTATTTCTCAAAACCAACAACGGTATTAAAGAAACAAGAAAAAATAATAATGCTAGAGATGCTGAGTTCATAACACTGAAAAAATGAACAAATTTGCTGGTCAAAATGTTACCTTTGGTCCACTCCTCCCTCTGATGCATTGTCTCAATTTAAAAGTACGTTATTGATTATTCAGGCATTTATACTACTGTCTTGTTACACATATGAAGATAAACCAATATATTTGTTCATGTGTGTAGATGCAAACATTTTCTTCCATAAAAATCTAGGAGCTGGATACATTGCTGTGGTGCTAATGGAAACACACTTTCCTCTTTCCTCTTCCCAGTTTCTTAGTTCTAGCAGGAATCTCTCATTTGACCTTCAGCAAGGCATTTCAATTCTTTGTGCTTGTGTTTTCTCATCTGTAAAGTTAAGGCTACAATACCTACCTACTTCACAAGAGGGACAGTGTAAAATTTAATGCATTAATGTCTTAAAGTGTTTTCAGACAAATGGATCAAACGCACTACAGAATGTAAGTTATTATTAAATTATGCTTCGCTGAGTTAATGCTATTACATTACTGTATCTGATTAAATAAGAAAAAATATTCAAGCGATGCCTCTTGGATACTTTTTTCCAGGAGGGTGAAATTGATGTTCACAAGCCTACAGATGGACTCTAAGTCTTATTTTGGAGAAAGAAAGAGATGAGGAAATCTAGTAGTCAACAGAAGTGAAAAAGTCCTGAGGAATGGATGGTTTTGAGGGCACTTCAAACAATTGTGAAGTAGAGCAACTTGTGAAGCAAAATTGCGTAGTAGAAGAGAGCTGCACCTTATGCTCCACTGTGACACATCTGTCTCTGGAAGCAATAGAGTCTCTGTTCATCTCTGTGCCATTGGGACAGGAGCACCCCCTCTGCACCATCACGTTAACTGCTGCATTTGGCCTCCACTCAGAGAAATGAAGTACAAGATCTGTAGCCTGGAGTTGCTTTCCTGGTGGATCCAGCCGCCTCTCAGGCACAGTTCAGAAATGTTTTGAGTCTGTTTGGTCACAGCAGCCAATCCATCTGATGAATGTGGCACATAAAAGTGTCAGTTGTAAACGGGGAATTTATTGCAGGAGGGTTGTTCATACCTGATGCCTCTCCTACATCTCCTCTTGACCTGATGCGCTGATGCCTGGTCTTGTCCTGTGATCTCACATCAGGATCTTGTTGTGGGGGGATAAGGGGAAGGAGTGTTTGGAGAAAGAGCTGCAGGAAGATGAGAAGGGTTTTTGACAGCATGTTGAGTTGGATGTTGTACTGGTGTTGATGCCGCTGGTCCCAATGCCATCAAGGCATTTCTTGTGGATGACAAGGAATCTAGGAAAGTAGTGATTAACATGCATATCAGTGTGATTGACAAGCTACGTTGCCTGCTTTGTGCTAATGCATTGCATGGATTATAATTGGATATGCACCTATTCTAGGCATCCCAGAATCAGCATATAAATTTAGATCCCAGCTTTAAACCAGAAATATTTAGTATCTTTCCCAACCAATAAAGAGAAATCGTTTGATGGATCTATCTGCTCAATATACCATAGAGATCAGATTCTGTCTGGTGACAAAGTGTTTTTGCCTTGCAGGGTACAAGGCAACATTCTTTCAGACTGCACTAAGACCAATTCATTTGCTTTCCCATTCCTCCATCTGCAATTTATCATGCCAAAGACAAAATAAAATAAATACAATATTAGGTTTGATAACCTTCTGATAGTAGTGTGCTATTAAATATACACAAATCAAGCAGCTTGGAAACATTTAAGCCTTCCAAATCTGCCAAGAAGACTGAAATGGAGGTTGCAAAGTCTAAGGTTGTGTATATTTTATGTCCTTTCTGACACCATGCTGCATTCATCAAAGCATCCATTCTCTTTTCCTTCTTCCTTATCAGAGCTGCAGAGGCTGGACTACATGCTTTATTACTGTACCAGTCAAAGGTCACACAGTCTTCTAAACAACAACGATGCCACTTTAATTTCTTGAGAAAAATCTTCCTTGATGTGAAAACTTACCACAAAAGCAGTGGTGCCACTTTTGTTTGTTTGAATCCCTG
Source organism: Turdus rufiventris (assembly GCA_013186435.1). NCBI lineage: Eukaryota > Metazoa > Chordata > Aves > Passeriformes > Turdidae > Turdus > Turdus rufiventris. The sequence continues at coordinate 1,487,186 of PYHW01010717.1, forward strand.
CAGAGCTGCTGCTGTGTAAAACATGTGCAGTAACTCCTAGGATTAACTCTGTGGCAATTCTAGTTTCTGCTGGTATTACACACAAACATTACTTTTTAATTTTTCTTCTCTTCACCAAGGCACATATAAGCTTTTCACAATGGCATCAGTTTATTTTTAAATTAATCTCATATTTTAGAGTATTAAGTGCCTGAAGTTGATTTCATAACAACATATGCTTTATTTATTTGCTTATTTGGCTGACTAGTGATACTAAAGTAAGTTCCTAGTAAAACTCAAACACATGATCATCCAGCATCAGTCTCCTGCTGCCAAAAATTCTCTGTGTCCTTTGATTGAAAGATCAGCCACTTCCTTTGGCATTTTTATGCCAAATGTTAACTCTGGGTCCCCTTTTAGCAGCAAAGAAGTAACATTTCACAGTCTGTTACACAGGGAACAGGCTACTTCTACATGTACTTTCAATCAGATGATTAAGTGTAAGGATCTGAATTACCACATTTCTGAAAGGTAAGAATGAAAATGTGTTGTCAGAATATCCTTAGCTAGGAGACCACTACCTGATCCCTCCTGCACTAAAAGAGCTTCCTTCCACCTCTAGTACGTACAGCTCTACCTTGCAGCGAGGCTGGCTGGAGGAACAGTGTCATTTATGTCTGGAAGACATTTACCCAAAATAAACTACAGTAAAATAAAGTATGCTCAATGGTAAAATTTCAGACTACCATTGTCATGGGAAGATAAAGTACATAAATTTGTATTTCATTTAGGAATAGTGCAGCAATCAATGTTTCCAGTAATGTTTGAAGTGACTGATTCAGCAGGCTGTTGCAGGGAAGTGGGGCTGTTTAAGCGGCAAGCTAATTTCCGGATATTATTTTTATGCACAGAATATAATATCTTATTGATTACCACTTGGCTAATTACAAGGCCAAGATGAAATGGCACTGTGTGTGAAAGAAAAGGTGTAGAGAAGGAAAGCAGGAGTCAGACAGAAAAATTAAGCAGATACAGTGAAAAGTAAGGATGCCAAGTCATGAGCAGAGTGAGAATGCAGGGGTTGCTGTCAGAGGTGACGGGAACATGACAAAGCACAGAAAGGATGATCACCCTCTAAGCAGGTAAAAGTGTAGGTCCTTACTGTGGAGGGGTTATTTAATGATCTAGAAATGAAGTGATTTGAGAGCTTTCCACATTTCACTACTCCCGACACAAATCCCCCCAAAAAAATTCCACTATATTTAATACTTTTAAGTTATGCACATTGAAAGGTCTGTTCCAGAGGTTTAGATCTTCTTCCTAGCTATTTCACAAGGAGAAAGGAGAGGGGAAGTGGGGTTGTTTGGTCTGTGTAATGCAGTAAGTACATTTCTACTGCTGACATTTCTCTTCCTTTGGCAGCTCCCCCACAGATCACCCTGTGCATGGAGAATATAGAAGCAGCAGGACAGAACAGCACGGCAATCACAAACCTCCTGGGTATCTAAAGCTGAGATAGTATCTCCAGCACTGAAACTAAGAAACTATTTCAGTGACATCTGGCAGAATTTACCAGATGTTAATATGCGAATTCATGCATAGTAAGGCAGGAAAAAACACACATCTTCAGTGAATGAACTGTACAATATTGAAGAACTGAGAAAAAGCAGCAGAAGTGAATTGTAAAGCAAAGGAAAAAAGTAGTAAGTCACTCATATACTCATTTTTCAAGCACACTTTGATTTAAATTAATGTGTTGTTGTTCTTTCTTATCCAATGACAAATTCTTATAATATTTTGATGAATTTAAGGTAAGAGATCTTGCCTATATAAATGTAAAATAAATAAAAATATATATGAATGAAGATTTATGGGTCTGTTTTAGCCAATACATGACAGCTAGTGAAGAAAGAATTGATGGTCCTAAGCACTCCCTAATCATCTTTTTGTTTAAATATATGTTCCCTTGTCAGTAATGAACAAAGATATATTTAACTTTTTATGTACAACTGAGGAAATCTATCAGATTAAGTCTCACATATCAAAGACCTATACCCAAGTAAGGAAAGTGTTTATTAACTTTGTCTATTACTTGAGCTGGGACTCTGCATTTGTCTGCATTGAATTGTACCTGTTCCTTCCAGACTGTTTCTCCAATCCATTGTGATCATATTCAATTTTAGTTTCATCCCGCAGTTAACACCAAGGAAAAAAAATCAACCCAGACTTACAGATCGTGTCCTGAACTGCTGTGCAGATGTCAGATAGGAAGAACATGTTACGTTTTTAATTTTAAGTTAAGGTAGAAATGTTCACAGATTGTGGTCCCAAGTTCTCCTGTTTCTGGCTTCCAGGAGGATTTAAAATGCATTACTTCAAACTACTCAGTTCACTTCAATAGCCTTGAAAGTCCTCCTGCAAAAGCAACTTGAAGCTGCAGGATACCACCAAGAGTGAGCTACCAGACACATTCCACGTGGAGTCTTCAACAAACAAATTAAGCAGCCATTGCTCCCACAGACTCTGACACATCTATCAGATTTCAGGCTCTGGTCACACTCTCAGAATTTTCTTGACATGATTTTGTGTCTCTTTTCTGTCTCATTTGATACAACCCTCATTCTCTAAACACTGCCCACAGAGGCTCCTTCCAGACCTGTTGTGTAAAGCCATTGCCAAGTTCTCATCCTGAAGTGTTTCAAGGAAGAAGAGTGTCAGAAAACACCTCGGATTCTACCACATGATGGTACCACCAGCAACAGATGCAATTTCTGCGGCCTATAGAAAGCCACCAAGGCTATTTACCCACTATTTGTCACTTGCAAAGTGTCACATGCCCACATTGTGGCAGCCCTGTATAGAGAAGTGAACATCTTAAGGATTTCAGATCATGGGGAATTTGACACCTGCTTCTCCTCAGGACTGCATGTTGTTTGAAAATACATTCTTGCTGATACTACTTCTAGAAGTAGTACGACTCCTACTACTGGTCTTACTTCGAGAAACATTAATTATGTAATTATATTGAAATGTCGTTCTTTCAGATTTAAACCAACCATGACTTCCAAACTGGACACTATTTCATAATAAACAAGAAAATTATTTTCTTTTTTCTTGCCCTGATTTTCAAATAATACAGATTTTTTCACCTTTTCTCCCTAATGTAACTTACAAATTCTGCCCTAAAAACATTTGAAGACTCATAACTGTGATTTTACTGCTGTTGCTTATCTTACATATAGACTGACATTTGAGTCAGGTTTAATATAACAGATGAACCCAACTGCTGACTGGTTCCAGTGTTATGTTAAGATGTTCAGTGACTTGTAAAAATAGCAGAAAAATTACTTCTCTGGCAGGCTGAGGAATTTATACCATACTGAAATACAGACCTCTTCTCATGTCATTTTCTTTGTTGGGGAGATCTTTTCATCCATCTGTTATTAACAGTTCTCAATACAAAAAAGGAATTTACAGGATGTGGAAAAAGGAACAGGCCATATGGGAGGACTATGGGAAAATTGTCAGAGTAGGCAGGGATGTGACAAGAAAGGCCAAGGCCCACTTGGAATTAAGTCTGGCAGAGGACATCAAGAGCATCAAGAAGGGCTTCACAAATATATCAGGAGAAAAAGGAAGATTAGGGGAAATATGGGGCTGCTGTTGATTCAGATGATTGTTCTGGTAATGGAAGACACAGAGAAGAAGGAAACACTGAATGCCTTCTTTGCCTCATCCTTTGCCAAGGATGGCTCTCAGGAGTTCCAGACCTCTGGGATAACAGAAGGCCAGAAAAAGAAAGACTTCCCTCAGGTCATAGAGGGTTGGGTTAGAGATCAGCTAGGCAGACTTCAAAGGCATAAATCCATAAAACCTGATGGGATGCACCCACGAGTGCTGAGGGAGCTGACGGATGTTGATACTCTGCTGTTCTCAACCTGAAAAATCATGGAGAATAGGAAAGGTGCCTTATGAGTGGAGGAAGGCCAGTGTTACTCCCATCTTTAAATAGGGCAAGAAGGAAGACCCTTGAAATTACCAACAAGTCAGCCTGACCTCCATCCCTGGAAAGGTGATGGAGAAGGCCATTTATTCAGGTCATCAACAAGCATGTAGAAGAAAAGGTAATCAGGAGTAGTCAGCATGGATTCACCATGGGGAAATCATCCCTGACAAATCTGATAGTCTATATCATGACATAGCAGGATGGGCTGATGACTGTAGGGCAGTGGGTATTGTCCACCTAGACTTCAGCAAGGCTTTTGAGACTGTCCCATAAAATCCTGGTCAGTAAGCTCAGAAAATGTGGATTTGATGTATGAACTATGAGGTAGATCAAAAACTGATTGAAGGGCAGAGGTCAGAGGGTTGTGATCAGAGGATTCGAATCCAGCTGGAGACCTGTAGTCAGTGGTGTTCCCCAAGTTCATCACTGGGTCCAGTCTTATTCAACTTGTTTATCAACAGCCTGGACAAAGGGAAACAATGCAAGGGATCATCAGCAAGTTTGCTGACAATATAGAGGAGTGGCTTATATACCTGAAGGCTGTGCTGCCATTCAGCAGGACCTTGATAAGCTTAAGAATATGGCAGAAACAAACCTAACAAGGTTCAATAAGGATGGGTGTGGGGTCCTGCTCCTGTGGAGGAATAACCCCAAGTCTCAGCACAGACTGGGGCCTGAACTGCTGGAGAGCAGCTCTGTGGAGAAGGACGTGGAAGTCTCAGTGGACGGCAGATTGACCATGAGCTGGCAGTGCCCTGGCGGCCAGGAGGGCCAGTGGGATCTTGGCGTGCATTGGGAAGAGTGTGGCCAGCAGGTAGAGGGAGGTGATCCTGCATCCCAGAACACTGGGATACTATGACTCCTTGATACAACAAAGACAAGGAGTGACTGAAGAGGGTCCAGCAGAGGCACAAAGATGATGAGGGGTCTGGAGCATCTCTGTTGTGAGCAGAGACTGCAGGAGCTGAGCCTGTTTAGTCTGGAGGAGAAAAGACTGCCATTAATCTGTGTAAATACCTCAAAGGCAGTGGTGCCAGACTGTTTTCAGCAACAGAATGAAGATCAGTGGCCATAAACTAAATCACAAGAAAGTTCCACCTCAGTGTAAGGGAAGGTGGCAGAGTACTGGAACAGGCTGCCCAGGGAGGTCATGGATTCTCCCTTCCTGCAGACATTCAAAGCCCATCTGGACACATTCCTCTGTGATCTGCTCCAGGTGACCCTGCCTTGTTGAGGGGATGGACTAGATGATCTCCAGAGGTCCCTTCCAACCCTAAAAATTCTGTGATTCTGTGATTTATCTGGCAGATGACTTGTGACATTGAGTGCAACAGTTGTGAACAATTCATTAATTTCCTCATGATTTTGCAAAATATTGATAGCAAATGCATGTTTGCTTATAACTGATTAACATTTTAATTTCTACTGTTCTTACAGAATTCAAGTTATATACAGATTAAACTAATATAATGTCCCTCCTTTTCTTCAATTCATTATGCACTTTTCTCTCTTGTCTTGCCATCTGTTTAGGTGTTGGGATTTTTTAAGTTCTACTATTTCACACTACTAAGACTTTGCAAATTTCAAGGTGAAAAGGGAGTTGAGTAACATGTGTAATTTTGACTCTTTACCATGGTCAAGTAAAATGGCCAGTCTTTAGCAATTTTAATTATCTCTGAGATTTTCTATCAAAATCTAGTAATCTCATTCTTAGCTCTTATACAGAGGTTTTCACCGTGGACAAAGCAGGAAATTATCAGTCTGCCAGTATTTCAGATATTCCTGAAATTCCTTCAGTGCTTCCCACTCAGGCTGAAGTAAGGTCATCTTGCTAGACAATCACAGACCACAGAATGCATGAGTCTGAAAGGGGTATAGGGGGAATCATCTCATTCAACCTCCTTGCTCAAAGCAGGGTCAGAAAAACTAAGTTGTCCAGGACTGTTTCCAGTTGTGTTTTGAGAATGTCCAAGGATGGAGACTGTACGACATCTCTAGGCAGTGTTTCAGTGTGCAAATACTCTCACAGTAAAGTAAAAAATAAATTCTTATATTCAGATAGAATTTTGTGTTTTACTTGATGCCCAGTGCCTCTAGTGTTCTCAATGGGCATGAATGAGAAAAGTCTAAATGTTTCTTCTTTACACCCTGCCATTTATAAATATAGAAAAGTTTTCCCTTGACTGTTCTCTTCTTCAGGCTCTCTACATGTGAGAAATCCTTGTAGACTTCCTCCAATAAGTCCATATCCCTGTTGTATCAGGGTGCCTGGACCTGGCACCCCAGGTGTGGCCTTACAAATGCTAAGTAGACAAGAAGGATCACCTCCGTGGATCTGTTGGCAGCACTCTTTCTAATGCAGCCAGACAAGGAGGCTGTAGGCCACCTTTGCTGTAGGGGCACATTGCTGGTTCTTGGTCAGCTTGTTGTCCACCAGGACCTTTAAGCCTTCTCTGAAAAGCTGCTTTCCAGCTGGTCAGCCCTAGTGTGTACTGGTGCCATGTGTTACTGTGAGAAGGATCTTGCCCTTCCCCCTGTTGGACTTCATAAGGTTAATTTTTCCAGCCCATCCAAGTCCCTCCATGCATCAAAGCACATGCACCTGGTTTATCAGCTGTTTCTCCCAGATTTG